>WAAD01030541.1:184401-248305 GCA_013389945.1 Fregata magnificens | reverse complement strand
TGTTTAGTCTGGAGAAGAGGAGGCTGAGGGGAGACCTTATCGCTCTCTACAACTACCTGAAGGGAGGTTGTAGGGAAGCGGGTGCTGGACTCTTCTCCCAAGAAACTAGCCATAGGACGAGAGGAAATGGCTTCAAGTTGTGTCAGGGGAGGTTTAGATTGGACATTAGGAAGAATTTCTTTACCGAAAGAGTGGTTAGGCATTGGAACAGGCTGCCCAGAGAGGTGGTGGAGTCGTCAACCCTGGAGGCGTTCAAAACAGGTGTAGACGTGGCACTCCAGGGCCTAGTTTAGGAGTCTTGGTGGTGTTAGTTGATGGTTGGACTTGATGATCTTAGAGGTCTTTTCCAACCTTAATGGTTCTATGATTCTATTCATGTAGATTTGGCCACATACAAGAGTGGAAACGCACTCTGCACAGAGAGATTGAATTGCAATAACTGCTTCTGGAGAAATCACACCTCCAACAAAAACCAAGCCATGGGGCAAAAATATGCCTAAGGATATTCTGCCTTTTCCAGCCTTCTGAGAAAAGTTCATGATTGTCCTGCTCCCTCCTCCCCCATTACAAAAATGCCCCCAGCTTTACCGGTCCTTCCGGATTGTAGCACACAGTGTTTTCTTCCTGTTTCTTTTTTGGACCCCCCAGGAGCTCCTTTCACTCATCAACCTGGCACCGTGCCTTAGCAAGCCTTTTTTAAAGACCTGGCTCAGTGGTGAACCGAGTCACGGTGAACATGCACGTCTGGCCATTCTCCTCCCCATCTGTTTAACCTGCAAGCTCCCCAGAGCATTGCCTATCCTTAAAACACTCGGAGAACACCATGAAGTGTATCTACAGATCCCCCTCCTGCGCAAGGTACCCATGTGCTGGCAGAAAGTGATACGGCATGTAGCTTCCTTGCTGTAAAAATGCTGCTGGCGTAAACGCTGTGCCAGATAAAGTCCCCATCTGAAATCAAGAGGCGCCACTGGGACAAACCTTTTAGGAAAGATCTCTGACAACTAAAGCAATGTTATGATGGTTGAAATAAAGAAATAAAAGCTAAATACTGTAGTCGTGCAAAGCAAAGAGGAACCTGACCAGGTGACTCACGCTGGCCTGACAAACCAGAGGTTTGCAGTCCAGCTAATGAGAGTCTGTGCAGGACACTTGCACTATACAGGTGAGGACATGCAGATGTGGAAGTGGCCCAATGTGGCACTTCAAAATACACAGGGGGAATGAAACAGTATGCCTGAAGCTTGTGGGTATGCTTAACAAAGTTATTAACCAGCAGAAGAGTGTATGATAGAAGATAAGCACTAGCAGAATGCATGATAATTAAATTTCTACAAAGCGAAGTCACCGCTTGGATTTGAAATTCTGGGTAATTTGACACACGCTGAGTGCTGTTCTGTCACTGGTGCCCAGCGTTTCGCTTGCAAGATACCATGAAGAAACATAAATGACAAACCTAGTCTCAAGCTGTGTGACTGGAGAAGACTAACAACACCCAGTCCTTGGAAAAGGCAGGATGGGAGACAACAAACTCCGCTCAGCATGTGCGTCCAGCGTAGAGCCTGCTCCTATTGTAATGGGTAGGTAGAAAGACATATAGAAACCACTGCAGGACAAATGTAGTAATAACAGACCAGTTAGGAAGGCCAAAGTTACACTGTTCTGTTTAAGGAAGGCCTAAGAGAGAGGTCAGGGAAAGAGGGATCAAAGGAACTTGGCCAAAGCTGGACGTGAAGGAAGGAACTAACTTTTCACCTGCACAAGGTAGACTCAATCACTGAGCAAGATTAGATGGGTTTTGGAAAGCCATGGGTTATAAAAGTTAAGCTAAGGGTTAGATTGAGTCTGCCTAGAAATAAAGTGATCAACTAAATATATCTAGCTTGCCAAATTTTTAATAATGCAGCTTTATATTAGTGATAAGGCAACCAAAGGAGGCCTCTGCTCTGGAGCAGCATCCCTCCAGCCCCAAGCTTGTGCCCATGCTGAGGCTCCCAGTGGGGCTGCTCCCTCCCTACAGCTTCACTGATGCAGTCTGGGCAAGACACAGCCCAAACCGAGTGGCTCCCTTTTAGCGTTTCTTCGTATCTGAAACTTAACAGCAAAAAACCCGAGCAAAACCCCTAATAGCAAAACTCCCTAGCTTTATGAAATTCCTGCCATATACATAATCTACATATTATTTCATTTTATTTGGACTCTTCTGGTTCCTAGCTCACACCTGGGGCTCAGGAGGCATCAGCAACCCACCACCCTCTGGGAAGGGTGAGTGTTATCCCATACTCACACTGACTTTTTTTTGCACTCCCACATGTTATGCAGCGTATTCCTTACTGAACCGCTGCTTCACACCTCCACGATGGCAACTTTTGTGAAATGCTTTGGGATCCTTCAAAGTAAAAGGTAATTCTGCCAACTCTCAGGTCTGGGAACTCGGGGATATTAGGAAGAGTACGGCAGGACCGTTTAATGGCTGCAAACTTAACGAGCAAACACAGCACTTCTTTTGACCTCAAAAATTACTTCTTAGGATAAAAGAGAGGAGGTCTTAAAATAAAAAAAGCACGATGAAATGCTTCAACCAATGGCACTGCTGCATGGAGCCTGTTCCTTAGCATCCTGGAGCAGATGTGCTGCACTCAAAATGTCTTTGTCTATTAAAACTGTGTCAGCTTCAGAGACTCCAAAACTCCCTGTGGCATAAACAGAATTTCTAATGAACAGCTGCAGGATACAGGAGTAGCCGCACAAAATGCAGCTGCTGAGATCATTTTCTTTGCCCCTCTCTCACCACCTTTCCTCTGCTGCCCGAATCCCACCCTTCCCCATTTGGGTCTCTCCTGTCTGCCCTCTCCCATAACCCTACTGTGTCGCTGTGTCTTCTGCACCCTCCACAGATGAGCACTGTCAGCCCATCAGTTTAGTTCATCTACGTCCTTCTTCATGCTTCCCTGTGACCCACCTCCAGCCTCCTTCTTCGCAGCAAGTCAGCTAACGACCAGCAGTTTGAGGGCAGACACCCAGCACTGGTTTCCTCTATTGACATTTATTATTTCCGAAGCCTGCGAGCATCGCTCATCTCCTTAGACCGCTGTGCCCGCGGTGTGCTGTGCCCACACATCTCCTGGTCTGACAGAGCCGCGCTCCCATGCATCCCTTGAGTGCTCTCACGCCTCTCCAGCCTCTGCAGAGTTTTGCTGCTGCTTTGCCTGCTCGCACCAAGAAAGTGCAAAAGGGAGGAATAAAGGGGAAAAACATTACCACGCCAAACACTCTAATTCCACAGAACATGAGCAATCCTCAGGGAAGGATTCAGCCTGAGTAAATTGAAACCCACTAATAGAGCTTTTAGCTTCAACGCTGCCTTCCAGGCCAAGGCACCAAAGCGTGACTCCTTGTGTGAGTTGGTTTATTTTTTTTTAAATCCTCTGCCTTTGAAACCAAAAAATCTGTCAAGCATACAGCCTGGTCCACAGGTACTTCCCAGCTGCTCTCCTGAACCTAATGGTGTCCTGTTAGCTAGCTGGAGAAACAGCTGGAATCATTATTAATTTAGTCAGGCACTTGTAATGGCTCCTGCGATGCTCAGCACCGTACTCAGAGAAAAATATAATCTTTTGTCTCAATGTAGCCCCAACAAGTACTTCTGGGAACACCATAACAAATGAAGTTTGAATTCTTACTGTTTGATGCCTTCAAGATTCCATGGGGTTCTACAGTACCCCGTAAAGAGCCTCAGTTTCCTATTTTCAGGACATTTATAGGGAGTTAATGCTTTGGTGAGCTCTATCCCTCTAACTTGAGTGAAAACAGCTGATTGGTTCAAAAGTTATTGGAAGACTAACAGATAAGACCAGATGCCAAAGTCTCATTTTATTCGAACACTCTAACAACATTAAAGACCGTGTAATGCTAAGCAATAGCGTCTTTTTAAAGAAATCCTTAACTGGTCTTGAACATGCAGGCCAGCTAAATACCTTGTGGCTTTGAGACAATCTGTCTGATGTAATCATATGATGGCCAAATGCTTTAGCTATTCATCCACTGCAATGAGTGGTGAGACTGGTGCTAGCACTGAGCAGCTTACCCCAGCCAAGTTTTTGCAAAGTTAATGGCTTAACAGCTTCCCTGGATTGGCAGCAGGATGCGCAGGACAGATCTTATTCATAGCTGACAGGGCTTCGAACAGTTAACATCACTAATGCACTTCCATGGCCCAGAGGAAAAATACCCAGAGAAACTGTGTGCCACGGATGTCGTGGATATGCTCTGCACTTCGGAGATTGCCCAAGTAATCCTCACCGTGCGCAGTCCCACCTGCCCATTCACAACAGAAGGTGAAGAGAATCCAAATGTTAGCAGAGGGCTTGCATTTATGAAGGCTGAAGCTACTTTGGCGAGGACACACCAGGCTTAAAAATACTCCAGGCAGAAATCTCCAACGCGCAACAGCTATTTTTGCTGGGTAAGTGGGGCCAAATGTCCTCGGAGCAGCTCAAAAACGGGCAGTGGGACACTCTGCCAGCATGCTTGTGCAGATGAAGCGATCGCTTCCAACACAAGCTGCTGTCTCCCAGCCATCATCCCAAAGATCAGACCATTTCCAACTCATGCCAGCTTCAGGGTCCATTTGCAGAATAGACGCTTAGAGGTCCTAATGGACAAGGAAGCCACAAACATCTCTTCTGGCCATTTCCATCAGTTATTGTGGACAGAAGAGTAAGGCCTAGCATCTCTCATGCTGTGCCATCTCACTCTCATCTCAGTGGACTGAGCTGTAAATGGCTCAGATTGCACAAAAATACTGCAAAGGACAGCACAGCTATCTCCCTCTTAGGCTTAATAGCACGATAGGTTGGATAGTGCATGACGTAACTATTGCCATCCACTGGACAAAAGCTGCTCATGTCCAGAGTAAACACCTGATGCCCAGCCAAGAAACGCGGAGACGTTCCCAGAGCTTGGGAAAGCTGCCGGTGAACACACGCTTTGAAGGGCTCAGTGACACAGCCACCAACTCCACTGTGAACGTGCCATGCAGACAGACATAAATGCATCGGCTTGGAACAAAGTCATTAAGAGAGCCACAAAATTCACAACTCAATTTGACCACTGTATAGAATCCAATAAAAATAATAAAAACCACAAGGATGGCTATATTAGATCAAACCAACCATCCATCCACTTCAACCCCTTACCGAGTGCTCATTTCCAGCTGCTTTGGTGCAGAATACTCCTAAGTCATAGTCACAGAACAGCTTATTCAGTACAATTTCTCCCTAACCACTAGCAAATAGGAGTTGCATGAGCCCTTGAAGAACATAAGCTGCCCATCAAAATACTTCTTTGAAGCAATCAATCACGTACATTCTCATCTGTACAAAGTCTGAACTGTTAAAAAAAAAAAGGAAGGGAAAAAAAAAAAGGAAAACCACATCAAGCACTTGGTTTCATAGCTTCTTGCAGCAGTGAGTTCCACAGCTGAGCTCTGCAAGTGATCTCCTTCCACCAGCTTCAAATACAAACCCTAATTCATTCTGTGCCCTCTTCTACGGCGTTACGCACCTCTACAGTGATGGGTACAACAGGACTCTCACCCAACTCACTACGGATCCAGACGAACAACAATAAGAAAGCCACCGGCACAAGAACTGCCACCTTACCTTTTCTAAGCTGTCTGACATCCCACCACACGCTCCTCTCTGAATTAGGCAGTATTAATCTTTTCAATCCTTGCAACCATCAGTGTTGGTAGAGAAGTAGAAATACAAGGATCCTCCTGCCAAGAGACAATTTCAGCATAAATTTGCACTTCTACTATTGCCTCACCCTTCCTGATGGACATCCTGGTTCTCCAGTACAGTCCTTTTGTGGAGTAGCCCTCCCTCTCTTTTATCCAATGTCCTCTAACATCTATGTTCTGTTTCAGTTCCAGTCATTTCCCAAATTTGTGCCGAGGGTTTTTTTTTTTTTAAATTGCTCTCAATATGTCACTCTATATTACTCAACAGCAGATTTATTTAAACGTGTCAATGCTGTTGCTTAGCAGATCTGACTGTGCTTTACAATTTAAGCCTGCTTCAGAAATCACGTGTTCCCCTTCCCAGTGCTCCCTAACACATCTGATCATCAGGAAGCTTAAGGAAAACAAAAATAAGTCCGACTCTAAAGGCAGTCCACTGGCCTGCCTAAAACGCTTCACTAGATAGCCTTAAAAAAAAAAACCAACCCACCACCAAAAACCACCCGAGAAGAGGAGGAATTCTGCCAAAAAGCCCACCCAATTTTCCTTCTCAGTTAGGAAGCAGTATCAGGTGCTATTTGTCTTCCATTTTTTACGTTGTACCCACGAGCTACAATAGGAGCCCATCAAGTAAATGATCATCAAGAGCTTTGAAATGAGTCCTAATACAGAGCTAATATCAGCTTTCCCCAAGCAGCAAGCTAATTTTAGGTAATGGCCTTCAACTGCTCTATAAAAGGCCTGGAACACCCAGGTGAGAGCATGTTCTGACCTTTGAAATTAGACTTGGGTCTTTGCTGAGAGAGAGAAGATAATGTGCAACTAAATCACATACACAATGTTTTCTGCCTGGGTTTTTCAAGCTCTCCAACCAGCAATGGTGTAGGTTTAGTCATTGCCCCCACAGACTCCCACTCACACATTCACAGCCAAGTAGCTGGAGTGCCTAATGGCTCCACACAGCATCGGCAAGCTCCGCGCAAAAACACAGCAAGAGGCAGAACCTGTCCCAAAATGCTTTTGAAAAAGACTAAGCAAAACCAAGAAAATGTCATCCTTCTGCAATCCACTGACGCAAAATAAAGGCAAACAAATTGACCAAGACCACACCAAAACCTGCCACTAACAGATGATGCCAAGTCTTCCGCACATCCATCCAGGGCTCGAACGTGAGGTTGTCTCCATGGGCTTGTTTCCACTCAAGGTCTATTCGACATGATCTCCCCAAGCTGACCTCATCCTCTGCCCCAAAATCTCCAGCTCAATCATCACCATGCATCCACTCTTCTACAGGCTTGGGGAAGAGTGGCTGGAGAGCTGCCCAGCAGAAAAGGACCTGGGGGTGCTGGTCGACAGCCGGCTGAACATGAGCCGGCAGTGTGCCCAGGTGGCCAGGAAGGCCAACGGCATCCTGGGTTGTATCAGGAATAGTGTGACCAGCAGCAGTAGGGCAGTGATCGTGCCCCTGTACTGGGCACTGGTGAGGCCGCACCTCGAATACTGTGTTCAGTTTTGGGCCCCTCAGTACAAGAAGGACACTGAGGTGCTGGAGCGTGTCCAGAGAAGGGCAACGAGGCTGGTGAAGGGTCTAGAAAACAAGTCTTATGAGGAGCGGCTGAGGGAACTGGGGTTGTTTAGTTTGGAGAAGAGGAGGCTGAGGGGAGACCTTATCGCTCTCTACAACTACCTGAAGGGAGGTTGTAGGGAAGCGGGTGTTGGACTCTTCTCCCAAGAAACTAGCAGTAGGACGAGAGGAAATGGCCTCAAGTTGCATCAGGGGAGGTTTAGATTGGACATCAGGAAGAATTTCTTTACTGAAAGAGTGGTTAGGCATTGGAACAGGCTGCCCAGAGAGGTGGTGGAGTCGTCAACCCTGGAGGCGTTCAAAACAGGTATAGACGTGGCACTCCAGGGCCTAGTTTAGGAGTCTTGGTGGTGTTAGTTGACGGTTGGACTTGATGATCTTAGAGGTCTTTTCCAACCTTAATGGTTCTATGATTCTATGATCCCTCCAAGCAAGGCTGGTTTAGGGGGAATTAACTCCCACAAACTGACGCCGTCAAGACAATCTCCAGCAGCTGCTAATTCCAGATTCAGACTGCAAATCACACCCAAGAAACCAGGTTCACAACCTTGGGAACTGATACCACAACCCGAGACAGCCCAACCGAAGACAAAACTTGCAGCAGGACCTGCCAGAACGGCTGCTGATGGGTTTCCAAAAATAACCCAGTTCCCTTCCTGCGGTGGCTGATGTCCGTTTACTTACAGCCACCTAAAAATAGCCCTTCCCATTTGGATCAATGAAGAGAGCTGACAGAAGTGAAAGACACTCATCACTCCGCAAACACACAAGACTAAAGGAGATAAAATACTTTTGAAATGCAGCGTACAGAACAATCCTGCACTGGCCCCAAGAGAGCCAGCTGGATGGGCCTAATGATTCTTCTCCAGCAACAGCTGTGAGTGAGTTTATTTCCATTTTGTGTGATTAAAGAGACAGATAAAAGGGAGAACAAAAAGTCCAAGATTTCAAAAGGCACTAAAAATAAAATAGTTTGTATTCACTTGGCACCCTACCTTGACAGCATTTTATGCATGATAGCCAAGCAGTCCTCAATAACCGAAAAGGAAGACGCAAGTAATTTATAGGCAGGGAAACCAAGGCATGGAAATGTTAAAATACTGACTCAATCATCAATAAACTCAACAGCGGGAGTAGGTTTAAAGGGCAGGCGTTCCTGACGCACCTTCCTATATTCATGTCGTAAGACCCCTCTCTATTTATTCTGCATGGAGCCAACGTAATTGTTTCCATTGCCTGGCAAGCGTAAATCGATGCCGAAGAGTTCAGCAGCTCCTCACAAGGAGTTACAGTCCATTTAGCTGATAAAAGTTAACCAGTTTTCAGAGCCTGTTCGCACCTCACAGGGAAAATGCACTTTTTCAAAATTCAAACGTGCAAGTTTAGCAGCAGGATGCCTGAAATTAATCCCTTTATTTAAACACTAACAACTTTAAGTGTCTCTAAGCAATTGTAAAGACTTTAGTAGCTAAGGAAATGAAAGCCCATGAGCAGCCAAGTCAAGACGAAGCCAAGGTTATCTGCAGTAAGTTTCCAAGCATTAACTTTGACAACACAAACTTGCTTTTGAGAGTATTTGTACCCCAGAGGTAGGAATAAAGAGGACAGCAATGCAACTGGAAAGGCTGCACTTATCCTGCCCAGTTGCCTGCATGGCACCTTGCTGCCGGCAGCAGTCTGTGAGCAGGGATGGATGGAGCAAATCCTCCTGGAAGCCATTCCCATGGCCATGAAGGTGATTGGGAACAGCACGGATGTACCGTGGGCAAATTGCACCTCACCAATCTGATTGTCTTCTGTAACCAAGTGACTGGCTTGGTAGATGTCAGATGGACCTGGACAAGCTCAAGAAGTGGGCCCATGTGAACCTCATGAGGTTCAACAAGGCCATGTGCAAGGTCCTGCACCTGGGTCAGGGCAAGCCCTGATATCAGTACAGGCTGGGGAATGAGGGGATGGAGAGCAGGCCTGCAGAGAAGGACTTGGGGATACTGGTGGATGAAAAGCTAGACACGAGCCAGCAATGTGCTCTCACAGCCTAGAAAGCCAACTGTATCCTGGGCTGCATCAAAAGCAGCGTGGCCAGCAGGTCGAGGGAGGGGATTGTGCCCCTCTACTGTGCTCTGGTGAGACCCCCCCTGCAGTACTGCGTCCAGCTCTGGAGTCCTCAGCAGAAGACATGGACCTCTTGGAGCGGGTCCAGAGGAGGGCCACAAAAATGGTCAGAGGGATGGAACACCTCTCCTATGAAGACAGGCTGAGAGAGTTGGGGTTGTTCAGCCTGGAGAAGAGAAGGCTCCGGGGAGACCTTATAGCAGCCTTCCAGTACCTGAGGGGGGCCTACAGGAAAGACAGGGAGGGACTCTTTGAAAGAGGGTAGATTAAGATTAGATACTAGGAAGAAATTCTTTACTGTGAGGGTGGCGAGACACTGGAACAGGTTGCCCAGTGAGGTGGTAGATGCCCCATCCCCGGCAACATTCAAGGTCAGGTTGGACGGGGCTCTGAGCAACCTGATCTAGTTGAAGATGTCCCTGCTCATCGCAGGGGGGTTGGACTAGATGAACTTTAAAGGTCCCTTCCAACCCAAACCATTCTGTGATTCTATGTGAGGGCAGCAGTTGATGCTGATTATGTTGACATCAGCAAGGTTTTTGATGTAGTCTCCTATGACTGGATATACAGAGGAAAAACAAATGACTCAAACAGGAGCCCAGAGAAGTGGTATACCCTCCACCCCATCGATGGTCAAACCTCAACTGGACAAAGCCCTGAGCAGCCTCATCTAACCCTTGCAGTTAGCTTTAGTCTGAGCAGGACGTTGTATTAGAGACCTCCAGAGGTCCCTTCCAACCTGATTTGTTCTATGACTCAAAGAAATGCCAAAGAGAAGGTGGAAGTCTTTCCTGAAGATATCTGAAATAGAAAAAGCTCTAATGTATAATAAAAGTAACTCTTCGCAGCATTCTCACAGCATTCTCCTGGAGAAACTGGCTGCTCATGGCTTGGATGGGCATACTCTTCGCTGGGTAAAAAACTGGCTGGATGGCCAAGCCCAGAGAGTGGTGGTGAATGGAGTTACATCCAGTTNGCATCCTGGCTTGTATCAGGAATAGTGTGGCCAGCAGGAGTAGGGAAGTGATCGTCCCCCTGTACTCAGCACCGGTGAGACCACACCTCGAATACTGTGTTCAGTTTTGGGCCCCTCAGTACAAGAAGGACATTGACGTGCTGGAGCGTGTCTAGAGAAGGGCAACGAAGCTGGTGAAGGGTCTGGAGAACAAGTCTTATGCGGAGCGGCTGAGGGAACTGGGGTTGTTTAGCCTGGAGAAGAGGAGGCTGAGGGGAGGAGACCTTATCGCTCTCTACAACTACCTTGTTGTAGTTTGTAGTTTGTACAACCTAGGTTGTAGCGAGGTGCGGGTTGGTCTCTTCTCCCAAGTAACAAGCGATAGGACAAGACGAAACGGCCTCAAGTTGCACCAGGGGAGGTTTATGTTGGATATTAGGAACAATTTCTTCACCAAAAGGGTTGTCAAGCACTGGAACAGGCTGCCCAGGGAATTGGTTGGGTCCCCATCCCTGGAGGTATTTAAAAGACGTGATGCTTAGGGACATGGTTTAGTGGTGGACTTGGCAGTGTTAGGTTAACTCAATGATCTTAAGGGTCTTTTCCAACCTAAACAATTCTATGATTCTATAAGCTCTCCATTGAACTGATGACCTGGTGACAGGGGGAAGTCTCCCAGCACACTGTGCTTCCTTTTCTCTAATGTTTACATCTTGACAGAGGAATAAATCTGTTCAATTAAGACACATACAATACTTTCACATTAAAATTCAAGGTGCTTTAGTGGCATCGTAAGACTTAACACCTGTAGGAGGTGAAAAACATTCATGAGAGCAACATTGTGAGATTAAATGGATTGGGCTGATGTTAAAAGACATTTTAAGAGGCATCCTTTTAAGGATTCCTCTGCCCCCATCTCTCTGCTCAACCACTATATAACCATTTCCCCCAATCCTTTCATGTATCCAACATGCAGAGAGATGCACAAGGCATGCACATTCCAGACTGGATCCCATCTGGTTGCTTCAGTGGGATGAAAAAAGAAGGGATTAGATGCTGTCTTTGAATTCTAGGTGTCACCAGGTTTGGGATTTTTTTTAAGAAATGTCTTCTGTTCTTACTAGAAAGTGTAACTATTGAGTTTCACCAAAATCAAAAGCCCCTCTCAGGTTTGTTTTCCTTTCACCTTACTGTAAGAGCTGTCTTGCCAAAATCCATAGAAGACCAAAATCTATAGTTCCTAGTATACACATTTTGAAAGGGTTTCAAGTGCAGAGCAAAGTTTTCACCCTTAATATGGTCTTGTAAGGCACACAGCTATCTTCCTGACTTTGCTGGTTCTGATCCAGAAGGAAAAAAACCCCAAACCACAAGTTGCTGGTTTTGCTGACCAGGATTACCCGACTTAGTGAATATCAGCAACACGGGATAACACACCAGAGTGGAAATCACAACTGCTGGATGCAGTTCCCTTAAAGCCTCTGCTTCTCCACTGTAACAGCTATCTAAGTGCTGATAAACTCACTTTTAGATTATTTTCATAACACTGAAGGTCAGCAAATGATTTTCTAATTAAGACTGTCGCACAATTCTCAGCCTAAAGCATAACTACTCCACTGAACAGACCAGGAGGCAAGGGGCGTGCTGCCTATTTTGAGGTGCGATGTGCCCCGTGGGGTCACCAGGCCTTGATGACAGATTGCTTAGAGCCACATCTTGCAGCAGCATGTATTTTGCAGCCTCTCCAAGCCCTGGCTACCCCGTTGCAAGCACCCACACCCCTCTGCAAACCTTGGCCATATTTAGTGACAGAGTTGGCTTTTGTGCATTGCTCTGCACTGGACAACTCCTCCTGCTTCACCAGCTTAGAAGTTGCCTCTTGCCCAGGGTGGCTTTGCAGATGAAGAGCGAGCAGTCACACTGAGCAGTTCTCAACAACCCATCCCTGTATCTAAAACTCTCCTGACTCTCTTCGAAGTCAATCTGAAGAAACACATTGATCTTGGCAAAAAAAAAGTCTCTGATATAGGGAGGTCATTCTAATATCAACCAGTGGAGGGCAACCACACACATACACAACAGCCAGCATCCTACTGCCTGATTAAAAAAAAAAAAAAGTGCACTTTCTTCTCATTTCCAACCATCAGAAGAGTTTAAGTGTTCCATCTTTCCCATTCTGCCTTATTTATGTCTATGCCCCTCTTTGTGACACTTAAACAGCATCCACCAAATAGCAGATTGTATTCACCTGAAATTAGGCAAAAGAGAACCTAAATTCCTCAGTTCCCCCACTCAGTGGCAGTTCTGCTCTTCTCCCCATACACGAGAAGGACCTGGCAGGTCACAGAAGCAAACCACACAGCAGAAAAGCAACACTTTCCCCCTTGCATTTCAGCACATAAGCACACGGACAAGATCCCTGGAAGAGTTTCACCACCTTTTTTTTTTTTCAGATATGAGGCCTGAGCTGCAAGGGGCTACCCAAACTATGCAGTAAGAGAACACAGCAGCTGTGATCTAGCAGGAACAGATCAGCACCTGGCAGGTCTTCAGCAAACAAAATTCTTACCCAACTAAGCAATACATGCAGGATATAAAGGAGAAGGCAGGTGAAGGCTGCATGGATCCTACGCCATGCAGATAACCCATGGTGCTTCTAACTCACAGAAGTTAGAAGGCAGCAGCACATCCTCTCCAGACAGCTGCTTCTTTCATGATATCCAGAGACGAAAGGCTAAAGCAAGCTATTATCTTCAGAGGCTTGACAAAACAGCAAGGCAAATCAAATAATGCTTTAGTGAGAGGTAATCCAATAGTTTCAGCTGAGCAATTGTTTGAACAGTTGCAGTGTTTTGGTACAAAGACAGGTTGAACATCAATAACTCGGAAGTCCAGCCCAAGCAGATCTTAAGCAAATAGGAAACAAAACGCTCCTTTTGCTTCACTGCCCTGGCAAGCTCAGACCCCCTTTCACAGCCCAAGCAAGCGTGTCTGTACCCGAGCCAAACCACAGTGCGAGCAGAGCGGTGCTGCTCAGCGTGCTGCTACACTAACTTTGTCAGCTGAACCGATAACCCCCTCAAGCTTGTCCAGACAAGTTGGTCGCTGTACGTGCTGCTGACCTAGGAAGAATACATCAGTCACAGCTGGTAATTTGGGCACTGGAAGCAAGGAAACTGCTCGTGAGCTGGCTAAAAATAGCAAAGGGACTGAAGATATTTTCTCCCTCTCGTGTACGCCTGCCCGCCGTGCTGCACAAACCCTTCAGAGCCTGTATCAGCCTGCTCTGATGCTCTCATGATCCAAAATAAGCAGGAGATGGAGGGGAAAGGGTTTGTTCAGGACAGCCCAACAACCATAACTTTTACACCTTGGGGCACGACATCCTGCAAGTAAGCAATGACATTCCTCAGTACTTACTGGAAAACCCAGGGAAAGGCAGGTGTTTGTGGGAGAAGCACCAGGTGACTCAGCTCTTCACCTTCTCCTTTCTCACCATGAACATTTCACAGCACAATGCACTGGTGTTACAGGGGTGAGACACAGGGACTCGCTCGGTACATGAAATGGAAAGTCAACAACCCAATCACCTCTGATTTTTAAGGATACTCATTTCTTCATCATCATTATGTTCTGTTGTAAAAGTCACTTTAGGATCTCAGGTAGTCTGGGATGCTGAGTTTCATCATCACCTGGGAAAATGTTGTTGATAAACAATTATTAACGAAAAAAATAAAAAGAAAGAGGCAAACAGAAATCCATGCTTCGCCTTTGGCCTCCAAAGGATCTTCTGCACTCAAACTTGTTTTGGCCACAATGGTTTTAGTTGGTGCAGTTTGCCTGTAGCTTGTGAACAGCACCCGAAGGACCATGCCACAGCAGTCCTTCGCTGCATGCCAGTAAAACACCATGGCTTTCAAGTCAGGACTGGTTTTCAGTTCCAGTATCACAGGAAGAAGGGGAAAGAGGGGCTCTGTGTTTTTGGTGCCAGCTGCTGTGGCCCCAAGGCTATGCCAGTACATCTACCTGTTCTCTGGCCCCAAGTCCAGCTGGTGTAATCCAGCCACTTTCGTGCTCTTAAACTTTCTCACCTTCCTGAACACAGTGGCCACGTCCAACCTGCCTTGTGGGTCTGGTTCCTGGTTGTGCCAACTTCTGGCCCATGGCTGGGGATCGTGTGGGTCAATGGTAGCCGGCCAAGGCCACCACTGGTGGGTTACACCCTGGGAAAGCAAGTCCCAGTGCCCAGGAGCATCCCCTTGCACCCCAGTGACCAGGCTCCTAACCCTGAGCTGTGCATTTCGGAGCAGAGCCTGGCCTTGACAGCCCATGGCTGGGAAAGGATTGGGAATCCTGATGTTACACTAGTTCACAGCATTTAATAACAAATAAATACCCATGAAACCCATGGGAAGGGTTATTACTTCAGCATGTATAAAGGAGACATTGAAGTGTCAGGGAACTTCACTTCCCACCTTTTGAGGGGATAATACAAACCAGCAGAGCAGAAAGAAATCCAAAACATCATTTATCAAAGCAGCAACAGAATTTTCTGTCAAAGGAGATATTTTACAAGGATGCTTTTGGCATGGGTGGATTCATGGCAAAACAATGAAGCAATGCGAATGATATACAATCGTTTCTTTGCGCAGAGTGCCGAAAAGCTTTCAGAAGCTTTATAAAATTAGAGCTGCTTATGTTTAACAGCTGAAATGAAAAGGTGGGGAGGGAGCGCTTCCCCCGTGCAGTTCTCTGGAAGCAGAGCTCATGATTGTACTCAGCGGGAAACATGCTACTCGTTGAGCACTCTCGGCACCTTCCCTCCCACTGAGCTGCAGGCAGAGGGGAAGCTCAGCAATTTGCAGAATTGGGTCCTTGCTTCTGTTCCTCTTGCCTCTCTCCCTCCCCACGTACTCTCCATCCTCCCTTTGACACGCACAGATGGAAAGACTGATGATAACACGCCAATTAGGTTATTTGAAGCCTTGCTACTAGCTACTCTAAATGCAGGCACATGAAGCAGCAGGATTCTGCTGGTGACATTTGGACCACAAATGAAGTCCCCAAGAGTAATAAACAATCAGGTAAAGAAATCTGGAAAGAAATTACCCAGCACACCTCGTCTTCTTGGCCCCCATGAGATCCATATAAAATGTGTTAATGCATCTGATTATGATCTAAATTATGTACAGAGGCTCCTGCCAAGCACTCTGTGAAGTTTCTTTATTGTTAAGTTGGAAGCTGTTTAAGAATGGTCTAGTCATCATGTTTCAAATTAGATTTGGGAAAAAACATTTTCCTACTTTACTGCTGGCTCAGAACATGGGATTGTGGGAGAAGGTCGATGTGTGGTTTTTCTCTGCTGAAGAAAGAGCAGGAGAAGTGGTGACAGAACAAAAGAAGAGTCAATTACCTGTCCTTCTATTGTAACCTGAGCTGTGTGGATTTACTGTACACAGACATGCCAGAAAATGACTGCAGCTTCAGCTGGCCTTCTCGATGTGTTTCTCCCCAAAAGACAGGTATAAACACCAAGGTGTTCTCAAACACGCGTTCCACGGACTATAAAACCTTGAAATAAGGGGTTTCTGAAAATGAAGAGTTTGATAAGAATGGCTTGCAAAACATCACACGAGACTTTCCCCATGCCTGTAAGGGCTAGCTGAGCTGTCGCTTACTCTGCCAGCAAATCGTTGTGTACCTTGGAGGCAGGTAAGAAAGCTGTTTTTCTCCCCAGTATGCTGTACTGGGAGCTTTTTTAAAAAAATATAGATACACACCTCCCAGGTATATATTCAATATATACAAGTTTGGGAGAGCACCCATAGTTTTACACGGCAGCCCTGACAACCCCACTCGTAGTTAAACCTCCAGACCAACCCAACCAATGTTTTATCTTCTGCTGGCGTCCGACTGAGCCTTCACCACACTGATCAGCATCTCCTTTTCCACTGCACTGATGGTTTCCCAAGTTACAAGCAGAGCCAAGGTCACCTTCCTCAGAAGAGCTGTTTTCTAAAAGGAAGGTCCCCATTAAAGGTCTTCCATCTATTACCTCTGCCCTTCCAAACACACAGCTGTAGCAACAACTGCATAAATTTGGACTAAGCAGGGCCCTATGGAAGACAGTTAGCATATAACAGCTCTTACATATTTATTTTGCTCTATACATACATACACTTTTTAATATGTGTATATAAATATACATATGTGTCAGATAGCTGTCTGCACCTCCTTCCTCTCAAGGTGCACAGCTCATCTTTGGTACAAGGCTTAATACTTCATACTCATCACTATAGTGTCTAGCGTAACAGTCATTTTAAGGTATCAACCACACTCAACCCCTCTGGTATGTCAAGACAGTCATCTGATATGCACAACAACTGTTGGACACATTTAATATTGCTCCACAGGATGACGTTAGAAGTTAAGCATTAGGAATCCACATTTAAAGGCAAGCCTTTCTTGCTTGGCATGTGTGCTAGAGCCCATGTTCGAGCAGCTTCGCTTCCACCTCCAAACGCCTCGAGTCAGGCAGCAAGGAAAACAAAACGCAGAAATTGAGGCAGATGTTAAGCCTAAATGTTGAACTGTGGTGTCCTTGGCCTATCTTTTAGCATTTGTTCCTGAAAACATCAACTAGGCAACAACGCAATTATGCCAGTGACCAACACTCCTGCCTGCAGTGAAATTCAGCACAGACATAAAGACCGAACTCAGGAGTTAGCGATGCAAAACTTGGCCTGAGCCAGACCTTGTTATCAGCAGATCTGCAGGAAATTAGGTATCAGAACTACCATTTCTAGCCACCACGATAATGTAGCAGTTTAAACACCAAAAAATGTTTTAATGTAGGATCACAGGCTGGATCCCAGCCAGCCAACAGCACTGCTTTAAAATGAAGTATTTATCTCTACAAAACACTTACTAAACAACATGCTAGGTGCTTGAAAATAAAGCCTTCGCTAAACAACCAGATTTTAACCTGAAATTCTGCATGTTAGCATTCTCTTCCGCTGCAGGTAAGACCGATTCCCTTACACAGCATGCTTATTTTCTCTCTTTCTCTCTTTTTAAGAAAAAAAAGAATTTTCTCTTTCAATTTAACTTTGAGGCAAGATGGAAGACCACAGCCTGGCCTCAAAGATGTGAGATCTTTTGAACTCAAAGTCAGCAGGCTCTCACAGGAGCTGAGCTCGAGGGCTGCTCTGGAATAAATCAAAAAGGATTTACTCTTTCACTTGAACAAGGCAGAAGAAAAAAACCCCTAGATGTACAGATATGTGGTTGGGGGTGGGGAGACAGCTAGAAAGTTAAAAAAAAAAAAACAAAAAACTTAAGAGAGTGTCATTATGGTTTGATTGCCACGATCCCATAAACTAAACACTATCCTGCGTGGTTGGATTTCCTGGAGGAAATCACCAGCACAGTTGCTAAGTCTGCTGGAATCGGTTCAACCCAAGTATATACTGAGCAGATGCTCCAAACATGACACACAAGGACACAGCGCTCCTGGAGAAATCTTTCGACAGCGAGTCAATACAGGGGCTTGAACTGGTCACGTGTTACTAGAGATGCAGCTGTGGTTTTTTCACAGATTAGTAGAGTTCAAGGCCAAAAGGGACCTTGAGAGCACCTAGTCTGCTTCTTGCTGCATCACGGGCCATTACATTTCATCCAGCTTTTCCCAAGAGCAGGAGTTAGAACTGGCAGCCAAACCCCAACCTGAATAACTGTGGCAGCTCCCAGTAACAATCCACGTGCTACTTCCACGCAAAAACTCAGGCTGTCAGAGTAGCTTTGCATAAGATGCAACTGCCTTTTGGTGCCCTTGCGTCCCTCTGCCAGAAAACGCTGCTCCCTGGCAGAGGCAGAAGTGACTCCATGCTCCAGCCATTTTGCTTCACGCTTGACACCTTTGCTCAAGCCCAAATTCATCAGCAGTTTTGACAATACTCTGGAGTTTGCCTGAAGGAGCTCAGCACAGGGCACAAAATCTCATCCTCTGGCTTTATTACAGGAGCGAGAAGAAAACCAGAGAAGGAGAAATGTGCTGCTGGCAGCAATCTCTAGCCTCTGCAGTGAGATTGCCTGTGGTTCTCAGTCAGCCACACACCCCCACAATAACTGTGCATCAGCAGCCCATGGACTAATCCTTACACGGTGAACCTACCTTGGTTACAAAGCATTTTGGGACAAGAATCTGTCCAATGCATGATGCTAAAGAAGAATAATTTTCAGATCATGCACGCAGTTTCAGAGCCCAACTCCCCCACTGAGCTGTGTGTCGGGATTTGGATCCCGAGGCACCGAGACACCAAGCCGGAGAGCTCAGACCGTTAGTGACATTCAACACTGCTTTTAAAATCAGAATTTAAACTGCTGAAATCAGAATATTGTGAAATGCCGCTTCTTCACCTCCAGTTCTGCCAACTGACTTTGGCTAAAACTTTCAGCAGATAGTAAACGATTAAAAAAAGAGTTGATGGCCAAAAAATATGTAAGGGGCTTGATTAAGACTCCATGGCTGATGCTGTACTGGTACTGCCCGATTTTACAAGCTTTCCTCATCTCACAGTTACTTTAACTTGACTATGGGGAGAAGGGAGAGTGTAGCTAGAAGAGTGCAGAGATGTTTTGGTAGACTGTGTTAAAATACAGCTAGGGAAGAGCAATCTAATGCCAGGCGTGGAGCAGACTGGCACTGCAGGGCTTGTTTGTGCTTTACCTTCTGCACCTTGGCTCAGACCTGTCCTGTATCACACATCGACTCCTTCACTACTTTTCTTCTTTCTCCCAGTGTTGATCTCTAGGGTTCTTCTCCTGTTTAATATAAAAACACAAACAAAACCACATGTACTTAAGAAACCTGTTACCCATCGCCCACAGGCATCGTGCAAGAGAGGCTGCCTATTAGCACACTGGCTAAAAACACTCCTTCCAGACCGCCTCCAAACAGATGAGATTCATAAGTAGTCGGTCTTCTGCCTGAATGCTCCCATGGGCTTGACAGTCTGGGCTGCTGCCGAGTATTGGAGGCTGGAGGACACTAGCTGAGGGGACAGGCACAGGATTAAGTCCAAGGCAAAGGATACCTCCTTGGGTGCTATGATGCCCAGAGCAACGAGGCACATCCCGGTCTCCTCCATATTCCTCAGCACAGCAGAGACTCACAAAGGGAGTGCAGGGCACCTGTAATAAAAAGCAAACTGGCCAAAATTCCCCAAGCAAAGGTTTGATGACCTAGACTTCTGGCCCTGAGCCTCTTCCATTGCAGGAACACCAGGAAAATGAACTCCAAGCCTCCCCTACCTGAATTTGATGCTTTGGTTTACAAGGGCAGCACACACACTTACGGGGACAGCCAGGTGCAGAAGAAAGATGTGAGAGATGCTCATGGTTTTCAGCCCTGCCACTGACTCGCTGAGTTACCTTCACTCCACCAAACCCTGGCCCATTACCTGAAGCCGGGGATGAGGATACTCGGCTTTGTTATAGCCAGTACAATCCACAATCCACAATTGCAGTGGTAAATGATCGGCCTGTGTTACAAACGCTGCTACTGATACCTCTCTCTAAACAGGACTACCTGCAGAAGGGATATCTCAAATCCTTTGGAGCTAAATGGGATGAGATGTGGGTCACGAGCTCTGCGCTCCATCAGCTCAAAGCCAGCTTGCAGGCGTTCTTGGCTCCCTTCACAGAAAACACTACCACTACAACACCTGGCAACCGATAGCTCTCAAGTCACATGCATTTGACCATTTCCCACAAAAGAAAATAAAATAATCAACTAATTGTTCCATAAGTGCCAAGGTCAAAGAGGACCACTGCGAGCCATCCAGTCTGACCTCTTGCACGACACACCACGAGCTCCACCCACCAGTTCCAGGCTCAATCCCAGCAACTCTCAGTGATTTTTCATCCAGCTTTTTCCCTAGCTCAAATCCTCTCTTAGACACGCTTCTGCTGCAAATAACTGTCTGATATCAGCAGCTAAACATATAGAAAACTAAAACAAAATAAAATACCTTTTGCTAACTGAAGTCCAAGGCTGCAGGACTGTTGTTCAGCGGGCGATGCCTTTGCTGTAGGTGGCATTTCCTTTTGTTTCAGAACAAAAAGCACTGCACATCAGGGCCATCTACATCCTGTCTTCACCCTCCTACACAGTCTTTTGGACAGTCACAGTTTTGGCAGCCAGTACAAGCGGAGTGTCCCAAGCCTCCCTCTTCCCACCCCTACTCTTACTAATGTGTTCCATACTCGCAGCCTTTCACACAGTCCCAGCTCCGATGCTGCTCCCGGCAGGGAGCTCGTGCTGGTCCTTGGGGGCTGGTGCTGGGCTCTGATGACAAGATTGGCAGCTGCTTATAAAGGCTGCCTCCATCCTTTTCACTTTGGCTAGCAAAATGCTTCCCAAGTGCCTACATCTCTGGGCTACACAGAAGGAAACATATCGTGAACGTAGCTCTTCTCTCTCTTGGCAGGCTGCAGGACGTGGCATGTTTCCATCTGCGCAAGGCTACAAGATGTTTGCAGAACCGAGAACTAACAGCCACGACCCCTCTATATCCCTCGCTCCTCCCCAGGCTGCAAAGCTTTTTCCAGAAATCACGAGTGAAGATGTTACTCAACAGCCATGGCTGAGGATTTAATTCCAACATGCCCTGCAAAATACACGCTTCAACGCTCACCCACACTATGCTCAGCCAGCATCTGTACACAACCCTCGCTGGCTCTTTGAGGTCTGGAAATGTTTTATCGCAAGCTTCGAATGCATACAATTTACAAAATAAAAATCTACATTGGTTAAATTTTTTTTTTCCCCCAAAGTCACAAATTATTCTGGGTCCCTGAAACTCTGGACACTTGGGGCAAAGGATCCAAGGAATCAGGGCATCTGGAAATGGGATGCCCAAATTTGCATCAGTCAAACGAACCACTCTTCTGAGAGCTTAGTTTTTTAAAAGCATAATTCTAATGTAAGCTCTGAAAAACATTAGGGTGCTCATGGGATAAATGCTACCTTATGATAAAAGCAAAGCCCCTTCTCTAATAAACACTGTATAACTTATATAATGTAAAAATTACAGCATATATTAATGACAGTGATCAGGATATAATATTAACAGCAATAATAGCACAGTAGCACAAGCTCACCTGAAAAGAAAGGCGGTTTCTCTCTACTCCCCATCATAGAAGCGGTGGCAAGTAGCTGTTATGACTTCATTTTATTTTTTATTAGTTTTTACAAGCTAGCTATGCTAAAAGGTTGCGCCAGTAATTTAGACTGCAGTTGTCAGCAGAAGTGAAGGATATTGCGGGATACATTTTATTCTAGCTCTTTTATTGCTTGGCTCCTTGGAGTGATCCAAGCAGCTTAAGGATTTTAGAGGTACTGTCACAACAATATCTGGCCCTTAGCAAGCTGCCATTAAAAAAAAAAAAAAAAAAAAAAAAAAAAAAAAAAAGACCAAAAACCCCAGCCTTTAAAGAACTGGCTGGACCAGTAGAAGCTGTTCAAGAGTCAACAACTGCTGATTGCTACCAAATTGTTCCCTCATGCGGATGTGCACTTTCTGTGATGTTATTCTCGCTTGACAGAAGGGGAGCTGGCTCCATAATACATGGTAAATGCTGATTTTTGCAGCTCTGCCAAAACACATGCACATTCACATACATCGTTGTGACTCTCCCTGCCATCAGTGGGAGCCAGCAGTGCTCTGGCACACATCTGCTGCGACATGGCAACGCAGGCGACATGCTGTTTCACGTCCCTCAGGCTAAAATCAAGCGTGGTAGCGTGCGATGGGCTCTCAGTGGGATGGAGTGCAGCCCAGGCTCGTGAAGGGACAGACTGACAGCAGACTTTGTAGTTAAGTGTTGAAGGAGTCCTTGTGCTAGTTTGCTTCTAAACAAGCCTCTCCTTTACCCTCATTCCTCCGTACAAAAAATTAGCTCCTCTGTAACGTGCTGTGATTGAAACGCGGCTCACCGTGGTGCTGCTGGCATGCGTGAGGGATCCAGCAGAAGCAGGCTGGGGTGGTTGCCTCCTCCAGACCTGATCCCAGGAGATGGAGAGGAGACACCAGATATCCCTGGGGTATTTGTTTCACTGTGCCCAGCACTGCCCCATCAATTGAGGGCAGGTGACGCCGCTTCCCTGCTGTGCCAGCCCCTGAAGGGGATAAGTGGAGGACTGAAGCACAATGCAGCTGGCGCAGACCCAACCCAGGAAAGCCTCAAACAGCGCTGGCAAAAGGAGAAATGTTTTGAAGATTCCCAAGACAGCAGGCGTCTGCTTTTTGTCCAAGCACCACCCCAGGGTTCTGTTGGACTCTTCTCTATGGATGATCAAAAAGTGATTTAATTTGCATCAGCTGTTCCTTGAACTTGTACTCATGGACCAACCCAACTGATTCTCCCCACTAGACCGAGCTGGTAGGAGATGCTGGTCTTCATCCTCACCCAGCTGCCCCGAGCACCATGGGGCTGGAGGGCAGAGAACATCCCACTGCTGAGACGTCTGCTGGCTGCTTGCCTGGCAGAGGACTTGCTTCCAGATCCGATTATGAAAACTAACACGAAAAAGGGAAGGGAACGTTACTTTGTGGGAAGACAGAAAGAAGTGGGGCATTCTTGGCCAAAGCAGCGTGTTACTTTGGGCACTAGACAAATCGTATGACTGAACTCAAGTCTTGCTTCCCCACTGCTCTGTGGGATGCTGAGCTTTCCTGAGGTCCCGAAGTGCTACCCACACACCAGCAAGCCATGAAATGCATGTGGACCGCCTTACCCCACCTCTCAGGGTGTCTGCAGCAAGGGGGGGCTCCCAAGGCTGACAAACCTCTGCTAGAAGGGCACACAGGGCTGTGCTCTCATCTGCATCGTGGATCCTGATTCAGCAGAAGGTAAAACCCAGATGAACCCGGGTCACACTATGCTCGGGGCAGAGGCAGTCTCGCTGCCTGCAGATCCTCGGTTACACCACCAAGTTGTGGCAAGAGCCCAACCTACATCGCCCGAGGCATACAGCAGCATTACTTGGTGCCTCAAAAGTGTCTCTATTACAAAGGTGAGGTTTCTGCAGGAACCAATGCTCTCAAGCTAATTTGTTTGACCTGTGCAGACAGAAGCCTTAAAACAGTATTAAAACCCCCAAGTAATTCCTGCACCAACAGCCTCAGCAACTCCACCGCTGCCACCTCAGATGAAACCACCAAACACCAAGATCCCCAGCTGAGATGATAGAATCACAGAATGGTTTGGCTTGGAAGGGACCTTTAAAGATCATCTAGTCCAAACCCCTGCCATGGGCAGGGACACCTTCCACTACATAAGGTTGCTCAGAGCCCTGTCCAACCTGACTTTGAATGTTTCCAGGGATGGGGCATCTACCACCTCTCTGGGCAACCTCTGCCAGTGTTTCACCACCCTCATCATAAAAAATGTCCAATCTAAACCTACTGGCTTTGAGTTTAAAACCATTGCCCCTTGTCCTGTCACTACAGGCCTTGTTAAACAGTCCTTCTCTTTCTTATAAGCTCTCTTTATATTTTGAAAGGCTGCAATAAGCTCTCCCCAGATTCTTCTCTTCTCCAGGCTGAACAACCCCAACTCTCTCAGCCTGTCTTCATAGCAGAAGTGTTCTATCCCTGTGACCATTTTTGTGGCCTCCTCTGGACCTGTTCCAAGAGGTCCATGTCTGTCCTGTGCTAAGGACCCCAGAGCTGGACGCAGTACTGCAGGGGGGGTCTCACCAGAGCACAGTAGAGGGGCACAATCCCCTCCCTCGACCTGCTGGCCACGCTGCTTTTGATGCAGCCCAGGATACAGTTGGCTTTCCGGGCTATGAGCACACATTGCCAGCTCATGTCCAGCTTTTCATCCACCAGTATCCCCAAGTCCTTCTCTGCAGGCCTGCTCTCCATCCCCTCATTCCCCAGCCTGTACTAATACCAGGGGTTGCACCGACCCAGGTGCAGGACCTTGCACATGGCCTTGTTGAACTTCATGAGGTTCACATGGGCCCACTCATCAAGCCTGTCAAAGTCCCTCTGGATGGCATCCCTTCCTTCTAGTTTATCAGATGGCAGATGATGTTACACGGTAAGTATTGGAGAACGGGTCATTCTCAACTGCCCACTTGCTGTGGATCCCTCCATTTCCCCTTGGCACATGTGGACACAGTGCTAGGAGAGCTCCACATTCGCCAGAGCAAGAGCTAAAGATGCCCCTGTGCCAGGCAGCCATGCCTTAAAGTCTGAAGACAAGCAAAACTTACTTTGCAAAGAATGAGCTTTTAAGCAGAGGGATGGCTCTTGTAGCTGGACTTTGGGATTTTTAAGTTTGGGAGCTTTTTTATTTTTAAGGTATTAAAAAAAGTTTTTCAGGTCACCTTTGATGCAAAGAGTCATCTAAAAGGAGAAGGCTGTCAGATGGTCTCTCAGCAAGGGAGTATCTGTTCCCTGGGCATGGACTCAGAGCCTTGTGAACTCCCTATGCCATCTGCATATTACATGTTTGTACTCCAAGCCCCATGGACACTTCTTTGATGTGTTACAGTTTGGTGAGCTGGAGCTCCCAAAGGTCTCTTGAGATCACAGGAATCTGCATGGCATGACGTATTTAGTGGATAAGGACCCCTCCATCCTTTGAAACAGAAATTTGTTGTTGCTGTCTTTTTTAAAGAACATTTAAATTGCATTTTTTTCACGTCACTCTCATCTTTCATCCTCAGTTATTTTGCTAAGCAAACGGGATTGCATTTGGCACAGATGGAGCAGAACGGCGCACACACTGCAGAGACAAGGTTTACCGACATCTGCCGCTCACCCCACCGTCAACCTTTAAGTGCGCACCTCACCTCTACCGTCCATAGGAGAAAAGCAAGTGACAGATGTCTGCTGCAGAGAGCCTCAACGAGCGTGTGTGCATGTAAGAATTGCTTTGAAAAGTAAAAAGGAAACTTTGCCCTAAGCAACCACACGAAGCCACCGAGCTTAGCACCAGGCACTGTAGATGGGGGAACTCCAGCATGGAGACTGCTGGAATACATAAGGTAGGGGGATTAAACCTGTACTTAAGTCTCAGCAAAGATCTGTGCTACTACTACAAGAGAAATGTTCATACGGCACCATGTACAACATCCTTGGGATGCAGGGTTGGAGGAAGGCAGCAAGAACATGGGCTGAAGGCAGAGCGGGGCATGGCTCGTGCAGGAGAGCAGCAATGGAGAGATGCCAAAGAAGGTTCCTCTGCTCCCTGGGGAATCCAGCCCTGCTCCTAGACACATAGTCTCCTCCTGCCCTCTCCAGCTTGCTGGTCCAACATAAACAAATAAGATCTACATCCTCCTGGAAATTAAAAACAGCATCTCGGATATGTACACAGACGAGCTCTCCTTCTCCCCAGCAGGAAACGGGGATGGAGAATTTGCAGCCCCAGATGGCCTGGAGCAATCCGCATTAGTGGGGGCTGGGGAAGGCCAAGAGTGAAACGCACGGCACTAAATGGCATCTTTGGATACTTAACTATCTAAGTTTTCTGTTCTCACCTCCTCTCTTCACTCTCCAGCTAAATTTGTCCATTTTCTTTTGCTCATCCTTGCAGTGTCCGCTAAAAAGCTTTTTCTTTTAACCCTTGGTCACAAAAACATCACAATCTGCTTTCATCTCACCCTTTCCTGACAATTATATCCACTTGCTTCCCTATTTTCTCTTCTTTCAAGGCTCTCATCCATGTTGCTTTTTTATTTCACTCATCTGCCTGTACCATCATTATTTTTCACAGTCAGGCATGCTATTGCGTATCTAAAATTTGTTTTCAGTGTGGTTATTTAAGCTCATTCTCCTGCACTAAGGTAGACAAATACTGCAACCTAATACAGAAATACGCCCATGGAAATCATTCCCAGCATGGAACGCTCTAACCCAACCTGAGCAGAAGGCCAAGGGGATCAAGGTGCAGCATGAGCTCAGATCTGCAGCCCCGGTGGGCCATCTACCCACAGCGAAGGCATGGGAGGCTGCAATCTGCTCCGCTGTGTGCACACGTGCTGGCATCTCTCCAAGGGTCTCTCCACCAAAGCTGCTGAGCTGACCACGGTTGGGATGGAGACATTATACAAGGTCAGGCAGAAGGCATTTCTGGCATGCCCATACCTGCGGCACCAAGTGCCATTAAGGAGATGCCAAAGTCCAGCAGAAGTTTGGACAACGCAAAACATTAAATAGAGCTCTCATATTTAAGAGCAGAAAGTTTCCCAGGCTAATGCAGGCAACATCACATAAAACCGGCAACATAACCATCTGGGTCCATTAACTGCACTTGCTCTATAGCATTTGCTGTCTGAATTGTTTATGCCTCGTTTGAGCACAGAGGCTACCCAGCATATTAATACTCTGGAAAAGAACATGTAAAACAGAGCTAGAAATGAAGGACTGTTTGGGGTGCCTGTTGTTATGCCAGAGTTACAGTGCAGACTGCATTGGGATAAGGCAGGAGGCGTCTATGGGGAGAAAAAAGCACAGAAGAAAACCCCAGAGAGTCCCTATGTAGCTTCCACTTTAGCAAACAAAATCATACAAACAGTGAAATTCATACAAACAGTGAAATTAAAACCTGTTGTTGTAGAGCAGAGAGAAAGTCAAAGATTTTATGATCCCACTGCAAGAAAGGAATTTTTAAAGGCTTGCAATGAATAGGGATAAACTGTTAGTTTCTTCTGCAAACCCAAACAAAAACAACTGACTTCCCAGAAACAAACTAGGAAATTATTTCCGCCCCCAAGAGTCAAGTCCAACCCTGCCAGCAAAGGATTAGTTTCTACTGCCTTCTCCTTACCCTTTACCTTCAAAGACTGCCAGTCAGGGTTCAGACTCGCAATCGAAAGTCAAACAGGTTAGAGGTGCCCTAAAAGCTACTGCCTGCCTGCTGAGTCACCGGAAGGGAAAGGGATTTAAGCTAATAATTTACTTTACAGCTGACTAGGAGCTTGTCAACACACAGGCAGGTTGTAGCTCATGTTGGAGATGCTCAGCTGAAAGGTCTGTGTGTCCTCAACCACCCACTCCAGTAGCCACAATTTCCCTTTTATGTCCTCTTCCAGAAGACACAACTATTGACCATGAGCCTTTAGATGACCACGTGACTATCTAAATCCAAAACTGACAAAGATCCCTTTTAAAAATCCCTAAATTCTCTCAGAAAGCTCAAGTCTGCCAATCAGCTGATACGATGATGTATATGGAGGGCTTTGCAGAGAGAGAGCAGGGCTTGGCATAAGGAGGAATGCACAAGGATGCTCAATGCAGAAATGAGGGTGGATAAGGAAAATGGGACATTTACTCTGGCACTGTTACTCCTATCATTTATCAACAAGGAGTAACAAGACAACAGGCAGTATCAGGACTTACTTTTGGCAGGATGGGGAAGGATTTTTTCCTTAGCTAACTCAGAAAAAGCTTTCATGAAGAAGCCATTTTGCACGTGCTGCTCAGGCTCAAGACAACCTTTACGGAAAAAAACTAGACCTTGAAATTAAGGTACTCTGTGGCTGGCTTGTCCCTCTTTACCTGAAGTCATAGCCCACTGTTGGGGATATTACAAATCCTTCTCACATTAGACCAGTTGGGTGGCACAAAGTATTAGCATGCAAGCGGAGGAATGCTCAGGAGGGACAAATTGCTGCTTCAAAGAAGAGCAAGAGGCACGTTAGAATCTGTCTCTGCACAGCAGTCTTTCCCTCTTCCACAGGCAGATAAAACACATAGAAGTAACACTCCCCTTTTAGAAAATTAGCCCTAAGATTCCAGTCCACGGCAGAAATTCATTTGAAAGAAAGCGGTCCAAGCGAGAACTTCCAGCATTTTACAGTGCAAAACCACCCTCTGTTTCACCATGGCATTTTGCTTTCACAGCAAAAATGGTGCTATGGAATTTAGCCTTCAAGAATGGGAACAGAAACTCCCTTTCCTCAACACCACCAAACTGGTGTCACTGTGCAGAACTGTGCTGGCTTGAGGCATTCAGAAACCACCTCCTGACATGGTCTCAATTTTGCAACAGACACTGGACTGATACATACCATAGCTTAGTTTGTTACCATGCCGCAGATTTTCTGCACAAGCAGAACAGCCTCACCCTCTCTGTATCTCAGCATTCCCGAATGTAGAGCAAAAGTAACTGGTTATGTGTCTCCCAGTGAACCCAGCTACCTGCTTTTAGTTAAAGTACAACTTCCAAAGATGCATCAAGGCTTGATTCGAAGAGATAGTGAATCCATCCCTCCCTGGTAATTTGCTCTGATGGTTAATTGCAGCCCATGCCTACCTTCTAATGTCACCTTCCAAAGAGCTGGTACTTCTCACAGTGCTCTCCAACAGACTTGGTAGTATCCAGCTCCCTCTCCCTACACAAGGGAGTCATGTTTTGGTCTCTCTCTTGACCCAACAAACACAGTGGGAGATTTTTTTTAAAAGTTGAAGTCTAGATATTTCCTCCCCACTCCAAATACTGCCCTGCTGCTCCTTCTGCATGTACTCTAGCTCTTCCCATGTCTATTTTAAAATACAGCTATCAGAGCTAAATAAGCTATTCCACCAGTATTTTCATAAAGTCAGTTTTTGGAAGTAAAAACATCCTTTGTTCCTATTCCACAGTTCACATGTCCATAGCGGCATTAAACACTTCTTACTGCACTATCACTCTGGGAATTCAAGTAGACTTGGCTGCTTAGTACAACCGCAAGTACCTTTTCACAGCGACTGTCCAGGGCACAGCCCTCTTCCTCGGGTATGGTCCACGCTGCTTGCTCCTCCACATGCAACTTCGTCATGGGTCATTTCACATATGATTTGTGGGACTGCAGTTTACAAGTCATCTGGATTACTCAAAGTCATTTATCATATTCTCGTAACGGTTTACTACTCCATCAGTTTTGTGAAGTCCACAGATTTTCTCGGCAGCGACTCTATACTTGATGGAAATCACAAGAACAGCAAGGATGCAGCTATTCCTAAGAACTTCCATGATCACATTTACAGCACTACAGCTTTATCACAGCCTTTACATGACTTACTTCCTACACTGATGAAAAAAAAGCAGAGACATGGCCTCACACTATCTTCATGACAGCTTTGACACTGCCTAGTCACCCAAAACTGGATTCGTTCAGAGCAGCGTTTTACCACCAGTTCACATCCTACCTATAAGCACAAGATATTACACTCAATTTCTTTACACTATGGACAAGAGAAAATTGATTAAGCAGAAGAAGTCATCCTTAAAAAATAAACCTGCTTATCTACTATCTATCAAATCAAAATAACTTGAAAGACTGGCAAATCTAAGTATTTGCCCAGGAGTAAAGACAAATACATCCTTCAATGACTCTCACTCACACTTTTCTCCTCCCATCCAGTACTTCGGCAGGCCTTTGTCCCCACAGGAACGATGCTTGGTGCTACCACCAATGATGCTTGATTCTGTAACTTTAACATGCGTAAAAGCTTTATTAAAAGGTCACTAAGGTCCAGAGGCTCTTCGGGCAACTTTGATTCCACCTACCCCGAGCGCTGCATTTTGACGTAGGTTCCATCTTCAAGTCAAGTAGGTTGTTTGCTGGTTTGTTTTGTTATAGAGATGTCTGTTCATCTCAGCCATCCTGCGATTAAAACTTTCCTTTACGAGGAAGACAGGCACAAAACACTGTAATGTCTCACCTTACTTCTTTTGGTCACAACCACCTCCACCAGAAGAGAAGGGTCATTACCCTCACTGTCCTCCATGATGCTCTAAGCCAAGAGGCCAATGCAGCAGCCCAAGCTGCAGGAGTAGAGAGCAGCCACGGGGCTTCCTGCAAAACTCCAGGCTACTTTGAAGGCGGAGGCATGATGTGTCAATGTAACTTGTAGAGCCTGATTCAAGATGTCCCTTGGAGGGTTTTCTGCTCCATTGGGCCTCCATTTCTACAGGGTTACAGCAATTTGCCTGTCTGCTTCTTGCAGGCACTAACAGTCAGCAGGGTAGAGATGGGTGCTGGAGCATTTATATGCCATGCTCTGCATCTCACTGATGCTCTGCCCAACACTTCAGGGTGTGAAACACTGCCCTTAGCCCACTTCCAGCCTAGATTCTTACAGAAATAAGATTTGTACAACTGTGTTTTCTTACACCTCTTCTAAAATCTTCTGAAGCAGTTTCAACCCAAATCTGGCCAAGGATGACACTCTTAAGACATTAAGATTGTCTCTCCATAAGTTGTCCTTCCGTAAGGACACAAGCGTCAGAGGGAGGGAGCGACTGGGACCAGTAGCTTCTGCTAATGTAGGGATGCCTCAGACCTCAATATATCTATATGTAGGTATATTTTACCATCTTCACCCACATACAGCTATACACAGATACTTATTTTCATATACAGGCAAACACACAGAGGACAGGTCCCACTGAACCCCACTAACCCTGCAAAACTAGATCCAGGGTCTCCAAAAACATACACAGCTCCGTAAATGATATTTCTGAAGAGACTGTTTCCAGCAGCTTCCCCAAAATCACACACTCTGTGGCAACAGCAAGGAGAGGATTCAACTTGAGGGCAGTATTCAGCGATGCTTAAGTAACACAGCTTTTCTCCCTCCTGCTCCAGTTCCCTGCCCCTATGCCCCCACACATTTCCAAACTGGCCCAACTTTGGTGGATTTCTATGGGAACTGCAAAAGAGACACCTGCCAAGCATCAAATCATTGCTCCTAAGTGCAGGGGCACAGTGACTTTAAATGGTCACTGTGCCTTTTTTTTTTTTTTTTTAATTGTAAGAAAGTGTGTATTTTCTCACTCTCATTCTCCAAACCAGCTGAACAGTTTTCACTAGAGTCTTCCCAAAAAGTACATCTCCTAGCAGATAATTAGCTGGAAAGTTCTAGCTGAAATAAAGTGACAAAGTATGAGCAACCAAAACCAGGATTTTCAAACACAGAATGTCTGGCAAACTTTTAATAATGGGTGTTAGCATCAGCCTCAGCTGCACTGAAAAGTGAAAATCTGGTCGAACTGCAGGTAAGGTTTTTACATCACCAAACGTCAGGCGCCCCAGTTAGCTTAGCTGGTCTCTCTAGGATCTCTCTGAAGTAGGAGAAAAAGAAAGAGAGAAGTAGATACATTCTTCCCAAGGGCAGTTCAGGATACTTTTGCCAGGCGCTTGCTCAGAAATTCCTCCTCTCTCAGCCACTCACCTGGATTAGCAATGTGTGCAGGGGCTGCAAGCCAGGAGTCCTCACCTCCCTTCAGAGCCTAAAATCAACCTCCAGCTTCAAACATCACTTGTGGCAAAATAAGGCATAGTAAAAGCACAACCCCTCTATCACTGTAACTTAACTCTGTTCAAAATATAATAATCCCACTTTAAGTCACATGTACTCCACATATTTTTAAAAGATAGGTTACAGGGAAATGCTAGCAAGGAGAAGCCTAGGAATGCCACTGTTTATTCACTTTATTCATCCATAAAAGTGACCCACACACCAATGCTGCTTCACAAACAAAAACATCGATTTTAGCCGTCAAGGCACCAGTTTTACATAGGCGTCCTAACAAGTGCATTTTAAGCAAAATTCTCTTTTAATGTCCTTCTGTTCATGCATGGGCCACCAGCAGGATTTCTGAGCAGGCAGAAGATGAATGCATGTTGTGATACACAATTAGCATTTCCATAATCACAATTTCACGTTACTCAAAAGCAATTTGGTGGTGGTTTGTGGGGTTTTTTTAAGTCTCCAACAATCCCTGAAGCAGGTCAAACAGTGCCAGACACCTTGCTGCTTTGCACGATCCTTTGCCCAACTCTTCTTCTCCATACCAAAGCTGCAAAAAATTCCATATCACAAAAATCAGATGGCATCGTAACCAAGCCCACCAAGAATAATGAGGAATCAGAAATGAATGAGATCTTTGCAGGATGTCAATATAATCTGACACTGCCAGTCTTTTTGGCTCATTACTGTTGGCAGCGCGGGCTCCCCATGAGGTCCCATGAAGCACGAATGACTTAATCAAGGGACCTCCCTGGGGGTGAGGGAGATGCACAGGCTCTGTCAGGCTCATGAATAAGAGCATCAAATCAAAGCCTGGGAAATCAGTGTCGCCGTACGGAAAATTGACAGTGTCAGCTGGTAAATTCTTAAGCTGTTAAGCGGTGCCTTACTCCTGCCCCTGTACCACAAACTCAATTGCGCTGAGCAGAGCTGGAGATGCAACGAATGCTAAAAAGCCAAAATCAGGGAGCAGAAGCTGGTTTCCAGAAGTCTGCAGAAAACCGATCACTGCATTTGGATAGTGCCACGCTACTGCCGAGTGGGTGAACTCCCGGTGTACCCTGCTGTTAAACCTTGCAGCTCCCAATGAGATGACAACGAAGTGGCAGGAGTAGATAGATGATCAGGTTGAAGCACTGCTAGCCCACAGCCAACACTTGACACTTGTCAACTACCCTTCCACAGCAAGGTAGGAGTATCCATGCACATGTACAGGCACACTTGATTTTCAAAGTTATAAGTACCTCCTTTGAGTACATCTCATTTTCAAGCAAAACCGGACAGCAACTTTACGGTCACTAAGCTACTTGTGCACAGCAAGTGCTGCAAAACCTGCAATGACTTCAAATTCTTTACTATTAACACATTCTCCATATTAATCTTCCCCAAATGTTCCATACTGGAAATTTATGTATGACCCTGTATTAACACCCACAGCAACTATCTCTCTGAACATGTCATGGAGCTTAAATACATGAAAGCAGAGTGCCTTAAGAGGCTGATGAGAATCATTTTCTAGTACATTGGAAAGGACAAACTGTTTTTACGAGTGCGTGTTTTATAGTCTGTTTTTTCAAATTAAAAGTAAAATAGTTCCCAGATGGAAGCTGTATCATTCCAACTTCAACCTAAAGAATACTTTTTTTTTTTTTTTTTTTTGGAAAAAAACCAGGCAAAACTTCAGAAAATTTGACTCCACAGAAAGGCTGACAGCATCTTGTGTTGCTAAGAGAGGACTCAGAGGCATGGTGAAAAAAGCCTTCAGATTTTTTTTTTTTTTTTATCAAAGATTCAAGTAATAAGGAAATAGTTTCAAAACGGTGGCAGCAAAGTTTGTCCTTAATTCTACAATGTGTGCATCAGACTGTGGAAAATTTCTTTACAAAGCTCCAGGCATCCACACAGGCAGCTGGAGTGGGAAAAGGATTCCCTTGCCCACCGTGTGCTTATGCACTGCCTGTAAGTAGCTTTCCTTCTGCAAATCAATATTTTTTTTTTTAAAGTGCCCCGTATAGCTATAACATGGCACTAATACTCTTTCCAACTCACAGCACCTTAACAAGAAGCAACCTCTAAAGTTTGAATTTAGCTTTTAACTTGCATCAGCAATGTCTAACACAGACAACAGTCCAACTCATCCCTATTCTGAAGCTGGAGAGGCAATGAAGTGCTGTGCATTTTTGCCAAGCAAATGAATACTTGCAAATGCAGAGAACAGGAGAAGATGCGGGAGATGAAAGGAGGATCCTTCAATTTGTAGAGGGTAGAAGTGCAGCCAGCACCTGGATTTATTTGCACCTTCCAGATATTGCAGAGACGTCACATATTCATAATTTGGTAAGGACAAATGTGGAAATGGCTTGATCTACAGGACCACAGGGATGGAAAGCAGGTCACTTGGCAATTTCCAGCTCTGGAGGTCCCTGGCTGCTACAGGGTAGGAGGGAAACGATAAACGCCTGCTCTTCCACACTTCCCTAAGCATTCACTACTGCGTCCATGCAGGACGCTGCTCTAAACAGACATTTGGCCCAACCAAGTAGTACAGGTCTTTACTTTCAAATGAAGCTCTGAACAGCCTGCTGCATACTTAGTGTTCAAATAAATCAGGCTTCAAGGAGCAAAACCATTACCATGGTAGATACAATGCATGGAAGGAACAACTCTCATTCCCTACACACAGCCCAAGGTTTGGTCTTACTCTGGCCCAGGCAAGGCTACCACACACCTCTCCCGAACACCTCCTGAGTGTCCTGCCTCACTCATGGGCAAGAAGCTGTGCCCATCCATCGAACTCAAGAGCAGCCCAGCACTCCTTGGCATATCGCCCTCTAGCCCTCTGCCAGAGGGAGTTCCCTAGGGATCACCAGGGAACAGAGCAGAAACAAGTAGGTGTGCTTCGAAAGAAATGCTTGGGAGGAACTGAAAGCAGATCCTCATTTGCACCCCTTTACTCAGGCACCCCCAGACACCTCTCCATTTCCTCCCCGTGCACCTCATCTCCTATCTGTTAATGCTGTCCCTACTCCAATTTCTGCCTCCTACCCCAACCCTCTTGCTTCCCTCATCCATTATCCAGCATCGCTCCTTTCTTTCCAGTGTCTTCTCACCAACACCAAGTTCCAACCTATGCTACAATTTCTGCTGGGCACAGTGATCCTGTTACAGCAGATTACTGAAATGTTGCCTGTGCTTTGCAGTTTAAAGAGGATTGAGTTATGCCACAGCTCATCCAAGCTCACAACACTGTCAGTAACTGCTAAGAAAGCTTTCACTCTGCCGGATGAAGGCAAAAACCATTTTGGCCATACTGGAGAGCTGGGAGGGAAGAGAATAGCTTTGGTTGTAAGAGGATTTCATAACTCGGTAGAAACTGTGATGTCAACAGGAGCAAGACACACCACGCTGGCAGAAGTTACCCCTTCTCCAAACAATTTTAGGCGGTGCAGTCAGGAGTGGAAACACCAGCTTATTCCACACTTGTTCCCTCCCAAAATTAATTTTCCAACCACTCATCCATAGTTCATCTTCCTAGTGGCCGCATCTTCCCTGTACTCACAGTTCTCATTCTAAAATGATTAAAAATGCTTCTTTCAAGCAGACAAAAAGCACGTTATTAATCCCAGGGCCAAAACCCCGAGTAGGCAATCAGAAACCCCTCCATGGTCGCAAGCTTTGCAGGTGACCCCTGCAGGTGCCTCCCGCCCTGCGCTGCATTTGGGCAGCTCTCACCTTGATTCAGGACAATGGGGGTAAGCGGTGCTTTCCCATCTCCAAAAAGCACTTTGGAATCTAAGCCAGAGCAGTCCGGCTGGAGAAGCCCCACTTCAGTCGGAACAGGGAGCTCTCCCTGGAGCTGGGATTAAACACAGACATCTTCAAGCAGGGATCTTACTCCCCTCCATGTCACCAAACCCACTCTTTACTAACAGAAGCATTGAACAGCCTCTTTAAACACCAACCTCACATGAGGTTCCGCCAGCAATCACAACAGAAAGCACAGGCTTCCATATTAATTCCTGCTCACTGAAAACCCTAGGACACGGCAAGACCAGAATAATAATACCAATTACAGATATTTAATGCAGTAATTTCAGAGCCAGTTAACATAATGAACCTCCGTCTCTTTCAGATAAGTAATCTCAGAACAATCGAGTTAAAAGGTGATCGCGCTGAAGCACATAAGAAGAATGCTAAACACCAATTACATGAACGGAACTGGGAAAGATTTCTACAGAGTCCTTCCTCAAAAAAACCATCCCCCAACCTCCCTCTGCCTCCACACACACACACACACAAAAGGAGGATCCATGGTATTTATTATCTATATTTCAAAAGCACACAGAGGGAATAGCACTGGCAGCTTTTTATAAAAGATACTGAGCCAAACCAAGCCCTGTAGCAGATGATTTGGAGGCAGAAGGGTACTAAGGTGGTCTTGCAGCAAATGAGGAAAGGAATAAGCAGCAAGTCCTGGGTGAGAAGCAGCACATTCCTTCTGTATTCAGTTGCATGATAGAGAATCATCTGTACTAGAGGAACAGATCCATCTCTCTCATGGGAAATACCCAAAGCCAGGCATGCTGCTTGCTCCGTGCTGTGCCCTCTGCAAAAGGTAGTCAAAGAGGCTATGAAGGATCCACACTCAACACACATTTGTGACACTTCAAACCGATGTTCTGGGGCAAAAAAAAAAGTCACGCTAACATTTAGGACACTAAGTGGTGGGGAAAGACGTTATTTATGAATTCCCCTGGACATAAATTTCTATGCCAAATCAGTTACAAGAACATTAATGCTTTGTGGGGCGAACAGGAGAACTCACCGTGGATGTGGGACAAAAGACCATCGCACAGATCAGGCCAGCGGGCGCCAGAGCAGTCCAAGTCTGTCCGTTCAGCACAGCCTTGATTTTTCTAACCAGACATGCAGCTCACAAGAGCCACAACAGCCCGGTCCAAGCCTGCTATGCCATGGGAAGGGGAACTCAGGGTGGCAAAGCTCAGACCACCTGTGTGAGAACGGGCTGATAAGGCCGCCCCACAGCTAATGAGGATTTCCTGCTTTTGAAGCTGCAGAAAGGGTTTAATATTTTTTTTCTTTTCTTAGAAATTAACTAAAAGTATCAGTACAGTTAGTGCAAATGACATGAGAAGGAAGTAAAAACAAACAGAAAAAAAAGGAATGAAATCAGGGTGCACAGCCTCTGCCTACAATCTGAACCTGTCACCTTGTCCAACCTTCCTCATCCAGGACACTTCCCTCCTTTGCTTCCAGCTCCACTACAATCCTTATTCCACTTCTCAGACAGTTCCTCCGAATTTTGCCCTCTCCCTCCCGTCAGAGAAGTGCTCCAGGAGGCTCTGGTAGATCCACTAGGATTTCTTCTTCTACTTCTTTATGTAGAGTCACCCCAAAATGCTCATCCTTGCTGCCCCAACTCCCCACCCACGTCCCTTGCACCCCCAGCTGCAGATGGGATGCCTCGGAGGCTCATCTCACCCCAGGTGCTCCGTATACAAGCCAGCAGCTGAATCCAACCGCTGTGCTGAAAGCTTGTTTTCCTGACACTGGCACCGACGCCAAGCCTTTGATGCGTGCATGCAAACTCCAGGCGTGACACAAAAGAGACCCACAATACCCACAAAAACAAGGAAGCCCAAAAAGAACAAGCCAATGGACATAAAAGATGCAAAACACTAGCTGTGCTCAAGCCAGACACTTGGAGAGCACAACTATTTCTCCTCCCAGGCAGAAAGGCTCGATCACGTTTAATAACCTAAATCTTGTAGTTCCTCAAATAATACGCACTGTAGACACACAAAAGATTTCTAGTCTAAGCTCATGAAACGAACAAGGTTGTTTTATGCACCAAAGCTTTCACTCTGTCACTTCAAACCATGCAAAATCTACCACGATTCATAAGAGGATGAGTACCAAAGGTATGTTTCAATAAGCATCAAATTAACAAATTGATCAAAATAACATATAGGATGATTTCCAGACAACAAGGTCACACCAGTACCACCTGTTAGCATCCATGCTGGAATGGGCAAGCAACCCCACACCGACAGCTAAGCCTTGTGTTATAAACTCAGTCGTCACCTCTAAGTTGTCGTATTAAACATAGCAAACAGGAGTTTTGCTGTTTATCTGGCTACAGACTAACAGGGAACCACGCTGAAACTGTCCCCTCTGCAAGCCGAGGGCTTCCTTGCCTTTGCCTCAATGTACAACCAATTACCAGAACTTTGAGATATCGGAAGGCAATAATTAGGCAAACTAAGGCAAGGAAGAGCTAAATGATTTGCCCAGGGCCACAGAACGCAGTCAGTGATGGAGAAATGAGTGGTGTTGAGGAGCCTTGTTTACAGTCCTGTTCCCGAAGGCCTATGAGAACCCCCACAAGACCGATTCACGTGGGAGCCGCCAGGACAAAGCGTTGGCATCTCAAAACCTGCCATGGGGTGAGAAAGCCATGCTGCAGCCAAAACCAACTTTCTCCTCGCTTCCTTCCTCTCCACCCACAACAACAAGAGTTTTCTGGCCAAGTGATTTCAGGCAAGATGTAGAACTCAACTGAAAACAGAAAGAAAAACAAACCAAAGTCCCTCACCCCCTGGTGCCTGGAGCTCAAAGAGCTGAAGGGATGCTTGCTTGGCTGCCCAAGACACGCGGTACGGTACATGCTCTTTTGTGAGCGAGCAAAGCTACAAACAGAAGGAGAAAATAAAAGCCTCTCCGGCGCTGCGGCAGCAGGAGGCATTGCCAGGGATCTCACAGCCCGGCTTCGGGAACCCCACTGCTATGCAGGGGACGATGAAGCTCATCCGGCCCCATGGCTTCCTTAAGAAAGCACCACAGGGGACAGAACAGAGCGGGATATAGCTTACAGGACTAGACTGCCTATGACTCAGGTATCCTGATACTCCAACTACCCTGGAGACAAGAGTAACTAATTAATAGGGAGTCATGGGATATAAGTGAGCAGCTAGATACTTAGGATTAATTTAATTACTTCAGCCTCAAAAGCATCCCAAAATTACAGCAACAAGAGATTCTCTTTACAGCATCCCCCTAGTACAGCAATACTCACTACCTGTACTCCAACTTCTGCTGCAGCTCTTGACGTCTCCAGCGGTAGAGATTTCCTTGGGAGAGGTTTCTGGCAGCCTAGCTGATTTTCAGTGTTAGGATGTAATAGAAAAGGCAATTCATGAATTGGCTGCAGCAATCTGAGGGAGATTTGTGGCCATAGCAACATTACTATAATCTATGCTGCAGGGAACAAAAGCTACTCTGATCATCTTGTTCCCTACCTTCTCCACCCCAGCCGTAACGCTAGACAACGTCCAGACACTCTCCAGTCCCCCAGATGCCCGTGTGTGCTCTCCCACTCGCTACCCCTGACAGGAAATCACTGAAAAGGGGACTCAAAGGGACTTTGAAAGATTGTCCAGTGCATCCGCCATGCAAGACAGACTCTGCCTGAGAAACCACTCTTGACAGACATACTCCTGCACTGGTTTAGGAAGGGGGAAATGCCTGGCTCTCCCGACTGCTCACCAAGCACCAGCCGTTCCACAGTGCTCCCAGCGAGGCAAGCATGTGACAGTGATGATTCGGCCAAGGATGAGCTGAGGATACTAATTGTGCTGGTAACAGATAATAAACAACTCACTCTAGGTTTATTGCTGGTCGATGTCACATGACTGCTGCCTTCTGTTTCCTTTGCGACAACTGCTTACTCTTAAATTAATCTAGAACATCTTTAGGCTCGGATAGTATCTTGCAATGCACCCATGTCATGCCATGATGTCTTAACAGGGGATCTGAGCTCCACTCAGGCCTGCAGGCACTCCTGTAATACGAATAAAAGAATAACTCAAACTGCTGAGATAAATTTAACAAGCTGCCTGCCTGCATCCTATGCTGTAGGCCTCCTACAATGAAGATGCACCTGGAGAGGCCAGTCTGCCCAGCGAGCTGTAGGGAGAGATCCGTATTAATGCTCTCACTATTTTTAGCTTCACAAATCAGGGGCAGCCGACGTGTGCTTCCTGCCCCCGGACACAACATCTGGGCTTTTTATGGTCATTCAAGCTCTTTTCCCACAATGCAGAGCCTGGAATGTGGCAAGGTGGAGCACCAGAGGGGAAGAGGCAGCAAACTTTCCAAATTAGTAGCAAAGAGCAGAGGGCTGCAGTAATTCTACAGCTGGGATAGCTCAGCAGCAGTGATTACAATCTGCCCACTTAAGTTGGCCCTGCAGTTTCTATTAGAGACACAGCAGGAGGAAATTCTTGTACAGTAGTTAAAGCAAGGGACAGGGCGTCAGGTGACTGGGGTTTTATTCCCAGCTGTGTCTCAGACCTTCCACGCAACCTCGGGGAATTCGCTTCATCCGCTCCGGTTCCCTCGCTTGCGGCATTCCTCAGTAATTCACAAGGGATCTCATGGGTTACAAATAGCAGCTGAGACTAGAAATATAATCAAGAGCAACTTCCTGCTCAGCAGAACGTAAAGCATCTTACAGATTTGCTTGTAAGAAGACCAAAAGATATAACTACACAAAACTGATCGATCTGCACCCTCCAACCATCCCACTTTTATAGGGCTGAAAGGGGACACCCATGTCGAGCCATGCCCATAGCCCCACGCTACCAGGGACGTTATGGTAGTAACCTGATTTGAGGACATATGTCTTGATGGTCTCAAAAGATGATCCTGGGAGACAGGAAAAATTAAGCACCTTTTGCTAGGCTGGCTTTAATTATTTCATAGCTCTGACTCTAAAAAAGACCCGAGCATGGGAGTGAGACATGCCAGGAACATGTGAGAACTCTTAGTAGAGCCCTCCTGGCCCCTCGATTTCAATCAGACCCAAACTTCAAGCTTAAAAAAAAGAACCGCTGGGCAGTATCCAATAATATGTGAACAGGTCTCGTTCTCTGCCTGACAATGTCAGCACGATTTAATTTGAGTCTCTTGTCTTCCCCTTGCTAAAAATTCTCTTGTGCAGTAGACGTTAGCTCTCAGCTGTAATGCTGTGAAGGGCTTTCTGTGGGGAATGCCTCTATAAAATTCTAGCCAGTTGTTACTGATTTTATCCTTCTCAAAGTTGGAAATTCCATGGCCCTGGGATACCAACTTGGTCCAATTCACAAATTCCTGTTTTCACCAGTTACAGGGTCTCTGAAAGATGACTTTTGGAGCGGGCATCTCCCATTCTGAGGCTGGTTCCTCACTGCCTAATTCCTCTGATATCACCATAACTGCTCTCAGGTCCCAAATAGATGGAATTTTATCCTTATCTCCTCCTGCTGCAATCCACAATCTTTCAAATTCTTTCTCAATGCCTTCCTGCAAATATGTGGGGAGGGGAACCCCCACAAGTTAAACACAATAAAAGAATAAAAAGGAGGAAAAGTGTGCTTATTTCTGACACTTCACTCGTGTAGCTCTGAAGGTTTGTTTGGAATTGAATGTATTCCAGTACCCAGGATCTTTTGCTGGTTTTCCTTTGCAGGGGGCAGAGCAGGTGTAGCTCTTTCTAAAATATTCTGAGGTCCTCAAAAAGGAGGCCAAAACTAATTAATGGTATACCTTCCAGTTCAAAACTCCTGCACGACATCGACTGAATTGTTGAGACAATGTATTAACTCCTCAGAGTAGCTTCAACACCAGAAAAGCAATGTGGGGTAATCTGGAAAGAAAAGTTACAGCAGAAATAGGAACCCTTCATCAGCATCTTCTCCCATCTCTTTTTGCACATCCATACCCACCGGCAGTACAGTGATCCATTTAGTTAATCAGCACGTTTGTGTCACAGGATTCATGGCTCAGACCCTTGGAAGAAAGGCAGTGTCACAGCAATGCTTCGCACAGATTTAAATTGTTGTGTGCCAGTTTGAAGGCGAAACACGTAACACTCAATGAAGCAAGTGGCCAGAGAACAGACCAACAGCTATGCTTTGCTTTCAGGGCAAAGCGTCACGAGTACCACTTGGTAACACTGACCTACTTATCCCTACAAAAGGGCCGCACAAACAGCCGACAACTGCACTGCTGCTGTACACAGCTCCTATAGCCCCAAAACCTCTCTGGAAAATACACTATAAAGAATACAGCATGGGTGGGGCCTTCCAAGACCGTTCCAGCTTTCACAAAAATAATTGCTATTTCTGCCACTGTGTTCTGCGAGGGCAGAGTCAGAGCAAGGCTGGGTTTAGGAAATCCCATTTTGCACCTTTGCTTTCCAACAGCATCTTTTGTCCAATATCTCCCAAATGTTAAAACCCCTCTGTAATCTTTCCAGGATGAAAGGGTAGACAGACTTCATTTTTTCAGGACGAAAGCTTTCAAATCTGCAGGAGTGTTTCAAAAATAATCATTCACGCAAGCCAATCCAAAGAAAAACTCACACGCAAGTACATGGGAATGCTAAACAGAAACAGCCCGCACAGCAAGCGGCATTACACAGACCTACAGCCGCAGCAGGCTAGGCAACCTGCTGCTCCTCGAGGCAGAGCCATCACTCCAGCAATACCTACATGGAGACAGAATAAAGTCAGGAGAAATAGCACAGCTGTTGACTGAGAGCAAATGAGCCTTAAGCCCATCCATTTGACAACTGAGAAGCACCCTGTATACAAGCAAGGTACCAGGATGAACCTAAATCACTGCAAAGCCTGACACCCCCTTCATGGCACCTTGTGAGGTCTGAAGTTACGGCTTTACTTTGAATCAAATTTTTACTCGTGGCTTTATTTTGCGTCATGTTCAGAAGTTCAGTACTAAAGTAGTCTTTGCTAAGAGCAAAAGGCTGAATGATAACTCCATAATAATGAAGAGCCAAGGAGACACTGATTAATTTGCAGGGCAGCAGTGACACACAAAGCTGAGAGGACCCAGGACTCGACCCCTCCTCAGACTTGCCCAGCTAACCACATCACCAACCTCTTCCTAGGACTTCCTAGAAACAGATCCTGCTGCCCAGCACCATTTATAAGCACAAGACTGGGAGCCCAGCAGGGTTCTCCTGTTTCACTTGCAAGCAAAGAACTTCATAAAACTCTTCAAATAAAAGTTTCCTGAACACCAGCCATGACTTCTGAATCAGCACTCTGGTAGCAGATTCCTCCTCTATCCCAGCTGATGGTGTGATGTCTCTTTACTTGCCAAACACCTGCTCATCAGAAATGAAACTTAGTGCTTTATAGCATTAAACAGACTTTGCAAACATATGAACTAACCATGCAAATGAACCATTTGTTCAGGCTTCACGCGCAGCAGCCCATTCCTCGGCAGATCTGCCATTCAGATGGCAGTGAGACACAGCCTAGGTGGCTCGTGGGGATCACCCCGAGCCAGAGGCACAACTGGAGCCCCGAGAGCTTCACTCAGTCACTCAGTCCTAGATTCTTCTAAATCCTGCCCCCCAGTGAGCTGTTCTGATTCATCCCAGAACCAAAGGCAGAGCCATCATTAGCGAACAAGAGCACTACAGACAGTGCACACATCTGAATAAACATTCAAGAGTTGACAGAGCCTCCATTCCCCCCAATCTCTTGAAGACCTGAGACTTTCATGATGTTCGGCATCTAACTGCTTCAATGTGCCACGAAGATGCGCAATGACAAGCAGCTGCATGCCATTAACGCAAAGCATCGCTGTCTTCAATTAAAATGCCTCCATTTCGTATGACACAGGGAGCTCTGTGTCTTCTTTAATTTTGCACCGCACGCTTTATATGACACAGACTTTTCCAAAGCCTCCGCAGAATTTCCCTTGCATTGAATGGAAACGTCACCTGGGAAACTTTACATGATGGAGACATTTTGGCAGGGTAATCGTGTTAAGCATGGCAGGAACTGGAACAGCATAGACTCAAATACAAACTTCACCTTTGCTCAAACTGGGGACAACAAACCTGGATCCAGACTTCAGCCATGCAAAGAAACTGTGATTCCCGCTGAGTAAGTTTAACCCTCGTGCTTTGAATTCCACGCAAACATTTCTTCTGCTACAAATCTTAACGTCTCCACAGATGATCAACAGGGTCAACTAAACAGAAAAGATTGAACCCATGTACATAACACTCAACTGAAAATTATGCACAGGTACTTCACCCCATGCAAAGCTATTCAAAACAGTCCCCTTCCCACACACATTTATATGTCAATTACAAAGGGTACTGGTGTACAAGAAGTGCTGCCCACATCACGTACACAGCAGTTTGCTCCTTCAGCCATAATTTTTTCTGAAGTATGGGTGTAACAAGAAATGGATATACACAAAAGGCAACTCAAAGACATTTAGCTGACTTAAATAATGGCAATTTCCTGGTAATTTCACTTGACAACTTTGGAATTTGCAATACCTCATGCAATCAACACACACTGGCCACACAGATAAAAGCTGGTGGCTTTAACTTTACTATCTGAGACATCCTTTCCAGTGTGCACGTCTCTGATAAGCACCCAGCTGTTGCAAAGAAGAACCACAAGACTGAAAAGTCTCAGATCTCCTTTTGATTTTATTTAGCTTCTAGAAGGAGGCGCTTCCAGACTGCAAAAATTGTGAAGAAGCACTAAAGAGAATAAAAAAAACAGTGACTTGCTTTCACTGTGCCTGTCCAGAGAGTCCCATATCCTTTAAGTGAGAAATCCCATCTAAGAAAGATACGTATGAAGGTTGAAAGCACAGCATGTCTTATGGATCTGGAGTCATAAGGAGGTAAAATTTTGTTCGGAAAAGGAAATTGAATATCCAGACTGAAATGGGAAATTCATCCTAGCAGTAAATGGGAATAAAAATATCTGCTTTTATTACATTTTGATGTAATAGCCTCCACTGTGTCTGGTTCTGCTAACACGAGATGTCTGACGTGCCTCAAACATGAATATCAAACAGGTTTCAGTACTTGCCTTGGATTTCTCATTAAAGGAAAAAAAAAAAGTTTTTTTCACAGTTTTTGTAAAGTCCTAAAGTTCTAGCCATGGTCTGAAGAAATATGGTTAATAAGGTATCATCTAAGGCAACCTATGACTTTTTAACTTGTTGTTCACAGAAAGAAAGCAGCCTAGTTCCGTCTCCTCCACAACCTTAAGACCATGTGGGATTTCATTTTTTAAATGATTTAATGGATTAAAACCATATGCATATAATTTGAGAAATATACAGCCCCCCGCCTCCTTCTTTTGGTGCTGATTTTAGCATTGTTCCAGCAACCGTGCTGAGGGAGCCAAGTCCCTTAGATGGTGCAGACCATGGGTTTCTATCGGCACTGCTTCTCCAGCCACCCTGAACTGCAGACCCAGCCCTGGGCCAGGGTCACCTCGTGACTAGAACTCGTAGTTAAAACCTTGTGGTGAAACAGCTTGGATTTCCCATGTTTTCATTTCACATTAAGGACTGGACACATTGGCAGGGGAGGGAATTTGGCATGACGACACCAGTATTTGAGGGTAAAGACCAGTCAGAAAGATCCTGTGTTGTGACAGGCAAGAGCACCGCAAAAATAGTTTTAAGGCTGCAAACAGGACTACAGAACAACTTTCTAACAGAGAAAGACAAAGCAACACTTTAAAAGTCAGACAAGAGAAACTAGAACACGGACAATCCTGCCATGGGAAGACCAATTATTACCAGCATGTTTAATGGCGATACTATTGTGCACTATTGCAACGTGAACAGAGACGGCCCTAAGAATATGGTCCTCATGCACCCTCCTGGAAGAGTCCCTCACCTGGACGAGCTCGGTTCCTACACAGGGAGATGACAGAAAACAAGTGGTTAAATGACAGGGACAAGGACTAAAACCAGGGGCTGTGGCTATAGTAGTGAGTTAAACCATGACAGGGTGGACCCAAACAGCCCCCGGGTAAGGGTCAGGAAATGGCACAGGCTGGGGACTGTCCCCAAAGGGAGCTGGGACCAAGCCGTCCCGATTTGGAGGCTGGAAGTTTAACAGTGTGATCAAGTCCAGGCTGCGCCAGGTGGACTGAAGCCAGGGAACAAGCCAGGAATGCCACATCCTGACTGACAGTCCTAACCAGTAACATCCCAGTCCTCAGAGCTGCACCCTGACAGACTCAGGGGAAGTGCTTGGGGATGGATGAGGAGGAGACAATGTGCAAGTAAATACTTCCATGGGGGTAAGTCTTCCAAATACACATTAGCGTTTTGAGCATCTGCTCACTTAACACTGAATAAGAATATATGAACTCCTCATAAGAGAGAACATGAAGTTGCTTCACATCCTCTCTTGCAGGCAGCAAGTGCTCTCTACGGGATTAGACAGGGCTGTGCTTACTGCCTGCCACACAGCAACCTGCACACTCTGACCCTACCACAAAGAGAAGAGCGAGCATTGACTGCAAAGGTCCCTGCCAACAGGCCACCATCGATGACTAAAACACACCATATACAATAAAAGACTTGAGGAAATCTCTTTCTTTGAGCAGTTCTGGAGACACTTCAAGGTTTCTCTACACTGCATATTCCAGCGTCACCGTGAGACACCTCAGCTCCAAGGGAACAAGCACTCTTGATCCCGAGAGCTTCTAGCCAGTAATTCCTATCCTGTTGCCTAGGGAAAACCCTTGACACCTGTGGGGCCAAAAAAACTCCTGGCTTAAAGAAAAATATAAAATAAAATAAATGAAGCTAATGCTTCTCTTCTTCCCCAAAATGCCCTGAAACCAACATGTAACACTGAAGAAGCGCTAGGAACCAGCACACTGTCCATCCCCTTATCCACCATTCTCAGCCTTCGTCTTTCGAAACATTCACGGTGCAGCACTGGGTCTGTCTGCCACGACCTACGCAGAAGGGATAACACCCTTCAGGAAGTCCTGCCGACACTGTGCTGTCCTGCCCTGGTACAGACTTTGTAGACATTGAAAAACAGTAGATCCAGGAAATCAAATCATTGTATGTATTTTTAAGTGCTTACAGATGAGCACGAGGTGAGAGGAGGGAAGAACCACATGTTTCTGCAGCTCCTGCAGCCTGGGTTGCACAGACCGACAGGCACTCGGAGAGAGAGGTGCTTCCTCCAGAGGCTCACAGAGCTCACCTGGACATAGGCTGGGGTGGCTCTCGCTTTGTGTCTGTTCCTGGCAAAAAGGGAACCGGGTACACAAAAGTTTCCAGCTGTATTTACTTTATTAACTAAACAAAATGAACTGAAAGAACATAAACATGTAAAATTTAAAAAGCAGGTTAACATCAAACTAAATTATCAGGCTAATTAAACCCCATCTATTAAGCCCATTTATCCTTTATCTAATAATTAAATAATCATTTCATTGATTTGGGAAGGGAGCAGTACAATTTTAATCCTCATGACAAAAGAGCATTATCACAGTGCCAGTGACAACTGATAGCTGCACACAACTGCCACGCAACTCATACAAGCTTCATGTATTTACCCACAGGCTGAAGTTGATGCCAAAACAGTAATTCCTGATGCCAAAGTTGTCCACATAAATTATAGGCATGTAAGATCCCAGCTTATGAAACAGTCATCACAATCAAACCAGATAATTTGTTACAATTAAAATGCAGTAACATAATTCAGGTAGAAAGGATGACTACTCAAGATAAAATATACAAGGTCTAACATTAAGAGCATGTACAGGTGCTTTTATAGAGAGAAATTTTATTTAATCTGTGGTGCTTGAGAAAAATTGTAGGTCCCCCTCTCCTGCTCACACACTCACCTAACAGCCATCTGCTAGAGTTCAGATGAGTGCCAGTGTTCCCCTCCTAGCAGGAACTGGAGAATGGAGAAGATTTTAAAAGTCAATACGTACAAAAAGAACAGCAGCTTGAAATGAGGCAAATTGCTTAAATTTTATTTCTTCCAAGTACCTGCAAAAGCACCATCTCTCCCCTTCACTCAAAGATCTTAACACTTGTTTTTCTTCTTTGTCTTTGTTTGTTGATTTTACAAGGAAAACCAGCACCAGAGCATTTGCCAGGAAGGATGAATTATGTGTGCAGATGCAAGAGGTTTAAAGCAGACTTGCCCTGAAATCTGAGAATCAAGTTCTAAGCAAGATTATTCAGCCTTTACTATGTTCACAAGGAAAAAGCATTTTCCATGGGAAAACAGACCCATGAGCTGCCCAAGCTTTCATTTTAGACCATTTTTCATTTTTGGAGCATCTTTAAAACCTTTACGTTTCACAGAAACATTAATGTTTTCATTGTAGATTTCAGAAAAAGTATAAACAAAAATTGTAATTTCCTAAAAGTATCGAGAAAGCTTTTCTTATTTATTGCTTTACTGCTCTGGAAAAAAAAAATTACTTGCTTTAAAATAAATTTAAAATGAATACCACTCTGCTAGACTCAAGGCATCTTATTGCGCAGAAAGGCAGATTTCACTTGATGATGTGGTAGATTTGCTGTGCACAGGGAAAACTCACCACACACGAACACATGGTAAGCGATACAAAACAGCCGGTGCCCAGCCAGCATGCCCACATCAAAGGCACAGAAATGGGCATGAATAAAAGCAAGTCAAAACCCTTTGACAACAGCAAGAATTCCTGGGTCCTAACCCAGCGCTGACTCCACTACGGGGCTACTCAATGAAAATTACTGTATTTGAACTAAAAGGGTATTAATCCAAGCCAATTAGTTCAACCATACTAAACCTCTATTTGCAGAAGTAACCTTCTTTCAAATTAGCTTAATTTGACTCTGGAAGTAAATTAAGACAAACCTTAAGGCAAATTTCATTCTGAGTAAGAACCAAATTTCATAAACTTCAAACAATTGAAGAACCTGAGAAGTTGAATTCAGATTAGTTTGCATATCCATATGCAGATGAGCCATGAACCTCCCAGCAATTCTTCCAAACACCCCACAGCAGTCTCAGCGCAACTTTCTGCTCCCAGACTGAAGTGTGATACTGCTCTTCTACTCGATAATCATCTTTCCACCTCCCAGATGGCTGTATTTCCATAGAGCTGTGAACGTATAGCTGTCTAGGGCTTACAGATCCTGGCAATGGAAAGCATTATATGATGCTTAAGGCTATGATACTTGTGCGTTGAGTGCTGTAGCCCAAAGCCAGCCGTTATGAGAAAAGCTGAGATACAAAGCTCTTACAAAAGAGCTCAATAGGAGGTTTCTGTTAAAAAAAAAAAAATTTGGGAGACTAGGGAGTTTGAAAATATTAAGGAATAACAAGTTTGTTTTCCAAGTTCATTTTACTGTGTCGACTCTGTTAAGTGAAAAAGACTGCTTAGAAGGTAGGAATTGAATCAATCATACCAGTTTAGGGAAAACATGACACAGTGGTGCGGGGAATAACTCACCCAGCTTCAGCAATACAAGTCTGCTAGGAAAAGGAAAAAGGCCACTGGAACAGGCAGACAGCAGAGAGGTCAAAGAGGAGGAATGGATTTCTGCCCAACTTTTAAAGGGGAAGCTGTATGAGGAGCAGCTGAAGTCACTTGGTTTATTCAGCCTGGAGGAGACTGAGGGGAGACCTCATTGCGGTCTACAGCTTCCTCACAAGGGGAAGAGGAGGGGCAGGCACCGATCTCTTCTCCCTGGCAACCAGTGAGAGGACCAGAGGGAATGGCAGGAAGATGTGCCAGGGGAGGTTTAGGTTGGATATTAGGAAAAGGTTCTTCACCCAGAGGGTGGTGGAGCACTGGAACAGGCTCCCCAGGGAGGCAGTCATGGCGCCGAGCCTGACAATATTCAAGAAGCATTGGACAACGCCCTGAGACACACGGTGTGAATTTTGGGGCTGTCCTATACAGGGTCAGGAGCTGGACTCGATGGTCCTTGGGGGTCCCTTCCAACTCAGGACGTTCCATGATTCTATATACCAGCTGAAGTTCCTGAAATGCAGCTCACCAATTAAATCCAGCCCAAAAGGAAAGGCCTACAATGAGATAAACTAAACCAGACAGAGAGATGCGAAAAATCCTTCAAGTGCTGTAATTAAGGCATATGTAAGGAAACAAATCATGACAAACTTGCTTGTTGATCTCTTCTGCTCCAGGAACAGAAGAGCCCCAGAGCTAAGAGTAGCTGAGAGAGGAACATGTGATGATGGCTCCCCATATTTGAAGAGAGAGGAATTATCTGGCCATGATACACAAAGCTGTGCTTGAAATGACAGAATTTCAATTTCAGAGATGTAATTTTGATCTTTCTTCAGATGATGAAGCTCTATCGGAACATCAAAAAGTCCCCTAAGAGCAAGAGTGGGAGCCCCATTTTTCAGCAATAAAACCACAAGATGATGCACAGTGGAGAAGCAGTTTGGTTCCCGGTCCAGGGGTACAGCTTGACAGCCTCCCTGGTTGCTCATCTCACTCAAGTTGTCCGTAGCCATGAAGACTGTTATGCTGCAGAACTGCATGTAATCAGAGCTCACGGTTACAGAAACAAACTTTGCACATGCAGTTTTGGTATTTGGCTTCATTTCCTCTTCCAAATCTCTCCTCAAAGCCACTTGCCCTTTATTCCCCTCCTCCAAGGGTTGCTGGTCACGAACAACCAAGTTGCCACAAGAGGCACGTGCATTGCCACAAATGGGGCACAAGGTCGTCAGATGGGAAACGGGGTTAGGAGGAGGGAAAAACCGACCCTTCTGAAACAGACAGCAAAGCAAAACTATTTCCAAACACCAGGCAATATTTCCTGATGTTTCTCAAGAAAACATCAAGACCTCTTTAGCAAAAAAGGTAACTGGAAAGCCTCTCCTGGCTGAGACCAGCACTGGGAATACCCCTCTCGGTGCACCACTTCCACAAAGGACATGCAGCCCAGGGGCAGCAGAAAACGTGCTGCCATAAGCTCAAATCTCAGCAGTTGCGTAAAAGAGCAAATGATTATTAGGATGCTCAGATGAGCTCATCTCTTGTTTTAATCAAACTTGTTGGTTAAGTTATTACACACTCAAAGATTTTTCATTCCCTCTTAAGGCACCAAAGCACAGGGAGGCAGTGGTGGACTGCATCTGAGCTACTGCCATCCTCACCCAACAAATATCACAGACTCTGGTAAGGAGTGAAGTGCATGCACCATGCTAAGATTTATTATTTTGAAAACCATCAACAACACACTTGGCAGAATTCAGAATTCTCTTCCGGGGAGAGGAAACTTGCTACATTTTATGTGGGAGTCAGACATCTCTACTCCCATAATGAAGTTCACACTGACAAACACGGACACAAATCTTCATGAAGTCACATAACTCCCCCCACCCTTAGTGGGAACCAGGGATATTCATTTCAATTTGGAGCATCAAACCCCTCAAGCCAGAAGCACCAGGCAGAGAATAACCACATCTTGCCCTGTACACTGTGATGTATGACTTGGGATTTAAAGAGGGGGAAACAAGTTTTCGCACTGCATTTTATTTTTCTGGCTCTTAAACCCTTGCCAATTTGTCACCTAAGAACTAGCTCACTTTCCGATAGAGATGCACACGGTGGGACAGACTCCAGCTCGCTCTCCCACAGCATTACTTTGTCTGATGGGCAAACAGGAGCAAGGGTTTAAGTGCTAAAGCAAACAGATCTAGCTTTAACACACAGGTTGATGAAAGCAGCCGTACATAGCTACTCATGAAGTAATTTCTTTGTAGCCTTCATTCCCACAGATAATTAGGAGCTTAAATGTTCCAAGACTTCAAATGATATTTTGCACTTTGTTCAAGTTAAAAAAAAAATTAAAATCTCATATGCTTTTTAAGTCAAGGTTAATGAATCCTCACAAGAATAACAGTAATAGCCACAGTTACCTAAGCAAAAGACTTATGGGGGTGCTCTGGGGTACCCAGTGTTCCCAAACCCCAGTTTCCCATGTGTGTACTTCCCTCGTAGGCAGTCCGTGCTCAGCCCACCTACAAACCCACTCAACTTTGCAGTGGGCAACCCCTGCTGCCAAGTACCAACTACGTGATGGTGCTGCAAGGACATGTTGGGATGGATGAAGACAGCAGGACACAGAATGCAAGGACCCAGTCCCACAGCAAGTATCAACAAAGGCAAATGTATCTGGAAACCAGAGATATTTTTCCCTTTTTACACAGATATGCTTACGGTCTTGTAGAAAGGCTGTACCTCAATCTGGGCTGAACCCATAACTATTTAATCTAAAAATTGTTAGGCTTAATATTATTCTCTTGGAGACTATATACATACAAGCCTTCCATTAAGACTAAATTTGAGTAATATCGATTTTTACAGAGAGGCTTTCACAAAGTACTGTTAGCAATAAAACTAGCATTTGGGAGAACAAAGCTGTAGGTCTTAACTCCCCAAATGCTGAGAGTATGAACTCAGGGGAACCTGAGTCAGGGGAAGCTGAGTCCAGGGAATGGAGGAATTCATCTAGTATTTCATATCGACCTTAAAAGTGACAGTGCATGGGCCAGCATGCCTCTCTGGAGTGACTGGGATTTAATAAATTATGGCAATATTTAAAAAAAAAAAAAGAAAGAAAGAAAAAGACACCATCACCGCCAAAGGGCATAGACCAAAAGAGGGGGGCAAGAGAGAACATAACATGAGACACAAATAGGTTGTGATGGAAAAGAATAGGTTTTATTCTTTCCCCCAGATTTGGATAGCATGCTATATTTTGCGTAGCAAGTGTGTGGGGGGAGAAAGAGTGGGAGGAAGAGAATATCAAAATCAAAACAAGTCACAAGGCATCAACAATCCCTTGATGACAGGAGAGTAGTTTTTGTTGGCACAGCTCACGACAGCTGGAGGAATAATTGCAAAGCTGAGCGAGAATGCCTAGAATATATTTTGCCTTTAGATTCTCAGATGAAAGATGCTATCCACAAGCACTTTGCAAACGTTAATTAAACCCACACAGCCCCTTTTGGCAGATCAAGAAGTATTTATCCTTATTTTGCAGAGAGGAGAATGAATATCTCAGGCACTTTTAACATAAGGTATCTACTCTTTCTACTTAGGAAGTGCACCATAGATATACACACCATTAAAACCACAAATTAACCTTTCCAGTCCAGCAGCCTTTCCCCAGCACACAGCTAGGACAGAGCTGATACCTTTTCTTTCCCTCTGACTACTGCCCCAACAGAAATCTTGAGTCTGCAGAAAAAGCAAGCCAGCTCTGGCCATGCAGGTCAACAGAGGTGAATATGACCACTACAAACAAGCTTTAAAGCAACATCATCCCTCAGGAGTTACAAAAAATAATTCAACTGTTCTTCCTTTGGTTTTCCTCTTCATCATAGGTGATTCAGCTCAGAAAGAGCTTATCCTCAAAAGAAAACCAGTCAATTATTTGCTAAATTGACATGGAAAATTTTGTATTTAAGAGGAGAAGGGTCAGTTTGTTGGCTCTACAAAGAGTAGCTGAGAACATCTGCCAGTTTGTTGGATCTACAAAGAGTAGCTGAGAACATCTGCAAGGACAGGAAGAATATGTATAAACACACATGTGAACTAAAAAGCCAAAATACACAGTGGTGGCCATGTCTTACCATGAAAACAAGCATATTTGGAGTTCTTCCCTGTTAAAAAAAAAAAAAAAAAAAAAAAAAAAACCAAAACAAAAAAAACCCTTGAGGCAGCTGATTAAGTATAGATTTCAGTTGGAAATACATTTAATGATGCAGTTGGAAAGGAAACCTAAGAATAAGTGGAGCACATTCAAAGACTTAAGACGCTAAAAGGTGTAAAAATCCACTAGTTTTCAAAAATCTCACCCCCAACATATGTGTAGCCTAGAAGAAGCTTGGATGGGAACATAATAGTGTAAAATATGTAGTTTAAAACCTTGTTTCCATTCTAATTTCTTGTCTAACACATACTTGACAAAGACCCCTTCTGCCTTATGCTGCTGAACATGGAAGGAGGATCTCTGTAGAAATGAAGAGCGTTGTATCTTCCCCCACCAATCAGATGTTGAGTGATGTCTGCTGCCCTGAAGTTGGACAAACACAGGTCCCTCACCTGTGACAGCAAAATCAGATGCCTACATGCAGCCGAGTCTGTTGCAGACCCTTTGGACACGCCAGTTCAGCGGCAATTACAGGTCCACCGGTTTCACATGCAGTGAGTGCACTGAGTTAAAGCATTCTTGAACTTAAAGGAACTATCAAGGAAGTAAGAGTTTGGGGATACAAACTGCCATTCAAATCATCTAGTCTTATACTCTAGACTCTATTTTACTCAAATTCAATGTCATTCAGGTTATGTTTTCCTACAACAGCAGAGGTGAGGACATTTTCAAATTGTCCATCACATCTCCAGCCTTGACCACACTTCACCGGCCATCTGGGCCAGCCTCCCTGGCTTAAAAACCCACCTCCTAGTGTGGTCATCTTATTCAGATATTGCCATCCACCAGAAATGCTGTCGGACAGTGTTCCTTCTGGAGAGCTCAGATACCCAACAGCAGACACTAGTTACACAAACATAGTGTAACTATGTTTATATATATATATAATTTATATTCCATTTAGGTTTATAATGTAACACCATGCCCCACATGGCACAGCGCAGGTTTCATCACCATCTGGCCACTGTGCTCAGCCAGTCAGGAGACTGTCCAGGGCTGCAAGCAGCGTTCAGACCAAACGCAGAAGATGGAAAACTCTCCCTAGACTAATCCAGTGCCTCAACCGGCTTTCTTGGGAGCTTGCATGGTCACAGCAACGTTCTGTAGGAGCTGCAAGGTATGGCTTGCAAAACCAGGCTACTATATACCGCAGCATACTGGGGCCACCACTGATAAGTTAGCTTTGTCACTGCCCCACACAGGTGGCCACCATCTTCTCTTTGCTAATTCAAGGCAGAGGCAGTTCCAAACACCCAGGAAAACCTGAAACATAGCCAGGGAACCAGGTACCTGGTTGTGCAATTCCAGTATTACATGTGCTGTTGCAACCTCGCACAGCCAGGAGACATCAGAAACGTTTGGGGTAGGGCCAGCAGATGTTTGCTGCTGCATTTAGTTACCCCCTCTCTGACCCTTTGCAGGGAGGCAGGACCCACAGGCGGCCCAAACTGCTCGCTCCACCCAGCCCCACGTGCCAGATCCAGTTCAGGCTCTTCTCATGCAGACGCTCACTTCCTTTGCCATCCATCTTGGAGCTGCTTCTCCAACCTGTTCACTCAGGATAGTGGTAATACAGGGGTTAAAATAATGCACCTCAAAGGCATGCATTAGTTTTTAGTGATAGATAGAGTCAAAGTTTTTTGGCTCAAAATTCCATCTATGCCCTTGGCTTCTAGTTAAATTAAGATTGCACACAGTGAGGTAGATATTGAGTCATTACTAAAGGTGTCCACCGCATTCAGAGCAATTCCTGCAGAAATGTATGTATTTGCAGTACACTTCATCTTGATGACAACTTTGAATCAAGGCAATTCCAGATGAGAAATGTCGCTGTATTTTAACGCACACTGTGATGCAAGGCAGCTGCACTGACCTTTCCTGGCTGCCACTCCGGGTTCTTTCCAACAAACGTTTGCAGTTTTTGGACTGGTTTTGGATTTTTACTGCCTTTTGAGGACACAGCACAGAGCAGTGCCCTCCAACACGGCGCACATCTGCACAGTGTGGCAGCACATGAATGGTACCAGCTGAGAGGTGGCATAACTGATGACCTGGTGCCTGTACCCGGCACAGGGAGAGGATGGGAGGCCTGGGACCACCAAGGCCTGGGGCAGCTCTGCCCGCAGGGATGGCAGAGGCTGGAAGCTTGCAGAAAAACAGAGAGGCCCCGAATTCACAGCCACACAACAATCTGCCAATGCGTGGGGTGCTTTGTCATCTGAGCAACCCTCCTCTTCTAAACTTCAAGGAGAGGTTTGAGGCTCAGCACTCAAGGCTGCAGGAGGACCAGAGCAAGCAGGGGGTGGTACCCTTCTGCCTGTGTAAGCAAGGGGCAGGGGCCAGGCCTTGTTATTTCATTCTTTACGGTAAGAGACAGAGCACATTTTTGGCCTTCCCACACAAATCCATAGTTGTATGACTGCCAACTCTTTATCGTTTCCCATTTCACTTCTTTTGTTTGTTTGTTTGTTTTAAATTTTGCCCAAGGTTACATTCAGTAAAGGTTTCTCCCTCAACATACAGCATTAAAAATACTATCACATTAACATCTGATAACGGCATTAAAATCCTTCTTGAAAGCGTATGCTTTCAGAAGAAAGCCCCAACCGAGCAGAAGAGCAGCAAGTTTTTGCACCACATCCCTTTGCAGGTGAAGCATTTTGCAGAGGCCACCTTGCAGGCTGTCCTCATGACTTTCTACAGATCAATACCCCCCCCACCTCTGCTCACCCTCTCCTGCCCTCACGGGAGGCAAACGCCACACACGTACATCTATCACACAAAGCAGGCATTACTCAGAAGTCTTGAATCTTGATAGTGAGTATAAACAAGCATGGGGCAGCTCGGGACCTCCTACATCAAGTACAACCTGCTACAGTCACCAACTCAAAGCCCTCTCTGAAAAGAATCAAACTGTTTCAGGAAGGGCCCAAATGGCTGTTGAACTCACCCTCTTTTTCCACCCAAACTACTATTTTAAAGCTGCATATCTCATGACTAAAAGCCTTCTTCTAACTCTCAGTTGCTGTTTATTTGTGGCCTCATAATATCATTTTCCTTTTGGAGATTACTGTCCTTTAAGTTAAAGGATTTTTTTTCCCCTGTATGATATCATCTGTATTGCGTACGTACAGAGAAAGAGAGTATCCCTTCTGCCCTCCATTCAGCATCCTAAGTACACCCCTGTTATCACCCTGCAGCTGCTCAGGGTTGGCTGACAAGGCCCCTTTTGCAGCTCCCGTGTCCAGAAAATGTTCCACACTTCAGAGAAGCAGCAGTTTCTTATGTGGCAGACTCTTCCAGATCATCCTTCAACTGAGTCTAATGACTCTGGAAAGATCCCTGGGGAGGGAGCGCTTTACTGCCAATGAGCTCCATTAAGTATCCAACAACATCCAGCAAGAAACAGCAAACCATTTTTTTTTTTAATTATTTTTTCAAGTTGGCCATAACACACAGAACACCACAGAGCATATGCCGTATAAGTGATCTGCCCACAATTCTCTGCACTTATTTTGAAGCAAGGTGGCTGTAAGCAAATGCAGCTATTTCCAGGAGAAGTAACTTAACTCAGGATAACAAAGTAATACAAAAGCACTGCTTTTACGATGGCTGCCCCACACATCACTTATCACAGGGGAGAAAGCAGAACAACTGCAAATGCCTTTCAAATACTGACACGCACTGCTGGTGCGAGAGACTTCAATTAGGATGTGGTTTTGCACTGTCGCTCAGCTGATCTAATGGCCTGTTGCTGCCGAAAAGAGAGATCTCTTCCCCAGCTTGCAAGCCTGGATCCACAGTGAGCTGATTCAGGGAGTTAAGCTGAAAGGAAACTATTTGTACTGAGAAGGAAGGAATCAGATACATATCAGCACAAAAAGATCAGTGGGAGCACAACGCTGGCAGCAAAACCTCTCCTTGCAGCACCAGCTTGACATTACATCAGTTCAGCTACAATACACACTCTAAATTTAGATAGCTTTATAACTATAAAGCTGTATCTCACGTCCATTATTCCTCTCCCAACACAAGAATGAGCCATTCTATTATAAATGCTTTTATATCACCATAGCGCTCTCCACCCTACAGGAGCACACATCAATTGCAGATAAAGTGGTTCAACTTTTGAATGTAGACAAAAACTGAGGCAAAGCTAATGGTGGTGAAGGACAGGTTGCCTGGGGAGGGAAATGATCATAGGTTTAGGAGGAAAGGGGAAAAAAAACTCTACAGACAATTTACCTGTGCTTGGGTCACTGCTCATTCATACTATGAAGAGAATCACTTCACATGTTATAAATTATGCTGCTCTTGGCTTAATCCCTTATTATCCATCTCAGCATCCAGTACCCTTTCACACACACAAGCTAATGGGAACACTTACTCTGAATAAAATGAGCCCGAGGAAAAAAACCTGGGGGCCTCCTTCTGAGCAAGAAAAACCACCTGGAGACCCAGCAATGGCATTGGGTTTCACCACTCACTTCTCTCTGCATTTCCACCTTCTCTAGAAAAGGGAAAACCTCTCTGAAAACAAATGCCAGGCTGTGCAGGCAGAAGACATGGTTGTTTTCTCCCGTTGATATTTCTATCTACCCCCTGCTGATTTGGGATTTCCAACAGACTTTTTAAAAGCTTTCCCATTCAGGCTGCGCTCCATTTTAGGAAGTTTCTGGAGAGTGCTCAAGGCAGACATATAAAACTTGTCATTTTCGCTATTAGGCAAAGCTAAGTGTTCAACAGTAAGCAGCCAATTTCTGTCCCAATTTTTTTTCTTTCTAATCACGGCTTGAAAAAAATGCAGCTGTAATACACACTTTACTTCCTTAAATATTTAAGATTTTTTTACTGTACTGAAATAAAATCCAACATCAGACAGTAATATACCAGTGAGATCTCCTATCAGGGCTGGCAAGGGTGAGATCACACTTTTCCCACACACCTTCTAATCTTCTGCTAGTATCACTGATAAAATAAACTAATGATAATTTTTTAAAAGTGCTTTAGTCTAAAGGTTCAAGGTTGAAAGAATCCACAACTTGCTCAGAGAGAACAACAAAACCCAACTTCGACCAGAAAGGCTAAAACATCCAATTTCAGCCCAAATATTTTGTCAATTCTCCCTCCCCTTCCTGCTAAAGATCTGAAACTATGAACTGTGCGGTTACAGTCCCGCAGACAGCAGCAGACTGATGCTTCATCTCACCCTTACAATAAGATCTCAGAGGCAAAAGCATATAGAAACAAAGACACACTTGACTAGCAAACCCAAGAGTATCTGTCTAAATTAGCTCCCTAGAGTCCTAACGAGGCTTCCTTTCCCCCTCAAAGGCATCAGCTCTGTGATGCCTCACGGTGAGCACTCTAGACAGAATTAAAAGGACACGAAATCTGTCTGCGGGGAAACGCAGCAGCTGGATCAGCAGGATAAAGCACAGGATCCAGGCAGCCCCATACAGAAGATGGGAGGGGAAAAGGAAGAAGTACATCCTCCTTTCCTTAAGGGCAGTTTCACTGCAGCAATGCATTCACCTTGACCCCTCCCAACTTAAATCTCTCTTCTGAAAATGCTTTCATAGGAAGTGCCTTATAAGACCTGAACTATAGCTCATAAGATCTATACTGTCCAGAGCAGAAGCCACCACTGGACACCTGTATGGAAGGTTGAGGCACTGTGCAATGCCTCTCAACTCATTCTAGATCCAGACTGACTTAGCACCAGCTTTCACAATCTTTCCCCTCTCTTTTCAACAGCGTAAATACTAATATGCAAAACAATAATCTGACTCAAAGTAGATTACGAACAACGGTTCAAGTCTCCGGATAAGTTTTTCTGCAGTGCTGTCTAATGCAGGTCGAGGCTTAAGCCTGCTCATAGAGGCAGAAATGAAACCTGTTCTGCCCAGGACTCTTCCCAGCGGGGTAAGCCGCACCCCTTGCTCACCACTCTGGATCAAGATTTCTTCTTCTAAAATCTTAAGCATCATCTTCACAGTGAGATGCCCATGACTTCCACAACAGCCTTTCTTGGCTTGCTTTTAGCTCGTGTGTCACTTTGGAGGTGGTAACAGAAGAAAGGTCTGTAAAAAATAAGTATTCTCCAGCCATGAGCATTACCAGCTAAACACCCAGACAGCAGCAGGTCTGAGACCCACTGAGTACCGGAAGCACATAACAAAAACATTTCCAGAAGTGAAAAATTTAATAACCTTGTTATTATTTTTGGAAAAATAACAACACTGATTCCCACTCTTCCTTTGATCTGCAACAGGAGGAGGAAGGAGTGTGAAGGAGGTAGAAACAAGTTGCTTAAACAACAACAGCTGTTACATCAATACCAGCATAATGGAGTCACAAGCATCCTGTTCTTGTCAGAGCAGTCGCTGTTTAAGTAAGAGCTCTGCCTTTTGAAGAGGACTTTATAACCTCAAACACGAACGTTCAGCTATGTTTTCTTCCTAATCAGAAGTCAATTATCCTGCTGAGTGATGACAGAACAATTCCACAAAGTAAATCCTTTTCATATCAAGGCCTTCTGTGATCAAGTTGCACTGGAAACTTCCTTGCTCACACAAAAGCAAGGAGGGTTTCTACTTGTGCTTCCCACAATTGTTCCCAGGGGCTTCTCTCCAAACTGCCACGTGAACCCTCAGTGTAGAAAAAGCTTCATCTGACAACGTGAGCTAATGCACTTTTATCCAAACTGAAATTTCACTAGTCAATCTTTTATCAAGTCTGAGGCTATCTAGAAAGTGTTTATGTCCAGCTGTGTATGGATTTTACTCACAGAAGCAAATTTGTGCTACTGGCAAACATTGTTCCCTACTTCCCAATCATTACTACAGTAATGCAAACCTCCTGGAGAGTCCCTTTAATAGTTTTAAACCACTTTGAAATAGATTTATTATAGTAAATAATTACTGCAACATTTTCGTATGACAAGCAAGTTTTAATCTGTTCTCAGGTACAAAAGTACCTTGCAGTATTCTCGTCTCCAACACCATTCCCCTCCTAGGTGCCAAATATATAGGTGCCAGATATACTTAAATTACTTCCAACAGAGCAGGCTCCTGGTACCTGCTTTTGGATAAATGAATTATATTACACTCAGGAGAAATCGAGGGAAACCAGAAGTTCTTAAATCAAACCGAAATCCGGCCAGTCGCCAGGGTTACTAACCCCATTCTTATGACACAATCTTTTAATGAGCATAAACGGTCAAGGCCTCTGCTTTTCAAATTATCCGGAAGCTGACACTTCCCGTGACACAGACCCCTCTTACCCCTGGCTGGCACAGACATGCTCCTCAGGAGCTGAACCACCTCCTGAACCATCACACATTACTGCTACAGTACCTGGGGTACTTGATGGAAGAAAACAAGCAAAGCAAAGCAAAGGAACCGTCAGGCCAGATCCAGTGAGGTTTGTCCAACTACAAGGAGGCATCCACTGCAGGCTCAACTCCTTGGCCTCTGTCCAGCTTCCAATGTGATCTATCATCCACATGCAACATCCTTTTGGCAAATCTGCATCTAATTTGAATTTGGACTTATTTGCCTGGCCAGAACACAGGTTAGAGCCAAGGTATCCTTTATTTTGCTGAGAAGATCCTACGTCATCCCACAGTTCTCCAGGCTGGCATAATCCAGCTCTACTTCCAACTCATTCTGTCACTAGCTCTAGGAAACCGCCCCAGCAGGCTACCTGGCCTCCAGGGGAGATGGTTTCTGATCAGCTGCTGTTATCTCTAGAGTGAAGAGCACGTGTTCAGTGAGAGGTCCCCACAAACCATGCTTGTAGATAAGTATGAGAGGCTGGCAGAAAACAGTCCCTCGCAGCAAACGTGTGAAAAGCCTGATGATCCTCTGTCTCACCATAAAAATTGCAGCTACAAATTCAGTAACTCTCTGCCTGTTTATCTCCGCTGCTTCAAAAGTGTCAGTAAATGTTTATCCCTGCTTCAAAAGGAAGTCCTGCATGATATTTCTGAACAGGAATGGTCAGATTCTCCCCCCTCCTTTTTGGATGTGGGCACAAGACAGAGGAGCAGAAAGAAACTGGTCTAGAGCCTTGTCCCTGTAGCAGAGACAGCATAAAAAAAATATAGCTACGGAATCTGCTCAGATACCGTCCCAGAAGCAGTTCAAGAATGAATGCAAGGAACATCCTGGAGAAGAGCAGCAGGGGAGCTGGAGCCACAGCCCAACAGGGGATAGCTGAGCTTTGCTATTTAATACTGAAAAAAATAGCAACACCAAGAGAATAAGAGGGATGGAGGGTTGCAGGCCTGCATTAACACATTATGGAGGATCTTGCATGCAACATGATGGTTTTAGCCTCACTTGAGTGCTCTTCCTCTAACCCGCCATGTGATTCAAGAAGAACTGTAAGCAGAAAAGAAATAAACACACGAACAGTGACTTATTCTACCTAAATACGAACCAGTTCCTGGAGGGGAAGGGAGGAGAGCAGAACCCGAACTGATATTACAGGCTTAGCAAGCAGGAGCACTTCAGCACATACTGCCGGCTTTGTAATTCTGCCACAAAGGCAGCCTGTTACAGCTCTACCATTACAGCATTGTCCCACGCAGCCTCAAGTCTCAATTTCAATGGCTGTATTAAATGAAAAAGTCCCCTGGGTGATGGCGCTAGTTGGCTTCTCGGAGCTCCCCGTTTATAGCATACCACTTCCCAAGTGTCGCTGGATCCCAGCAAGGTCTCCAAACCTTCCCTCGCTCCAAGCTAACATCTGAGGTTTCCCCTACATGGAGTCTCTCCATCACAAGAGATTTTCCTGGGCAGAGCAAAAGTCCAACACATAATTCAGCATTTTACAAGCCCTTTCCACACTGGCTATATTATTCAGTCAATGTACTGAAAGGGGAAAAAAAAAAAAAAAAAAAAAAGATGCAGTGTTCTAGTGCTGTCCAAGAAGAGCTGATCCCTCTTTCAGAGAGATCGATGTCTGGCGCATTTACACCCTCTAAGGACTGCCTGGCCAAAAATAACGCTGAAACCAACTGGAGAAACAGCCAATTTGGCCATTCTTATCCCAACCAGATAAAAAATTGCTCTCAATTTACTATCTTACTAAACTACACCCAAAATTATTACAGTAGGCTGGCTGTGGGCTGGCAAGCTAGCTGCGTGCAACTTCACATAAGCACGCATAAAAAGAACAAGAAAGGACCATAAATATGTATGTATTATATATATGAAGAATGCAAGGAAAGAATCAAATAACCTCCCGCTAACAGTCCTTCACTTTGAACAAGCAGGGGCTGGGACACCCTGGGTAGTGATAGACCCCAGATCAACCTATGGTTTCTGGGTGTATTTTTCTTCCTCTCTCCTCCTCCTTCTGCCATACGTGCCCCCTGTCCAGGGGGACTCCGCAGCTTGGATTCAGGACTGTGTGGCTGTGTGAGGCAGCTCAGTGTGCCCAGGGTGACACATCTTGGCAGGCCAGGTGAGGCTTCAGGGAGCTGGTGTTTTATTACCAGTGTCTGGACAAATCTGTACAATCGTTTCATTGCACATTTGTTGACATACTTCCCTGGACACAGCAGCCATACCGGCTGCTTCAGGAGAAAACTGCTATGAGGACTTCGTCTGCACACATCTGTAGGTCTAATGTGCAGTACCGTGATACCATGGACCAGTGCAGAAGAGGTGGCAACAGCCTCTGGCTGCAGGGCTTTTGGCACGGTATTGGTATGGCAGAAATGGTCACCATACCCTACCAGTGATCGACATGGGCCCTTTGAAACACTGGGTTGGATGAGGCAGACAGAAGCCAGGTCCTCTGGCTTCTCTGAACAGAACAAAAGCCACCAGCAAAGCACAGACAGGCCTGAACGACTGTGTGGGTTCTTTGGTTTTAAAAGCAGGAAGGAAGCACTGGGGAAGGTGGCAGAGAAGACAGAGGAAAAGCCCAGTGTCAGGAGTAGCCGTGGAGCTGGGAGGTGTGGAGGAGGATGCCCTGGGACTTGGAACATAAGCCTCAACACAGGGAAAAACTGCTCTGGATGATCCATGGAGCTCTGACTCAGTGCTGAGGAAGGAGCCAGGTTTCCCAGGCTGCCCACAGGGCAGGACTTTAACCACCCGTGTGGGAGCCGTGATTCACCATAGGCCAGCACAAAAGCCACCAATATGAGTCAGGGCAGATATACAAAACCACAGACTTGTCACAGCCCCAGGCATGTCAGTCTGCAGACCATCACTGCAGACCTGTGACTACAACCCTAGATGTTAAGATTTTAATCACACTGTATTCCAGTTCTACTTTTTGGAAGCCACAGCACTAATAAAATAAATATCACTTATGCAAAGCACAAGGGATGGAGGGGCATGCCTTTCCCTTGCAGAACCAGTACCTGTTTGATGACAGATTTATATTTATCTAAATAAGACCAATTCTCTTTTTTGATATCATTTCCCCTCTGAACCAAGGGAGAAGGAGAGTGTATTGGGTTTGCGTGGCAAGGTTTTGGTAGCGGGGGGGGGGCTACAGGGGTGGCTTCTGTGAGAAGCTGCTAGAAGCCTCCCCCATGTCTGATAGAGCCAATGGCAGCTGGCTCCAAGATGGACCCGCCACTG
>WAAD01030541.1:168752-184393 GCA_013389945.1 Fregata magnificens | reverse complement strand
CATGGTGGAGCAGATATCCACCTGCAGCCCATGGAGGACCCCACACCAGAGCAGGTGGATGCCCAAAGGAGGCTGTGACCCCGTGGGAAGCCCAGGCTGGAGCAGGCTCCTGGCACGACCTTGCGGATCCATGGAGAGAGGAACCCACGCCAAAGCAGGTTTGCTGGCAGGACTTGTGACCCCGCGGGGGACCCATGCTGGAGCAGTCTGTTCCTGAAGGACTGCACCCCATGGAAGGGACTCACGTTGGAGAAGTTTGTGGAGGACTGTCTCCCGTGGGAGGGACCCCACGCTGGAGCAGGGGAAGAGCGTGAGGAGTCCTCCCCCTGAGGAGGAAGGAGCGGCAGAAACAACGTGTGATGAACTGACCGCAACCCCCATTCCCCGTCCCCCTGCACCACTGAGGGGAGAGGAGGTAGAGAGTAATTAGGAATGAAGTTAAGCCTGGGAAGGAGGGAGGAGTAGGGGGAAGGTGTTTTAAGACTTGGTTTTATTTCTCATTACCCTGCTCTGATTGGATTGTTAACAAATTAAGCTAATTTCCCCAAGTTGAGTCTGTTTTGCCCGTCATGGTAACTGTTCAGTGATCTCTCCCTGTCCTTATCTAGACCCATAAGCCTTTTGTTATATTTTCTCTCCCCTGTCCAGCTGAGGAGGGGGAGTGATAGAGAGGCTTCGGCGGGCACCTGGCATCCAGCCAGGGTAAACCCACCACAGGGAGAAAGTTTAACATCCGGAGTGTTTTTCATCCCCATTTAGAAGATGCAGTGCACACCAGCCGCCATTTAGTTTCACGAAGTTGCTGCAGGATATAAAGATACATCTCATATCCTGGCTGACAGCTTTAGCACAAAGCCCTACAACGTGTGGCCAGGGCTCCTTGTTAAATCCTATATTGTTCTAGTGACTCAGTGCACTGGAATGTATCAGGTTTATTCATAGCTCTTCTGATAGAGTCTTTAGATTAGACAAATAAACTTCTGCTTTTAAAAAAAAAGTAAGTCTATGGCTTATTATTATGTGGAGCATACAAAATTCCTAGTTTTTTTTCCAGGGTTATAAATACAGAGAACTGAAGCAAAAGGACAGGCCCTCAGAAACCTAATGGTTCTTTCAAGCTTCTAATAAGTAGACTGTAAGAACATTCGTGAGGAGAAAAAAAACCAGACATGCACCATGACCAAAAGTTACCGTCAAAAGGAAAGAGGACAGAAAAGTAGTGAAGATGGTCAAAGACATGGAGCATCTTCTGTAAGGACAGTTGAATTAATTAGGACGTTTTAGTCTGGAAAAGAGACCTCTGACAGGGGACACCGTAGGGATCTACAGAACCCAAACCAGCATGGAATTGGCAAACATGCAAACAACTCCCTAAACAGGATCTTGTTACAGTAAACTAGCTGGCAGCAGGTTCAGTTACCAAAAGGAGGTGGTTCATCACACAAAGTTATAGTTAAACTTCGAAATGCCTGGTAACAGGACAGAGGCCAAAAGCACGTGGGCGTTCAAATAAGAGCTAAATAAATTGATGTGAGATGAAGGCCATTTCTACTGGCCAGGGCTGGAGACAGGACAGACCTCTGGCCTCCCACAACTCAGGTGTTTGTTTGCTATGTTCTGAGGTTTTAATAAAGCAGGTAAGAGTCTATGGCATCTTCTGATAAGAACAGCAGCAAGAAGCAGGAATTCATCTCCCCCACTGCCCAGTGCTCCTAGGGAGGACTGTAGGCAGGAGGTACAGGCAGCACAAATCCTCCTTGCAATACCAAACTAACTGCTCTTGCTTAGCCTCCTTAATTGCAGTTCTGAGCAGACAAAGACCACAGAAGCACGTACACAGCTAAGCCCGGTGCTTGCACAGGAAGCATCAGACCTACACTCGCCTTCATACAGATGATGCCACATCCTCATAGGAAGGGACCTGCAATACAGCCTCCCGCAATACCTGGCTTTGCTGCCAAGCCAGGAAGCCTCAGGTGATGCTTGAAGATGAGTCTCCTGAAAATGTTTTTATATTCCAGCCGCAGCCCAGTTATTTAGGTATTTAGTGCCACAGAGGCAGTCTTGCATAAGAATGACTTGTTAAGGACTCCCTTGAAACAGGTTATTTTCCCATTCTGTTCCATGGCAATCATAGACAGACCGCGTTTCTAGGATCTCTTCTGTTCCAGCTCTCTGCCAAGAACAGCCCTTCGTTCAGCTATCTCCTACTGACCTAAATTCATACATGGAGTCTTCTTGCTTTAATCACAGTCTTCTGCCCTACAAAAGGGCTCCAAACCTGAAATCCTTGTCTCCTGTGTTCATTCTTCCAGCCACCAGGCCCACAAATGCCTAACAGCTTCTGAAGGTCAATGCTGAGCCTGCTACACACGACACCAGCCGTAATAAGTGTTCTGCATGCCAAATTATGCCCTCGGGGAAGCCTATGCAGCCCTGTGGCCTTCTGCGGATTGCACAGCTGTCAGGCTGCAACTTACTATGTTCTACTTAAGATACGCGAGGAGAAAGAGAATTCAATGGTATTGACTTATTTTAGCTACTGAAGTCAGCAGATCTGACTCTAAACACACACTGGGATTAGATCTGTCGATTAAGACCGTGGCACGATGGCACCGGTGGTCAATAACGGCATCATTTGTTCTTCATATGACCTCTCTGCTACTTCCAGTTTTATTATTCTCCATCACGTTTGTTACAGTAGCTATGTACCAGCTGAGAAGAGAGTCCCCACTGCGTTTGGCACGTAACAAAAGTAGGGTAAAAAGACTGCTCTGAATCCAGAAGTATAACAAGCTAAATCAATGCTGTAGGAAGTAGGAACAGAACATCTGAACCAAGGACATCCTGCATGTCACGCTATACTGGTCAGATATAGGAGAAGTTATGAAGCCACAAATAAGTAAGTCTCTTTTTCCCCATCTTTCACAGAAGCACAGGCATTCTCTGCCCTGCTCCCAGGATGTATTTAAACCAACCTGCTGACACGCTCCAGTCTCAAAGTGTATTATTTCATCCTTGTCTTTCATTAATGGACACCCTCAGTTTTAAAATTCATTATCCCATGTTATCCTTACGGGACTCGCCTGCCAGGACTGCTACAATAAACTTAATTGTGCAGTGGTCTCTAGTCAATCAGCGCAGCTCCCACACTCACCTGCTGTGACTGCACCTGCATTTTACACCCAGTAGAGCGTCCTCCCAGCTTGCAGACACCTACAGTAGGCAGTTAACTATTTCAGTCTGGTTATGCCACTGCACCAGATAGGCCAAGAGGTTCCAACTAACCAGCACTTACTAGCTAAAGTCTCTCACAGTAGCAAGTTTAAAAAATATTTGTAGACACCTCATAAAGCACAGGCTCGTTATTACAGCCCATTAGCATGCATGCAAGATATTTTAATGTGTAAAAATTCCCCATGAAATAACGATTTTCTCCTCTACTTTCAGAAAAAAACCTTCCATCCTTACCATGAACTAGGCAACACTTTCCAGTTCTTTTTTCTTACCCTTTCCAGCCCACAAGTCAAGCCAAGCCTCATTTGCCTGATTTCACCGCACACCTTTATGAGTAACCCCTACATGTGCCGTGGCAGGTCCCTCATCCACCCTCCTGACTGAGTTCAACACCTCCGACAAGGCTGGAATAGAGGAGGTGAACCTTTGCTCTCCTGACCCTAGAGCCTCCTCTGCTCTGCAGCACAGGAAGCCACACATGACACATTGCTAGATTATGTGGCAACACCTTTAGCGTTGATTCCCCACAGCCTTGAGCAGGTACAAGACATAACTGCATCAGTTCTCCGCTCTGCTGAAATGCACATGCTACTGGAAGTGGGATACAAATAAAATTTACCACTTCAAATAAAAGGAGCTGGAGCTGACAACATCTGCTTCTCTCAAAACAGGAGTTAAGCCAAGGGAGCTTGTATTTCTAGGACAACATTGTCCAAGCATGCAGACTTAATGCTGCTCCCCAGCGAAGTCAATTTGAAGCCAACATTAGGCACTGCAGAAAAGCTTATTCTTGAAATATTAAGGTACTCACTGTACAAAGTGATCAACTGGAAAACTGGAATCTGTCCCTCTTCTGTACCCAACTCTCGACTCATTTGCCTGGAGTCTATTAGAGAAGAAAAAAGTTGTAAATACAAAGTGAAAAAAAAAAATTAAAAAATTAAAAAACAAACCAACCAACCCACCAAGAAGTAGGCCAGCTAAGCAATGCAAAACAGACACAGACACACACACACACACCCCCCAACACTGAGGTCAAGAACTGAAAGAGCTTGCAAAGCTTACAGCAAGGTCTCTCAAGCAAATGCTGTGATGTTTGAAAACAACTATGGCACTCGTTGCCCCTGGAGGTTCTCAGGAAGGTCAGACCTGATCCAACCCAAGCGTAAAGCAAGATGTTTATGTAAGAGAGTAGCAGCAATAGCTACACAAAACCAGTTACTACAGAGACAGTGAATCACAGCTCTTTGTGACACATGCTGATCACCAATGCACCATTACACATGTGGTCAGGAGCGTTCCACAGGGAAACGAATTTTTCCCCACTGGCCACAAAAACTACCTTATCAAGACAGTCTTGAAGGGTTAGATGGGATGTGATCTAGCATGCGCCAAAGAAGTTCCTTTAATAGATCCGTGGTTTCAACACACTTTATCCCCTTAATAAGGAGCCACTGAACTACTGCTTAAACCCATTTTGATTAACCAAAAGATTACCCATAGAATGGCACTGGGATGTAGACAAAAGGAAAACCCATTGCTAGACATACATGTTAGTATACATCACACACAGACCAATTATGCTTCAGGGAGACATTAAATCCCCGTTTAATTAATAGAGGCACCTCTGAAGATGAGCATTAAATAATTCCCTATGATGCAGCAAGACAACTGGCTACTTCAGTGAATAGGAATAGAAAAAAGTCCACATCTCCCTACCAACCAAATCCCAATCACAACTTGCCCTTAAAACAACAAGAGGTCAGCAAGGAGGGATGGGGGGCAGGAATGTTGCTGCTGCAGTGCCATTGTATGCTTCTATTAAAGACTCCTCATCAGAAAATTAGATGAAATGGATGCCTTTCATGTTTATCAATAACAGAGCTAATGGTTTTTATGTAAATGCCATTACTTTCAGCCAGATCTGTAAGAGACTCGAGCCATATAGCCCCATCTCCCCTTGCAAGCAACTCCCCTTCAGGCTGCCAATCTAAATGCAAATTATAATCAAACAGCAAAACCAAGAGTTTTCTGGATGATACTGAAAATGTAAAACTAGGGACAAAGCATACATATTTGAGAACAACCCTCCTCTTCTGGAAAGACCTGCTGATCTCACATTGCTTTTTCATCCTGAATATACACAAAAATTAAAATCTAACTTGGTTCTCATTTACAGCCATGTTATTTACCTATATAGCAGAGAGTATCATCTTCCACTCTATTGCCCTCGGTGTTAAAACAAGGTGGGGGGAGTTTTTCTACCAAGTTGTAGAGAGACGATATCTCTCAGAGATGTTACACCCACAACAGGAGCATCCCATCAGCATGGATATTAAATCAGAGCAATAAAGCAGCCCCAACTGAACTCTGCAGAACAAATGGCACTTCTGTGTTTTCAGGGGGAAATTTCTCCTTGGAACAGAGTTACTTGCATAAGTCAGAGGAAGAAGGTGTTATCACAGGATGGTTATTAGGAGGCAGAGATATAAAACTGTTGTCAGCCCAAGGAGCACCATGCCGTAGCATAAAAGCTTTTCTGAAGAACACTTAAATCCCGACCCCTACCTGCAGCGTATATCGTCGGGTGCTTTCTCGGCACTGATTCAAACAAGGTACTAATGGCAAATCTGAAAATAACTAATATTAGAAACTGCACTGTTTAGTAAGTAGAATGCACCAAGGAGAAACTAATGCTTAAAACAAAGGCCAAAAATCTGACATTCTGACTACGGCACAAGCCTGCAAGTGAGTCTCAGAGGGGACTTGCTCTAACTACCACAAGCAGCTAAACACCAAAGCTACCATTCCCAAGAGGGGCACGTGTCCTCGGAGGGATGCAGCTGATTAACAATATAGCTATACACACGCTCGTTACACGGGTGAAGAGCTTAGCGCTTTGTATGTTTTGAAAGTGCATACTACAGGCATATTCATAGAGCAGAACCTCACTAATCAACATTAATAACCGAGAGACCACTTCTGCAAACGGCTGGATTTTGTGAATCAGCCAGCGAGAGGACATGCAAAGCTGGGAAGCAGAGAGACAACGCAGCCCAGCAGGTACCTGGCTCACTTCTTTGGATATCTATAGTTAAATAATATATCAGTGCGCCTCAATATCTATGAGTGAATGTGCAGCCTGTAAATAAAGCACCTCTTATTATGCAAGGCCCTGCTAATTCTGATTAGTAGGGTTTGACCGCCCATCTGAAGAGGTCATTAAATTACAAAACACAACCCAGACTACCTTCTCTCAGAAACTTTTCATGTGGGTCAGCATTTCAGAGAACTCATCAACTTTTTTTTCAGCTGTTCTGACATACTTCATGGTTAAACAATTACTCACAGATCTATTGTTTTATACACCAAAACACTGGCTTTCGATCCTCGATCATAACTTGGAATTGCTAAGGGTCCCCTCTCCTCCTTCTCTTCCTCTATAAGCCTGGTGAAGCAAGTCTCGGTGTGTAGCCACATGGTGGGTCTTCTCTGGCAAAAGGAGACTGGGGCCCCATCTTAGAGCTTGTCACCACACTGACCACATGCCAGATTAACCTGTGAGCAGTGAAAAAAGGAAGAAGCCCTTCCAAAACAAGCACATCTTTTCTTTTCCCCCGATTAGGACATTTCAGCAACGCAGTTCACAGTACAAGCTCGCAAACAGATGTCCTGGCAGAAGCGGCGAGCGGCGGCGCTGGGACGCAAATGGGCGTTCAGGCACGGCAACTCGGGGAGACGACTGCCGCTCCAGAAAACACATTGTGCAACTGCACAGCAGTGTGTCGGTGACGGTGCCACTCAGCCACCCAGGATTTCACACCCAGCCACCATGTGCAAGCGTAATCTGATTTAGCAGTTGTATTCTGACTTCAGCTGTCAAACCACAACTACGGCACATTTGCTGCAGCAGCGTGCGCAGCAATGTGCTTGCAAACCAGAGCTGTTCCTGTAGCAAAGCTACTTCCTCCCAGAACCAAAGGTTCAAAATCAGAAGAGGCGTATCCATACATCAGCGCCCAGCCGTGCCACACGCACCCCAGCCGCCACTCGCATGCTGCTGCACACAACCTCGATCACCGACTTAACCAAGAAGTTAGGTGCCAGCAATATGAAGAAGACTTCCCTTTGGGTGGCAGAAACTTCCAACAATCACTTGAATTTTGCAACCGGAAGGAACAAAATCAGAATTATTTCCCCTTGCAAACTGCTTCCTAATGGCTCCTGTTCTTAGCTGTGCAATTCAAGACCATGCTAAACTTACTCAACACTACATTTTTTATTTTTCCTTTTTCCCCAAAACACTATCATCACATGCACTCACACACAGCCTGTGGTTTCCCCGCTAAAGCTGAGGGTTTTCCCTTTGCAAGAGTTCAGGTTTATGCACACCAAAACAGTCTGTTCAGCAGTCTTTTCTTACTGCCTTTTGTGAGAGGCTTCATGCTATGATGAATGTGTAGAAATGCAAAGCAGAAGTCCATACAAAAAGAAGCCAGTGTGTGAGGTGGTTTTGTCTTGAAAAGAAGAGAGGCAGGAATGACTTATCGCCTCATTAAAGAGCTCCAGTCTGCATTTTTATTAGATATATTTAGACACCAATGGTTTAACCAAAAAAAAAAAAAAAAAAAAGCAGTTATATTCTTTAACATATGGCCCTGGATCAGTCACATGGATATAAAAATAGGCACAGCAGCTTCTCCAAACATGGGCACGGAAATCATTTTAATGGCGCACATGACCTAGAAAATTTCAAGTAACACCAATCCACACAGAGGTGTGACAGGATTTAGCTACTGCAGGGCTGTGTCTTGTCCCCATTCTCTTGCATTGCATATGGCTGTGCATATCACAGATACCACGGAAGACAGTAAAAGGGAGGAAGAGTAACTCCTGCTTGCTCCTAATGAACACACACACACACACACTCACAAACCCTTTCTACCCTTCTTTCTAAGGAAAAGAAACTCCTCTCAGCACTGCCTGTAGGCAAAAGGTCCAACTAACACTGAACTTCGCAGCATACCGTATCTAAGGCATCTCAGCGCTTGCTTCAACACAGCTTGGAAACACACCAGCACTAGGCTTTTCACTGCTCTCTTGCGCTAGGATCTCACCACACCCTGCAGTTCAGGTATTTCTCCAATGCTCATATTTGTCTGTTTTCTGACTTCATTACACAGAGTTTGAAAAGTTTGCAAGCTGTCCAACGCAGTGAAAAGGCAAGTCATGCCGTATGCATTTTCCAGTGGAAAAAGTGAGGCACGGAAGAGGCATATTCTGCCTAAATTCATTTCCTATCTCAGTGGTAAAACTGAGCTGATATCCCAGCCATCAGCCTCTTCACTACCAAGTATCTTGTACGGCACTGCTGCAGCCCAGCGTCATCCCAGGCAGCTCCTTCCTCACGCTGTGGCCTCTATCCTGCAAGTAACACACAGCTCCAAGAGGAAACATTTCAAAATCTACTTCAAGAGTCAATGTATATAATTCTGCCCTGCACAAATTACTAATGCAAATGATGTCTCCCTAGCTTAATGGCAATGATAAATTATGGCCAGTCACACGTGGACACTTGCACTGAACACCACAAGAAGGCACACCCAGAGTAAGCATGCCTTGCAACCACTAAACACACATTTCTGGGCTGTACATGGGCAGCAACTGCTGTCCAGAATATTTTAACAGCAGAAACTGCACTGCTTGCTGTAGAAGGGAAAAAAAACACAACACCACAACACAAAAAACCCTGAATACATTCCTCCTCATAGTCAAAGCCAGAACATAAGAAACAAGCAATATAATTATTTCCACACAAGAAGGAAAAGAAACCCAAAAACACACATAGTGAGAGAAACAAGCCTCCAAAACTGGATTTGCAAAATAGTTCAGGGGCTTCTGTGCAGGGCTACAATCTCTAGCAGAAGCTGGGAAGAGCAAAAACTACAGATAAACCAACTTCAGGGCTGATGCATACTGCAGAGCCCATAGCATCCCCTCCTCTGTCCCCTTCCCCACCCCAGCGCTGGCTGGTTCAAAAAAACAAAACTCCCAGCATCCCAACGGCAGTGAGGCTAGCTGCGATAGGTGCTGGCTCCATTTCAAGTGTTGGCTCCATTTCTGCCCCCCACTAGTGACCCCTGTCATAGCCTGCAGCAGTGTCTGCACTGAGGCAGCACCCCAAAGCCAGTGCAGAGCCTGCAGCAGTGGGTGCCCTAAATATTGCACATCCTTCAGTGCGTGACGGAGTTTCAGTTTGCCTGAAGTTACTCTTTCTGGAGTGGCCTCTGTTACAAGCAAAAAGAAAAACATTTTGCTGCCTTTTGCATCAAGCACAAGACACATCAACCTCACCAGTGAATGCTAGTTCACCCACCTGCCCAGAGATACTCATCCATGAGAGTTACGCCATCCTCTCCATCCCAAGAGGATTCATTCAGTGTGTCCGGCCCAGTACTAGCCCAGGTTCCCCAGCGGGGATAGCGCTGGACCCAAAAATCCTTGAAGGTTGCAGGCAAACAAACCTTCAGCAGGAGCAAAACCGGGCTCTCACCCCACCGTGCTTCCTCCAGATAGCAGGAGCATGGCTCAGACACGCTCACTCTTCACAAACACGTAAAAGCACTTTAAGGAGGGCCTTTTTCCCTCCCTTCATTTTGTTTTAAACAGCTGAAGAATTTCCTCTGTGAATGCTCCCAATTGTGGCTCATGCTGAGTTATTTTTAAAAGCACAGAACCAGATTTTCAAGACCCTGAATGAGGAAATGCAAAGCTTTTATTAAGCAATAATAGCCCAGACAATAGTCACAATTTCCCAAGGGTCTGAACACCGCAGCTGACAATAAGCTTTAGTCCTCCACAAAACCCCCTTCACGGGCTTAGAGGGTTTGCTTTGTATGATCTAGGCTCAAGTTAGAGAGTTAAAACAAAAAGCTCTGTGGTCGTTTTAAGTGTGATTTCCTCCACCAATGCACATCTGAGCAGAGATACAAAAATCACTGGGAAAAGATCCTTTGCATTATCTTGTTCCCTCCAAGCTTGCTACCAGGACATCACCCCATCTAGCTGGACCTTTCCCTTGTGAACAGATCACAGCTGACAAACTGACCAATCCTTCCAGGGTCAGGAAAGCGAAACACAGCCCTTCAACTGTCTTCACTGATATTTGAAACATCACAAAATGACTCTCACCGAAATGGCCAGAAACATGCTTCAAACCTCAGACCTGCGACGACGTGGTATAATCAGATCCAGTGACCACATCAGCTGAAGTTGCAACTACGAGGAGCTTGTACAGTCTCAAAACTACCCAGCACCCAAGGTTTGGCCTTGCGTAAGCCACTTCTCATTCAATAAGGTGTCGTGGTGGGCCACAACTGATTACCATTACACCTAAACTAGCTCGTCTGGCTCTCTCTACAGCTAGCAAAAGAAGCAGGCACTTCTGGGGCACATAAAACTTGATTGGTTCAAGATGTCTACTTAGGAGAAGATGATCTGTGCTACAGAAATGGTTGTTTTTCTTCGCTGACTATAAAGCAGACCTCAGAGAATGAAAAAAAAACCCCAAAAAACCCCACACCCCCACAATTTGGTAGATAACTACATCTGTACAAAAGAGTCCCAACCTAAATGTCTCCCACTCGAATGCTGCCCTCACCTTAAACAGCAAAGAAGCTAACGCCATAAATTCATTAGCTCTTCAAACCAAAACCAGAGTATTTCTACCCTCCCTTCATCTCTCCTCTTCCTTCTCCCAGCGAAAGCACGGTGTGGCTGCACAGTGAACTGAGGTTACAACTAACCTTGCAAACAAGAAGAAAGCTTAGATTCAATCCAATCACTTCCCAGTCTGGTCTACCACACAGCCAGGAGAGAGACCGACCACAGGACCTCTTTTTTTCCAGCTTACCACAACTTCAAAGGGTTGTGAAAACATTTCCTAATCTTCCGCATATCTGTCAGTCAGTCTATAACCAAGAGAGCTTCTGTGCCCAAAAGGAGAAAACATACTTCAACACCCTTCGCAAATACCTGCGACGCTCTTGCTGCTGGTGCATCCTCACTGAAACAGCCACCATGAGCTGCAGATGTGAGATATGCGTGCCTGCTGCATCTCTTTCCCCCTTTCCCACGGCTCACAGAGGTACAGACACTGGAAAATCATTTCAAGTTTGTCTACAATTTCCAAAGGGAGAGAAGGAAAAGGTGTTTAGGGGATTTAAATCAAAATATGCTTCAACCCCTTCCCTTTTTAACCCTGCCTGTAAAATCAGACATAAGGCAATAGCCTCCATCATCCTTTGTCTTTTTTACCGTAAACTTCAAGGACTCTTGACCCAATATAATCCCTCAACTTGGCTTAAAATGCTACTGAAAAATTATTAATAATCTGCTCGTCTGTAAAACAGCTGTCCATGTTATATGTGCAAGCAACTGCATACTCTGTCCAGAGAAGTATACAGAAATTCAGGATACATTCAGAAAATGGATGTACTCAGGAATTGAGGATGCCAAACACACACAGATATTGGCATTCAGAGAATTCACAGAAGCACTTTTTGTGCAGCAACATCTGTAAATCAAAGCATATTATTTTCCACCCTCATAATCAAGAGATTTGCTAGATTATCTAGAGATCTGTCTGATCATGACAGACAAAGCTGTTGAACCTCATGCAGCTGCCTGAAATGCACACTCAGGCAAAGAGCTTACTCATGACACCGAACAATAAACACGGCCCCTTCAATGCTCACTTCCAATTAGCGAAGCTCTCGGTGCGACGAGGAAAGAGCCCATCACAGCAAGAGGAGTGGCCACAGGTGACAAATGTGCATGCCAGCAGCCGCTGCTTGGCAGACGAACCGCAGCCCCCATCTAACAAAGTGAGGATCAGAGGCAGGCTGCAGTCAGCGCTTCATCTGCAGTCAATGAGAAGCCAGAGAGACTGGAATATCGTTAGGAAGACAGACAGCAGACCTTAAAAAGGCAGCCTTGACAGCGAGCATTGCTTCAATTAACAAGCTGTAATTGCAAGGCCAGACTCCAAAATGCTCCTCAGCATCCAATCATAACTGTTGCTTAAAGACATATCATTATAAGAAGGAATTGGGTATCAGCTGGCTGAACAACTAAACCTAGCCAGATGCTAAAACTACCAGCAAATAGGTCAGTCACATATCCTGCACTGTTCAGGGCCCAGTGCACCTGTGAAAATGGTTTGAGAGGGTCCTCGCAGTCCCAAATCCATTTGCCAAATGATACTTCATTTTGTGGTTCAGGGGAAGGCAAATCACAGCCCACCTCATTGCTGAGAAGCTTTTTCATTGCTATCTTTCCAAATCATGTTATGCAACAAGTAATTCACTCCTACACATGTAGGAGCAAAAATGCCCTTCAGCACTAATAACAATTCTAGATTACTATAATCTTAATAGAAATAAGATCACGGAAATTTTATTATACAACTCTGCAAATTACCTAAATCAAGCAAAAAAGTACAAGGTTAAATTAAGACTCCTTTCCTGCTCTACCCTTCACGCCTGCCTGTGAGAGTACCCACAACAAAATTAAATACAGCTGTTAACTTGCAGATGCAGTATAACAGCTATTTATTGACTTACGGAGGATCCAAGCACATACCTCAAAAAGCATGTGCCGAGGATAAGTTTTCCAGGTACTTTAAGAGACACTGCTCTCTAAAGAGAGTGGTGACAGATACCACCTCTGGAAAGGTTCAGGACTGTATTGTACTGAGCCTTCATTGCCGTCAATGACCTTTACAGTAATACGATAAATATTTTAGCATACAATGAATTTGCTGCATTACATTTACTCTCTGGGATCAGCTAGGAACTGATCAATTGTAGGCATAAAGCTCCCACGAAGCTGAAAGCTACAATGGAGATCTTACTGCCTGCATCAAAACTGCAGCAAAAAGCTGGGGGGTGGGGGAGCTGAAGAGGAAAAAGGTGTCTTAAAAAAAAAAAAAAAAACAACAACCCACAAAACCACAACTCACGAGCTCACTATTTACATAAGCTTTCACCAGAGTCACAGCACCAGCAGTGAGATCCCTGCAGTCACTCAAGCAGGACTCGTCCTGAAGCTGCATCTTTATTGTTTTGAACCCCAAGATTTATTTATGCCAGCAACAAACCCCTCAAAGATAACCTCAAAAAACCACAAGCTTTCCAGGCGTTTGAAGGACAGACTCTGAAACACAAGGAAAGTTGCACGTTTTAGCTCCAGTTCTGCCATCAGCTCATTCAGATGACTGGTATGACTTCAGTTATCTTTTTGCATCTCCATTTCTTTGTCTGCTTGGAGATATCAGTGCTTTTTGGTGGAGTCGTCAGCCCTGGAGGCGTTCAAAAAAGGTGTAGACGTGGCATTCCAGGGCCTAGTTTAGGAGTCATGGTGGTGTTAGTTGACGGTTGGACTTGATGATCTTAGAGGTCTTTTCCAACCTTAATGATTCTATGATTTTGAGATGCTACTGCAAAATGACAAAGCACACGGAGTTGTCCATATCTGCTCAGCCCAAGGAAAGGAGATGCCATGGTCTCTTTCTAGATACCCTTATCTCTGCAGAGGGTGGAGCTTCCACAGAACACATGAAGGCAGAAGATACCGGCACTGTGTCTGCTGATCTATGCCGAAACCCCAGCCAGCCAGACTGTCTCATTTTTTGGGAGCTCATTTTCAACAGATTAAGAAAAATTATCCCAGGGGTACGGCAATGGACCAGAATGCAGGAGACTATTTCAAGACATCTGTAATAGCACACAATTAACAACTACTCCTCAATTTCGTCTTATGACCTTACTCATTAGGAAGAGTTTTTATCACCACCAAATAACATCTTTACAAACACTCCCCCCCACGTCTCCACCAAGTCTTTCCTTACTGCCAGTATAAGCCCGAGGCTTCTCTTTCCTCCCCTTGAGATGGAGTCAAGGTAAGATCTTAATTTCCTCTACCATCTGCAATGAAACTGCCAATATACACGTGCCAAACAAGCTAGAGTTACACCATTAATTTCAGCTTAGTCAGCTCACGCCACAGGCTAAGTCAATATTTGACAGATATTTAGCGAGGACTACGATTTATTTAAATTCAGCACATTGTGCCCAGAGGAGCAGATATAGCAAAGGATGAGGGACAGCTGCACACGCTGCTTGGGATTTGGGGGACAAACACTGGATAGCCACAGACTTCTTTTGGCTGGAGACCTCCTGTTGTCAAAAAAAGGGGTTGAGGGAATAGAAGGACCAGTGCCTCCTGAGATCAGTCCTCCAAAAGCAGGCCTGCTTCATGAGAAACAACCAGCCTTCCTGCGAACAACACTACGTGAGAGGGAGAACATCTCGTCTTTCAGAGAGGCAGGGTTGCTAAGGCAATCAAACAAAAGCCCCGTTGTCTGAAGCAGTCTACAATTTCTCAACACATCCCCATCACCACTAGCTACAGGGCAGTTCAGCCCATACAAGGAGCTCCAGCTAAATCCAGTCTCCATCACAAAACCATGCATCTCTGAGCAGTTCTTAAGAGCAGTTAATGTTTTCTGGTATCCTCACAGCTGCTCCATAGCTGGCAGAGAACAAGGAAATTCTGAGGAAAAGGATTTATGTGAAAATAATGCCAAAGAGGAGGAAGTCAAGTCAGCAAGCAGAGTGCGAGGAATAAAATAATAACGAACAGACCAGATTAAGCACAACTTCCCCATAAATTGCAACCGGCCCACTACTCTTACTCCTAGTTTTCAAGAGAAACCATGGGGAAAAAAAAAAGAAACCATCAATTGCAGGACAGTCTCTCAGCTTCCCACCCCCTTCTGCAATTCTTATAAGCTTCTGAAGTCCAGTTGTTTAAAACAAGCACATCCCAGCAGATATTGATGCTGTGAGTCAGCAACGTCTCTTCACAGATGTGCTCTCTCCCAAAGTGACTGCTTTCCAGAGCAACATCTCCAGACCAAGCGCAGAGTCAGCACAACTCGCTCTCAGAGTTTTTTGCCAGCACTGTTTAGAGGAAGAAGAACTGGTGAAACCACCCAGCATGCCAAGCTGGGTAATGACATAGCAAAGAAATAGGTGTCAGCTTTCATATGAAGCTGCTCCAAGTTTGGAGACTGACATTTTTCCTTTTTCAATATAAAAAGCTAGAGAAAATAAAAGCAATCCCTTAAACTGCCACTTCATTTTCTCATGACAGCATCGTCTCCCCTCCTCCATGATTGCAGGCCGATATTAAAGCTTCTGGATCTCTCCAACCCTGTTGCTGGTTCATCCTGCTAGCTGGCAAAGTTCTTTGCTCACACGAGCCCTGGGAAATGGTGCCAAAATTGAAGATTAAAGGAATAGGTCAGTGAAAAATCCCAGTAAACAGAGCATCCCGGGGGG
>WAAD01030541.1:134308-168334 GCA_013389945.1 Fregata magnificens | reverse complement strand
TCGCTGCCAAAGAGGGGTTTTTGGGGTTGTGTTTTTTTTTTTTTTTTTTGTTTTTTTTTTTTTTTTTTTGGGGGGGGGGGGTGTTTGTTTTTAATTCAGTCACTGAGTAAAACTTAAAAAACAAAACAGATACATATCGAGATTTATAGCAACATTTTCTCTCACGCCTGGACAAACTCTTTAGCTACAGAAGCTGAAGGAAATCACACTGGCAGCAGTGGACACACATACGTACCCTGCATTTGAAAGTACAAAGAACAAAGCTCTGCTGAACCTGGGAATGAGAAAGCCTGACAGATTTAACTCTGGATTATCCCCTGGCAAATTAGCTACTGTTTAAACATGGGGCTTGGGCATGACATCATCTGTTTGCAGGGGATTTTTTAAAACTTTTTTCTAAAGCTAAACCATTCTTGTGTTCACAGCTTGAGGAACATCATTCATTTATAACAGACTCAACAAAATGAAGGGGTGGATCAAACTCTTTGCAGGAGCCCTGCAAGCAGGGAAGCACACACCTAAACTGCTTTGCAAGTTCAAACAGTAGAAGATCTTATCTAGAATTTAGCAGGAAATACAGAGTGCCCCTCGGGTCTGTCTATCCAGGTTCAAGGATGAAAAGCCCACTTTTTCAAGTTATGATGTGCAAAATCCAGCTTGATTAGGGGGCTGAAATCATGCACGCTTCCGCTCACCCAGCTCCAGTTCAATGTGCATCTAAGGAGACACGTGGTTGGGTCCCATTTGATTTGTCCAGTCATTTCTGTCATCTATGCAAATAACTCCAGCATTTCAGTCCTTCTAGATACTATGCTGCCTTAATGGACCAGACTGAGAGGCAGGGAACGACCAGCTGCAAACTGAGCTACTGGAGATATTTTCAGTGTCTGTTCTCTTGTTCCAGCTTGGACACTCATTTTGGAGACTTATTTTCCCTTGAGAGATGCAGATCTCCGTCAGTGCAATTTTGTTTCTCAAAAACTTGGCAGAACCCTAATTTTGCAGCACCTGCTCTTTGACGCTTGTTTCACAGAGCTTTCTTTGGTGTATTTGAAGGACCAGGCTCTCACAGCCTCTCCAAGGACAGCTTTGGAAAACACACGGTGCAATGGGCTCTCATGTGAAAACTCATACTTAAATGCTGAGTTGATCTGAGAGATTTCACACAATCTGTTTTTCCGACCCTTCAATCTCAAGAGTTGCCAGATTTTAAGAGAGGAAAGAGGAAGAATGCCAGAGGAGACATTTCGAAAGGGTAAAAGGAGGAACCATTGGTCTCGTCCCTGAGAAGAGCAGATTTCACACAGACACACAGTTTGCGTGGAGTGAGGCCCTCCCAGATGTTTGACATTTGCCTACATACCAAACCCACAGTGGCCTGTGACCACAATCCAGTGACATCGAGGAACAAGATTTCAAAAAACTTTTGCTAAAACTTTGTAAAAAAAAAAAAAAAGGATTTTTTTCCCCTGAACCTGGTAAGGTTCTATGACCTAATCGCATTACAACTTGTAAGCGGGGGCGGGGGGGACAACAAAAAAAAAACGAAAACACCACCAACACCCCAACCAAAAAAAAACCAAACCAAAAACCCAAACAAAATCCAACAACAAACCACAGCCCTTTCATCATCACACCTTAAGACATTCAAAAACATAGTGAGAATTTTCTCCTCAGATTAAAAAATAAATAAAGCATTATTTTGAAATAACACCAAAGACCAGCAATTCTGGATTTAAAAAAACCCCAAAAACAAAAACAACACACAAACCCCCACACAAAACCAAAAACCAAACACAAAAACCCCCAAAGTTTCAGAAAACTACTTCTGTAGAAGTCCTGTTAAAGACAGCTTAACCTTTAAAAAAGCCAGAACTGTAACACACACAGAAGAATAGGCTTTGCTGTCAGAATGTAATTAAAAAAAAAAACCCAAAACAACTCAATTCTGCTCTATATCGAGATAGCCAGGAGCTGATCTGGGAGAAAGTCAAGCAAACAAATTTTCTCTCTGAAATTCCAAAAGGTCATTGCAAACAATTACTAAAATGCAATACTGAAAACAACATATGCCAATTCTTTTTTTCAGTTTAACAAGACATCTTTACTGCTCTAGTTATTACTTGGAAAGAGTAATAATCCCAAGGATTGTGTAGTCAGTTAAATAATTATTTGAATACCAGGGAACCATCAAAACTGCATTTCAAAGCAAGTAGACTACATAACTGTTTGTTTCCTCTTCCTCTCCCTCTGTTTTTTTGCATAACGCAGTTCCCAAAACAGATCTCATCTGCAGTTAAACTTGGGCCAGAATGAAGACATTCCTTGCCATGTATGGGAAATAAGGGAGATTATTAATTTCACTTCTCATAACAGAAGAGCAGAAGTCATAGTAAGAAGGCCTCAGAATAAAAAGTCAGGCAATAAAAAGAAGTGCCAGAGTCTGAAAAGATTTGTACCAATACCACATGTCTTTCCAGTTGTCTCACTGCCAAGCAGCCTTCAAAACGGGGCATTTTCTTCTTTCAGTGCAACTCCAGTCCCCACTAACAGGAACTGTGTGTGTCAGCACAAACATTGGTTTCACCCAGCAGCAACGCAGCAACTGAAAAATGAGCATCCTATTCTAGTGACCTTCATAGTCATATACAACAGCGAGCCATTCTTGTCCATTCAGCGCGTTCATTTATAACAAGTCCCCCAGCTTCATTAAATTACCCTCCTTGGTCCTGAGCAGACTCCAGATCTGCAATAAAGATAAAAGAGTGCTGGAGCAGACCTCTGACACAGCACAGCAGCTGTGTCACTGTCCCACTACGTATTCTACATCTGCCCAAGCCTTGCAATGCTCAGCCGCTCCTATTGCTGCCAGGGGAAGGGGCCAAGCACATCTAGGCACTGCCCTCCCTAAGTAGCAGGTACCCATCCCTACCATGCCCTCCAGCAGCAAAGGAGCAGCAAGCCCAGCTTCTCGCTGCTCTGCCTCTCGCTTTGCCTTCTGAGTAACAGAAACAGGTCAGCTCGCACCGGGCATCTACCCCTCATAGCCTTGGGGCAGCAAAATTCAGAGTACCAGAGCTGGGTTAAAAATATCAAAATACAGAGATACTCCCTGCCCCCTGCCAAGTGAGTGGGTCTCCTCCTCTGGCACTGCCAATGCTCATATCTGACCTCTTGGAAGAGCCAGGTTAGACTCAAGAGAGGAATATCCTAATGCAGGAACATTAAGACAGTAAACTAACAGTAAGAAAAGGGGAGAAGGGGCAACTAGCAACTTCCCCCCCCCATCTTACTGCTAAGGGAACCCCCCACCTCCCCCCAAAAAACCTGCAAGCAGTTTGCTGTTGGGAGTATCAGACTGACTCACCTCACTGAGGCATCATATAAATGACAAGGACCGGAGAGCTGAGAGAGGGAAAGGGACCAAGGCCATCCCTTCCAGCAGCAAGCTATGGAATCAGTTCAACCACATCACGAATCCCAAATCCAAAGGTCAGTGTCGACAAGTACTGGGCAGTACTTCCCTACATCACAGAAGCACTGCGAGACGCTCAGGTACTATGGAAACATTAACCTCTATTTCCTACAGATTTATGAAGCACAAAAGCAGAGGAAGGTTACAGAAGAGCTCGGGTATAATCCCCTCCCTCCCCAAAAGGCTCCACAGAAATATACAAATAGTCCGTACACAGTATGAGTTAACACAGCGCTCCCTCAATATGTACACAACAGCTTTTGGTAAACAGGCTAAGAATAGGTACAGGGCCAGCAAAGCGTCCAAGCAAGACACCTCTGCAAAGCAGCATTAAACTCGCAAGAAACATTGGCAATGCTGCTTTTGCTTTAACCAGTTTGAAGAAGAGGAAATTCACTTTGGTTCTTTTTATAATATCTACTCTATTACATTTGTCAAACAGCTGCCACTTTCTGTCCCAGATATAGCTGCTTTCAGCAGTAACCAACAGGATCACCATGTCTGCGCTTGTATTATAGATCAGAGATGCATATTAAAACAGACTTGAGATCTGTCTAGAGATTACATGTCACTCCTTCCAAGTCAATGGAATTACAAAGAGACCCAAGTCAGTGCAAAGCCTGGGTCGTACTTGTCTAAACTACTCCAGAAGATGCTTGGGCCTTGCTGCCTGAGTAACGTCATCTGAAATGCAAGCTCAGTACGACAGACTTTCAACTGATGCAAAAACATCTTCCCCAACAGCTCCTTTGATAAGGAAGAAATAATTGCGTTGCTTGGGCTTTCTAATCAAAATCATCATTGTCCTGGCAATGTAAAAGTCATTTCCAGAGAAAGAGCAGGTCTGATTCCTGAGGGGTTGGGGCAAATTAGCTTCTGTACAAAAGCCTTGAGATACCCACCAGCTCCAGCTCAATCGTTGCTCCTAACTAACTACACCCTTGAGACGCTTGCAAAAGGCTTGGTGCTATTCATCACTGCCACAAAGTGAAAACAAAGTCAGAAGACCCTGGAGGCAAATGTGAGAAATCAACTGCAAGATTCCTTTAAATTTTTATTATTATTTTCATTAAATCTTAATTTTTTTTAAGAACTCTAAGATTAACATCAACAATAACACTTTGTAGACATTACTGATTTACAGCTTTCCCGTGAAAGTAAGGTAGCCTCAAACCTGTTTTCTAGGTAAGAGGCATAAGCAGTTTGCAGACTACGACAGAGCCCGACAGCAAAGAACCAAACAGCTTCTGGGTCCATCAAATCCTGCCTGCTCCGCTAGAAAGGAACCACATCAGAATCAACTCTATGTTCTGCTTTCAGTAAGATCAAAAATATAACAACCACCCAGAACTTCTTTCACAAGATCATTACAAGGACGGCTCTTGCCTTTCTCCAGGTCTTTGTTTTTGTTTCCTGATGCACGCTTGAGAACTTGCAAGGAAAGGTTTAACAACAGCTAATTGTCAGACGCCACAGTAATTAGTGGCAACTTTCCAACGCATCCACCTCTGGCTGCTTTTCCGATAGCTGGCTCCTCCTCAATCCCCACATTAAAATGAAGGTACACAAGGTAGGCGGCAGATGCATTTACAAGTACCAAGGTCTTCCCAGGAGAGATGCCTAAGGAAAGAAATATCTTACCTAAACAATACATGGGTTGGTTTTTTTTTTTTTTCCCCATGTGCTATGGGACTGCTATCTTTATTAATAATCTGAGAACGATGTTAACCTATTCACTGACACATATTATTAGATGTACAACGCATTTCTGGGAGTCAATGGGCTCCTGTATCGCATGTTATCTCTGGCCAGCTAACTACCTCTAAATGAGGAAGACAGGATCATACTATCCTGTCTTCTGCCCACCTGCTGGTTACACATCACAGCTTTGATGTTACTATTCCACTTATATCAAAGGTTTCCGGCCTGTTTTATTTGCAGACCCTTACAAGTTCCCCAATAGTGAATTCAGGACTGCTTTGCTTAGACTTTATAGACACCTTAGAAAGAGGCTCACGCCATTGCTCTGCATATTTAGGCTCTTCTCTCAACTCCGAGGCTCCCGCCTTGTTTGGCGGCTCTTTTTATCACAAGCTCCAACGCTTTCATGCCAACCTTTTCCAGGCGTCATTTGCATGTCAGTGGTACTCCACAGCATATACTCCACTCAACACCAACACAATCCAGAACACATCACTTCCCACTAAGTGCCTACACAGAGCAGACCTGCAGTATAACTACTTCCTCGTGCCCATAATAGAAACACTAAAAGACGTGTACAAATTTCATCCCGACGCACTCCTGCATTACATATGATGCGGAGGCATTTAATCAAGGGAGGAAAAGAAAAAGTAGTCTTTCCCACATTCAGTGACGTGCTTAATTCCATCACATTCAGATCTGGACCCACAAGGTGGGGTACATATGGGATGGGGAAAAGAAAAGCTTATCTCCACATTGAAAATTGAGACATGTTGATGGGACAACATAATGGAGGGTGTTGATGGTTTTAATTGTACTGCCTTTATACAAGCAGAGGACCCAATTTCCCCATCAAGTAGCCAAACTTGAAGTCATCATCTATTTGACTGGAGTTAGAAAGTACTCAACCTGTCAAGAAGTGTCCCCTAAGGAAGGCAACACATGTATAGGACAATTTATTTCCTGCTTTTGGCCTTCAAATAAATATAATTGAAATTAATTCAGAGATGGCCAATATACTGGCATAGATTTAAGATGACTACATAGCTCTATAATCCTTTCATGTTACACAGAAGTGCTAGCACAGAACAGTAAGAAAGCTCATCCTACAGAGTCAGATGTCAGAACGTACACTTTAGCACAGCAGCACTCGTACCAAAATGCAACAGGAATGGAAACAAACCTCAGGCTACCTGCACTGCCACTATCCCTAAGAAGGTCAGATAAGAAGATATGTGCAAGTATTTTGAATCATGAATGAAAGCATTTTATGAAACAAGACAGATAAAAGGCTAACCAGCTGGAAACTGTACATTAAAAAAGAAATAAAAATGTTACTTGTGCAGTGGGAAATGTTATTAGCATTTTGTATTAGAAGAAACTTGAGAGGGTTTCTTAATGTTCATGGGTTAATCCCATGTTCTGATACTACTCTCAGGCAACTATTTGCACTAGAAAAGTGACACACTCTTAATGCACCAAAACTCAGGGGCAAGGAGGAGGGCAGGGGATAGGCAGAGAAAACACACACCCCCAGCTCCAGGCAAGAAGATCCCAACCATTTAAGAAACTGACTGTAAGGGCAGAAATTCTGAGACTCATTAAAACACACGCCTTAAAAAACCACCTCCTTTACATTCATTAGTGGCTACAGATTTTCTGTTCGTTTGGAGTTTCAGGATTCCCCCCATCCGCCCCCGACAAACATAAAAGATTGATTTGCTTGATTTATGAGTCTCGATTTTCTGTATTTCACTTGATTTTATCAATGAGGGACAGGTCACTTCATAGTGTCATCGGTTACATCAACATAGCCCTGAGAAACCGATGTCCACTCACCACGAGTTAGCAGGGGCGGATGCCAGCAGAGGGAGCACAGCACACCCACGCGCTTCTTGTATGAAAGACTGGATATCGTAAACTTCTTCAGCAAACACTAAATTAAAAAAATAAAGATATCGGCACTTGCTTTAAAATTGCTACAGTCTTGTAGGGAATGTCCAGCAAGTCAAGGCAGAAGCTACAAAACATCCTTTTAAATCCATCTGTGATAGGTTAGTCAGTCCTCTAAACTGCTCTTGCTGGTAACAGACATCAATTAATTAATAGCAATGATTTCACAAAAATGGGATTTCAATTTGCCCTTCAAAACTGGTCCTGCAACTGCTGTGTAATAACATCAATTTACCTGGTCGGCCAGCACTCACGGCTTCCTACGCCCAGGCAATCCAGGGATCGATTAGCTGTAAGCCACGGAGCTGTACAGGCTTCTGTCTTTATCCTTCCTAACAAACCCCAAAACCTCAAATTGGCTTTGCACCTCTTCTTAGGCAACATCCACCGGCATCATTTGCATCTGACAAACAGCCGTCTAAGCTGCAGGAGCCAAACTCAACCACCACAATCCCCAGTAAACAGTACTTTCAGGTATTCTCCAAGACAAAAACTACGGGCTCTTTACTTTTGAGGATATGTCTAAATTGCAACAACAGAACTGCAAGCATACTCACGCTAGCTTTAGCCCAGCAAGCACAGCCTGTGTCACCACAGGTTACGAGACAAATGGAAGTCCTAGCTCTGTGCCCCAAATCCCACGTGAATGCTTCCCCTACTGCCTAGCTACATACTAGCAGAGATATGCCTATCTGTACTGAAACGGCGCATATCTAAATATGCCTATGAGTTTCGCTTGCCTTTTTCACACGGAAGCAAATAAAACCCCCACGTATTTTGCTTGCTGGGTGGTTAAGACATAGGAATCCCAGTCTGGATTAGGATTTGTTCATTACAGTAACAGCAAAAATACCACCCTGGGTTAAAACCCCAGAGTTAGGAACTGCTTCAAAATGTGCACGGTCTATTCCTGCCCCAAAAAAGGAGTGTTTAGCAGACATCACAGGTAGAGAAGTGAGACAGCAAGCACTGGGAAAACTGCTGATGAGGAGACAAGATCCAATCATCAGGAGGTCCCTTCCAGTTCAGTGTTTTTGTGGGGTTTCCAAAGCAGAAAAATTGCCTTTGGACTAGGAACCAATTCACATTCGACTGCTGTGATCTTGGCTTCAAACAGCTAGCATATGTGGTTAGCTGCATTTCCCACCCCGGTGAAATCATTATTGTGGGCAGGGGGAGGAATGCCCTGGGAAAACAGGCGAGGCAACTGGGAGAGGTGATAGGAGTCAAACAGCAAGGAGAAAAATCAGGCAGCAGAGACTGAAAGGAAAAAAGAACAAATACACACAGCCAGAAGGAGAGAGACAAACCCTAAAAACTTGAGATGATGGTATCATGACATTTCAAGACATAATAGTCATGGAAAGCAGACTCAAGATGGGCTCTGGCTCCACATATGCAAGCAAGCCCTGGGAACGCATCAACAACATTCAACTCATCAGCTGAACAGTCCCAGAGATCCACAGTACAAATATTCAAGGGAAGATGATGATGATGATGATCTTTCCCATCTCATCTTAACAGCACACAAACAACCCTCCAATTTTGCTGTATATCACTGAGAAACAGTCTAAGTGAAGGCAATTCAACAATCATGTTTTTCTTGTTTTGTGTATTTGCTGCTTTTGCTCTGACTTGACAACTGCCAAAATCCATCCTCGCTTGCAAACAAGCATGAGAGCTAACAGTCTCCACTTGAAAAATTAGAGAATTTCAGAAAACTATTTTGGACTTCCCTTCTGCAACATGACATCAAGAGGTTGAAGAACTGTCTGTACCACAGCTGAGCTGCCAGAAGAATTTGGCTGCACCGTGCTCAAATGAAGACAGTCAATTATCCCTGCTCCAGAATCTCTTAACACTGAGCTGAACCGATGCAAACTCCCGTTTCTCCGCAAAAACAGAAATATCTGTAAGATAATCACCTGCATGTGACACCCCCTTTCAGGAAACAAAGTTATTTAATCTTCTTCATACAGACTTGCAGCATGGAAACCCAGAAATTATAAAGCCAAGCATATGATAGTATCAGGATATCAACACACACACTTTATCAGGTGCACACATAAGCAACAAGAGATCACAAACCAGTCAATGAGACTCTCAATGTTTGAATTTTAATAGACAGAGCAACAGAACAGCGTATCTAGAAAGCACGTTTTGCTTCTCAGCATCTTTGTGAATCCTTAATACCATTTTAACCACTTCCAGCTCTTCCAGACTCCAAATTGTTTGGGTTTGTACCAGCATAACGGGGTGTTAGGCAGTCAGCAGCAGTGCATTAGCCCCACATCAGTAAAATTTTTGATTGAGGAAAGACCCCTATGTTTTTGAGGGAGAAGAGACCTCATGTGGGGAAAACAGCTGGGGGAAAAAAATAACACCAATCTCAACTTCAGCAAAGAATTCACAGGAGCATAATACGAGCATACCAGAAACGCTGAGAAGCCCAGAGACGCCAGCCTTGTCGTTTCTTTCCTCACCGTCTCGCAAGGCAAAACCCCAGCACGAACACCAGGGAACACGCATCGATCCGGGGGAACTTGCTGCCACAGGCAGCGGCGAGCGCGAGGGCTTTGTCAAGTTTCCAAGACACGGGACAACCCTGCGAGACGGCAACAACCGCCTCAGGATCAGCGCTTTCGGCGACCCTCGAAGCCTGGACCAGGCAACTAGGCCTCAAGCCCCCACGGAGCGGGAGGAAGGGGGCTGCACCGGCCATGGGGGAGGCGACCTCCCCTCGAAGCGCAGGAGATGGGGAGACAGGACGAGGGGGTCTCGGGGCCGCCTGAGCCCCGGCCCCTCGCAGAGTTAGTTGAAAGAGGCGGGAGGGAGGGCAGGCGGGAAGGCTGGAGCCTGTCAGCAGCGCCTGGGCGCCAGGTGCCGTCGCAACCCTCCCGCCATGAGGGACCCCAGCCTTGTGGGACCCCCTCCCCCCCAGCGTCCTTCGCCCTGTGAGACCCCCACAATGCCCCTCACCCTGTGAGGGACCCCCCTCCCAGTGTCCTCAGCCCTGAGGGATTCCCCCCCTCCACCGTNGCCCCACGGGCTCCCCCGGGGGTGGTGATAGGGGGGTGTGCTACCGCCGCGAGTCGCTCTTCTCCCCCTCCCCCCCAAACCCGTATGTGGTACGGTCCACCCTACCTCTTGGCGCTCTCACTTCACCCTCCTGGCGGAGCCGCGGTCCCGGCGCCCGCTGCGCCGCCCTCCTCGAGTGGCTGGGGGGGGGGCCATAGCCGCTGCCCTGTCTTCCCCCTTCGTCCGCCCTCCCCCGCTCCCCCCCCCCCCCCCCCCCCCCCCCCCCAGCCCCCCCTCCCCCAAANGATCCGGACACAGTTGGTCTGTTCCGAGAAGCCGGCCGGTCTTCTCCCCTAAACCGCTGGATCTCTCACGTCTTCGGCCATTTCCGACCGAACCGGCGGAAGTTGCCGAAGTGGTGGCGGAACTTAACGGCCTTATCCGAAGGGTGGGCGGAGATAGCCGAACCGGCGGCGGAGATAGCCGAAGGGCTGAAGGGGCGGGGAGCAGAAACGCGAAGGAGGAGACTCGGCTCCGGAACCTGCCGAGAATAGACGAAGCTCCCCAGCTCTGCTCCGTCTTCAGCGCAGAGAGAAAGGGCCCAAACTGGCAAGGGCTCACACAGTTACCACCCGCCCTCTCCCGGTTCTGAGGAGGGGAGTAGGGCAGCAAACCGAAGGGGAGCTCTGTCCCTTTAAATGGGGGAGGAGGCGGAGCAGCTGCTCCCTCCCCTCCGAGAGCCCGCCCAGCTGCCACTACGCATGCGCACTGGGCGGAGGCGCTTTTCCCGCCTAAAGGCAGGCACGTGCGTCGTTACCACTCTCCCCCTCGCTCCTCACTGAGGAGCTGCCATGAGGGCCGCTGCCCGACACTGCCTCACACGGGCAGCTGCCTCCCAGCCCTTTAGCCACAGCAGCCCTCTTTCCCCAGCCGTCCCCCAAAACCCCTGTGAGGCTGGGGGTGCACCCATGGAGCTCAGTCATGCCTCAGCCATGTGGGTCAAACCACCATGGTGACTGCAAAGGTGGCCACTGATGCCCTGGAGAGACATACAGGTGACTCCTGGCAAAAGGGGTTATGAAAACAACTATTTTGGGAAGCTGATCTAAAGATACAAAGACACTGACTGCAGAGCCTGCTTACAGGTACTAATACACCACTACAGATTTGAATTTGTTACAAAATTACATCAAGATCCAACCTGGAAGGTTTGCATTAACAGCAAAAATTATCACTCATTCTGGACAAAGTACTTGTAAATATTAGAGTGATGTTAAATGTCATTAGTGGTTAAATGTTGTTAAGTCGTGGCAGCTATGCAAAATTTAGGGTGACAAGTACCAAACATACCATGCAATGGATGGTGATTGAAGCAAAAGGGAAAAAAAAAAGCAATGGGCAAATAAAGGGGGGGGGAAGCAAGTAATGGTGCCAGCATCTTCTCACAACAAAGGCAAGTCAAACAGGTTCAGTACTCTGCTTCACTGCTTTATGCACTTCAACTGTAATTTTATATTTTAGGGGCCCCATGAAAGGCATTCGTATCTACAGGAATCAAATCCCACCCCAAAGCACACAAACTGACAACTTTTGGGGGATTACAGAATTTTCACAGGAAGAAATGAGGTTTTATCTCTGTAGGAGTAGAGAAGGTGGCAACTGTAGTGTGTCTCTGGCCACAAAGCTCCAGGAATCTCAGCTTTAATAAAACATGAGCACTTCAAAACTGTGAGAAACCACTTTTCCACCGCTCTGCACTTTTTAACAGTCATTTACACGTGTAAAGGATGCAAGCAGAAACTAACTTTTATACTGAGATGAAAAAACGGTGGGGGGTAAGGCGGGGGGCACAGGTCTACCCTTTGATAAACAATACAAAATCCAATCTCACAACCAGGGAACGTGCTGTACTGAAGGGCAGGAATAGGTACTGCAGGTTCAAAGGCTCTAAGAAACAATGTGTTTTTCAGGAAAAAAAAGGCAGACTGTGACGGCTTTGCACAGTATAAGGACAAAATTAACATCCGAATCATTGAACACACCCACGTTGTCCTAGCACACACATCTGTTCCCACTCTACCATGGCTTGAGGTTTTGCTATTCCACCCTGCTCTACCTGGAGCTCTGCACGAGGAACTGGGGAGACAAGAAATTCCCTTCAGGACCTCCCTGAGGAAAAAATACAAATGGAGAACATGCACTTCAGGACACAACTCAAGAGAGGAATAATTCTCCCAGCTCCCAAAAGAAGACAAGTTTTCAGGATCAGCAGCCAGTCTGGCAAGTCTTTCTTTCAGAAAGTGCTATCAAGGCTACTACACATTATATTGACGAAGAGAGCTTCAGATTTAATCATCTTCTCTGCGTACTTACCCTTCTTATTCTAATATAACAGGAGATCAGTATTAAAGGGGGGTTTTCCATTTCACTTCCACCAAGCTGAAAATCCACTGCTCAACTGCCTTCTGTATATCCCAAGAGAAAAACTACCATGTTCAAATATCTTAATTTTCCACCCTTCCTGCTGTCTGGGCTTTTGTTTTCTCATATACAGTATCCAAGAACACATGTAAAATTTTGATGTCAGAAGTGGATCCTAATGGGTGGAATCTATAACCTATGATGAATAATAGTTTAAACAAGCAAATAAGTTGCACAGAATGGTTGCCTGACTGACTCCTTTCCTAGCAAGAAGCCTTTTACTCCTAGTAGCTTCTCAGCCTGGTTTCCTGAAGGAACAAGCCTTCATGCACAGCACCAACTGACTGCACAGTGCCAGTCCTGTTAAAGACTTTGAAACTCCTTGGCGACTTTTGGTTGAATCTGACAGAGGGGCAGAGGTCTAAAAATACTAGATCCTGCTATATGAAAGTGTGCCGGTGCAATGCAAACACACCTAAAAAGCAGTTACAATTCAGATCTCGCCCCTTCTGTTCGACCTGCTCACCAACCAAGCAGCCAGCTTGTGCGTGGCTCCCAGCCAGCTACCCAAGTGGTGTATTTCCAGCCAGCAGCCTAAACAGCGACAGGAGGTTTGGGATTCGGGGTGTGCCTGGGGCTACCAGGGAGGCAGCAATAAGGAGGGATCTGGGGGTTTACAGTAAGAACGAGGGAGGTTTGGAGGGGGTGGGAAAGGGAAATGGGGTGAAGGTCTGTGATGGCACACACCCTGGGAGACAAGAAGAAATGGTGGCAGTCAGAGGCTATAGGGAAAAGACAAAATCTAAGAAAAACTGGTTTCATGAGTCCCACTGCTCACAGAGCAACGTACTTTGACACCTCTGTATGATTTCATGCTGGGAACCTCCCTTATATTACCCTTTTAAGTAGCTCTACAGTTGGCAGCTGCCACTGAACACAGCGAATGCCATCACACCTTTGCGTCCTCCTTTTCTCTACTTGAAATGGTCCCCACTTCACCTGTTTTCTTTACCCGCACCAAATTCCCTCTTCTTCATCCCACCTATTTGTAAGCGTTTCTCATAACCAACATACTGGTGTCTCCAATCTGCTATAAATTACATCAAGTCATTTCAACCAGGTATTAAGGAGTGTCAGAGCCAGCTAATGCACATTTCGATGGCACGCTTCCATGGCCTGAATAAACCTCAGAAAAACATCCATCGCTCTTCAAGGGAACAACAATCTAAGGGGAGGACCCTTTTCCCTGCTACAGTCCTTTTGGTAAATCTTTTTCAACCTCTTTCAACCCTTCCACCGGAGACAGTACCAAGGCCGGACCATCTGCGGATTTTACAAGTTTCATGGAATGTTTTTAGACCGCACTCTTAACCTCAGACACCCCTATCAGATTTCATAGGATTCAGTCACTTTTTAGCCCCAGGGTGCTGTAGGTGCTAGATAGATAATATACATCTCTCAGCCACTATGGAATCACTACACAGCAAAGCTCAGGTTTTAATCCTGCTGAGACTCTGGCTGCTTTCGGCCATCAGGTATCCCACGGCATGCTTCACAAGAGAGGAAATGTCAATCTGGAATGCTGGCCAAATTCCAGTTTAGGTAATTACATTCTGACAATTTACATTCTCCCTGCAGTTTTTAATGGATATGGATTTTTTTTTTTTCTCCTTACTTTATGTCATAAAAGCAGCGGCCTGGTCCTGCTCCTGCTGTTAGAGCAGCTGCCAGGCTTTGCAGCGTAAGTAGCTGCATTTCAGTAGTACGTGAAGGCATCTCAGTACGTTTAAATAAAGCACTTTGAAGACCCCATGGGCACAACAGGTATTATAACAATACACCCTACTGCTGGCCATAAAGCATAGCAAGGGCTAGAGCACGAAGTGAAACACTCAGTGGCAATATCTATCTTGGGAAAGGAAAAGTTAGCATCCGAATGGACACACGGACATAAAGACTTTTCCCTCCCAAATGGCAGTTCTAGTTTGGACCCAGTGCAGTCCCAGCTGGGATCCAAAGACCAAATACAATGAACTATCAGCATCCTGCACAGGGGAAACCAGTTCCTAATGGCAGAAGAAACTAAGTTTATAAAAGCAGTGAAAGGTTTTGGCAAGATGCTGGGATGCTGGAGGACACTGCCTGGTAGTCAAACAGGGCGAGGAAAAGAAATGCCCGCTCCCTTGTTAATGAAGGCACAGTCAGTGTTCCTTATTTTACCGAGCTATTTGAAAGAAAATTCATGAGGCAAGAAATAGGGTAGAAGGTTTTGTTTAAGGTGGAATATTATGGATCACACTCGGAGTATGTCCAGTTGCACTGCCACACGTTTGATGAAGAATAAACATTCTAGATAAATTAATTAAATGACTGTATTCTGCTCTGTTTATAAAACCATACATAACCACACTATGGTATTTTCTTCACGAGAACCACAATGCCTAAAAGGGTAATTTTCATATTTCAGGAACAATGAAGTAAGTTAAGAGAGATTAGGACAGTGGTTACAAATAAACCATGAGAGACCAGATGGCTCAAAGGATGGGTAGAGAGACATGTAGCTTTCCCTCCTCCCCCACTATGTCCCACATCATTAGCAACCAAAGGCTGTTCCTAGCACTGGGGGAATATTTTTCACAAGTAGTTTATTGACCAAAATGTGGTTTCCCCCACCCCCAAAACTACCAGTAAACCAATTTCAGTATGACAAGTCACTCCTGGCTTTGATGGAGCTAGACGCAGTGTGAGCGGGTGAAAGTAGAGTGGGTTTTCTTCCCCTTGTGTCTATAACCGCTCACAGCAATCCTACAGCAATTCTGTGAACCTAGCCTTCATTTCCTTTGCATTTTTTATAGTTACCTAAAAAATGAAACGCTTAGAGTCATGCAGTCATTTTGTGTGTGTGAATCAAGCCTAAACAAGGTACATTAACACCTTACCACCAGCAGCCTTCACGACAGTGAAGTATCAGAACAGAGAGAGATTGCACACGAGCCACTACATGGGTGGTTTCATGGCAAAGGAGCTAAATAACCAGCCGAGCTTCTTTCTCAATCCTACAGTGTCGTTGCTCCCCCATCCTCACCTGGGCCATTGCAGGATGTACAGTAGAGTGAGTGAATGTGTCTGAATGTGCTATGGTTGTTTCTCTTTTTAGCTAGACTTAGCTCTGTCATTCTCAAAAAAAAAAAAAAAAAAAAGATGAGTCACCCCACATAAAAAAAATTATCTAAAACATATCTAACAAATTTATCTACAGAAATAATAAAAAACCTCCCATTAAGAGACTTCTGTATTGCAATACTTCTGGAAATTTCAGAGACTACTAAGAAAGACGCACTCCAAAGCAGGAAGCAGCAACCCAGTCTGGTGACAGCCAAGCAAAACTCTGAGTGGATCTTGGCGATGACTGAGTAACGGCGCAAAATACCAGTGCTGCCTCTTTGCTTAAGGCTCCTTCCCCCTCCGTGCCCTGCTACGCTAAGGAATCAGCTGCATTTCTGTAAAATTCCCTTGAATTCCTTGAGTATTACAGCTAACCATGCTTCCCCTTCATCTCAAAACAGATGCTTTGAAGTTTTCCAGAGATACTCAAGAAAGAAGACACATCCAAATACCTAGGCTACCCCCAAACTCCACCCTGGAACAGATGGCGAGGTTATAAATACAGAAGCATCTGGTAACCACTGGTATGAAAAAGCTGGCAAGCAACAGCTTATTCTGTTCTACTAAATATTCCATAATTTGATCTATATATATTTAAACAGGAGTTAAAAAGAAACAATCATTTCATTTGTATATACCATAATCCCCAAACACCTACGTACTGTAACTGCAGCACAGCTTGGGCATTACACTCTTGTCTACCAAAAGCACTTTTTTTAATTAAGCATTCAGCGCTGTCTAAACTTAAATTAAAAGTGACTGCAAAACAAGCAGTTCAGTAAAGTACAAAAGCATCATTTTAAGCCTGTGATTTGTTGCACTAGACTACCAGACTCGAGGCTGTGAGTTTCGAGCCCTTCAGCTCACCCTTGAGTCCACACAATTTGAGGGGCCTTGACAACCTGCCAGATTGCCCAGAGTGCTTGAAAAGACAGAAGACTTGGGGAACGCAGACTCCGCTCACAGAGGCCTATGTGCTTAAGCCAGCTGTTTCATTTGTCCCCGGGTTCAGTTACCACAAAGTAAACTGGGGATAATCCTTCCTACATAACTGTCAGAAAAATAATCTGTTCAAAATTACAGTCATCATATAGTAAAGAAGGCCAGTAAACACGTACACAGGTGGTTAAGGAAGAAACCCACCCTCAAAGCCCCAAACCAAAGTCAGACCTCAGCATGCACACTACCCACTATAACCCCAAATCCACTTCCTAAACTCCATTTAAATAATCTTTTGGGACACTGCTCTGCGGTTCTTTCTGTGAACTGAGTGAATCATCTGTGTTTGCTAGAAATCCAAAGTGATAGCATGCATAAAACGATCGTTCTGGATTAAAGTCACTTTGGGAAAAGACTGTAAAAGGCTGTCTGCTGGGATTGTGTTAGAGGTCCACTGGAGACCCCACCATCAGATTTTGACGTGTGCAGAGAGCTTTTAAAAATGACTGGAGAGAGAAAGAATTACTCCTAGGAACTGGCTGATAAGGGAGTCTTAAATTCCAGATATAGAAGGAAGAACAAATACTAACAGCAGGGCCCTGTAAGTCCGGGATGTAATAGCCAACAGACTTCATAAAATAGGCGCTGAGCAAACGAGAGGTGATTCTGCTGTAGACTTTCGGCAAATAGTGAGGATGTTGTAATAAAAGCTGCTTGTGATCACTCAATTCAAGCCTGTTTTCCACAAATTGGTTCAATTTAAGCAAAATAAAAGCAGGTCTGCAAGGTTTTCCATTTCAAAAAGAAAAGTTGAGGGAATTAAAGGAACTAGTTTGTGAAGCTGACAGAGTTGAATGGCTGAAAGGCTCCAATGAGAAGACACCGAAACCAAAGTAGAGAAACCATCTGCCATTTGCGTCCTGAATAGAGGAGGCGAATAAAAAGCACGCGTAGGGACGGAACAAGAATATGCTGGAGATGGGAGATAGTCACGGTCAAGCTCCCAGACTGAACACAGATGCTGCCTTGCCGTTGAGTAACGAGGAGAGCGCAGAACATAGGGGCGAAGGCAGGGTGGGCTACAAGAAAGTCTGTCTGCAATTTCCCCAGCCAGGGGAAAGTCAGCTGCACTGCTCAGTGCACTCTGTTCCAGGCTGCCGAAATGCCAAGTCTGCTAGCAAGGACTTTTAACAGGTCTACAAAATCCCTCAACTAAAATCCAGAAATCTTTGTAATAAAAGCTTAGAAGTGCCAGAATGAACCTCCTCGTCCCACAGCCTGTGTTTGAAAGTGCCGATGTGCGTGTCTGATGTTCTCATGTAACACCGCGGCATCCCATCAATACCAGCCTACTTCAACCAGCGTTTCTCCCAAATCGCGGAGACCTCTACGCAGAATATCTCTGCTTAAGGAAGGAGGGCTAGAGGCGGCAGCGCTCAGGGAAGCCACAGATATCAATTGCAGACGAGACTTTAGAAGAGAGTCTGAATCAAAACATAAAAGGCACAGAAATACCGAGTGTAAAGTGCACCATGAAATCAAAGTTACTTTGTGCTAAAATAACTTGGCACCCCTCTTTGATAAAATAACCAGTTTCTTTTGACAAAAAGGCAGTCGGACTTGTTTATTGGGATTTTAGCAAAGCAAGAAGAAACTGGGGACTATGAGTAAAGGGGGAAAATGGGGATCAATAAAGAGAACAGTGAGATTGATAATAAACACTAGGGTGCATTAAGTGCTGCAGGTTGTTTAAAAAGCATCATCACAAAGTTAAATAATAATAAATAATTGTCATCGTTTTGAGCACAATCTATTTCAAGGCCTAATTTTACTATAATGTACCAAAATGCTTCAAATTTAAAAAAATATATATCTAAGTAGGACAGGCCTGCTGCCAAAATCGACCACTAAAATAGGGAAACAGTTGCCAGCTGCTGCTTTTTCCCAGCGCAGAAAGGATACTGCCTTCTTTCCGCAGTTCACTCAATTCAGTTATTAGTGCACTAGAAACAGGGAAACCAACTCAAAGCTGAATCATTATGAAAATATCTCTTAAAATGAAAACTTTCTATGTTTTTTCTCATACCTGCAGGATTCTTAAGTGTATTTACAAAAGCACAGGACCGGAAATCCTGAGTCCGATCCCTTAATACTGACGTCAACCACATTGCGTAATCCCATTAATACATTTATCAGGCTCCATCTTCACAGTAATCAGGTTTTTACCCCCTGTTACACAGTTCCCATTAGGCGGCTATTCAAGAACCTCACTTGGTTTGAAGCCATTCTGCTCATTTCCAGCCTAAACTTATTCAGAGCCATTTGTTCTTGTGCCAGAATTGTCATTTAACTTAAATAACTCTTCTCCCTCTCTGGTATTTACGCCAGTGTATTTATAGAGAAGGAATATCATTTTTCTCTGCCTTTTTTTTTGTCACTGGCTTACTGTCCAGGCTCCTTTAATCATTTTGTGAACCAGCTTCTCTCTTCTCCAGATCATTTCCAGCAGACACCCTCCCCTGCACCTTTTACAGTTGAAATCAATCTTTCTCCTACATGGACAGGGAACGCATAGTACATTTTAAACAATGCCTCACTAAAATCTGGTGCAGTGGCATTCGCATTTCCTTGTCGCTAGTGGAAATAACTCGGTTGACAAATGTGATCCCGGTATGTATCTTTGTCATTGGGACATCAGAATTATCCTATGATTGATTAATACATTCCAATTTCAATATAGAAATCCCAACTTTCTATCAGAGCTTGCATTACAAGAGCTTGCATTTGCTTACAGGCAAATAGTCCTAAAGTCATTCATTCTTCTGGTGGGATGTCCTATCTTCCTCTTTTGATGACATCTCCAAATCCCATTAATTTCTACTATATCATTAGTCAAAACATTGATTAACACTGGTCTTGAGACCAGTCCTTGAGGAATACTACTGCTAACTTGCCCGCCAATCCTTTTTTAACCATCCTACCTTTTCTCCTGTGACTACAGGATTTATTGATACAAAACAGAGAGCAAAATACTTCAATTCTGATTGATTTAAACTGTCTTGCTTTGCATTTTTTGTCTTTTTTTTTCTTAACGAAAGGGTGACTTTTGCTGGTGGAGAACAACAAAGGCACATGTCTCCGTAAATCGGGCCTTTGGCTAAACTGGAAAGCTGTCCTATTTTTACAGTTGGCCATTTGTAAAAATTAATAAACTATGCAAGTCAACACATTTGAAGTTAAAAATGGTAAATGAAATTTCTTAATGACTAGTCTGACTTTTTAATTGTACTTAGGATTTATGTCACAAATCTAAAAAACAATTAGAATGCAGGGAAACGGCATGTAAAACTTGTAGTTAAATAAAATTAAGCTAAATGTGCTGAATACATAGCTTAAATTAAAACAAACTGGCTTATTGTACAAAGGAATTCTGCAGCCTATAAATAGAACCAATTTCTGTCTATTCAGCATGTCTTCAGGTTTTCAGAACTTGAAACAAAATTAATTTCTATTCTCATGCAAAGGAAGAGCTGATGCTCAGGTAAAATGAATGTGGCAAAAACTACTTCATTAAACATTTTCTTTTAACGCAGATCACTTCTGCAGTTCAGTTGCCCATGCGGCTGTGCCTGTGTTGTTAGCAATGCTTTTGTTAGCAGGACAAAGGAAGAGAAACATCAGCGAGCAAAGGTGGGCAGCGGGAAGCAGGACTGCTTCTGCCAATTGTAGTCCTGCCTAAAATGTTTGTGAAACTATATTCACGGGTGTAGTTTTGGGGCAGACTGAGCTCATGTCGACTGTACTTATTGCAGTCCTGTGAACTTCAATGGGCAGTTGCATTTGCAGTGTCTAATGTGGGCACTTGTGATGGCAGGACTGCAAAGCAAGACAGTTCAAGGAGCTAATCCAAAGGTAAGTCTGCCAAGGAAAGCGATTTCTTTTCTGTTTTTTCCTAAATGCAAACCCGTGCATTCAGTGCTGGGTGATGGGTGTGCAACCACTGCCTTCTTTAGTTTGGTTATTAATCATAGATCTTCTTAGCAGCAGATTGACTTTGACACCAACCAAGTCAGTAAGACTGTGGTTCTCAGCAGAGACGGATGCAAGCTGCTTGGACCTAGTGGAAGAGAGGACCGTGCACTCACACAACCCCAAGCACACACACTGTCCTCCTCCCATCCCTTCTCTCCCTCTCTATAAATTCATGTCTGCTCGCAGGAACTCTGCAGAAACACACAGGCTGACAACACCGCATCAGTCTGAAATCTCATCAGCTACAGAACCAGGCAATGAAGCTTTTTACAGTGTTAAGTGCAGAAAAGCGGAGGTCAATGAGAGGGGCAAACCGGAGAATAAACATGGAAATCACTCCAGCTGGTGTGGGGAGAGATTTGATCTAGCGCAATAAATATGCTGCTACGGATCAGGAGTTTTTGTCTCCAGTAGTCGTTACCTCAGCCTGAGCCCTGGAAAGTTGCATCAGCTTCCATATCGGTAGAGGATGTAATGACATTCTCCAAGACTTCTTCATTCACCAGTCCTGAAGTGCTTTGAGATCATCCAACAGATGGCAATACTTATGTCTACTCAATACTAGTATTGGCTCCCAAGAGAGCAAGAACAAACAATAATTTGCCCTTCCGATTACAGAAATGTTCCACTAAAAACACTATGTATGTCGAGTTTTAAATTCAATCAAATTTAAAGATTAAGAAAAATCCTCCCTTTCTCCCACCAGTGACAGAATAATACTACACTTTGTCTTCTTTTTTTTTTGTAATTAAAAAATAGGTTGAACTTTAGGAGTGTTATTGCACTTGAAGCAGTAGAAGAAGCTGAATAAAGTGCGACATAAAAAGATGCCACTGGGATCAGTTAAAGCCAACGAAATTGAAAACATTTAGAAGGAACACAGCCAAAAACACAGAACCAGATTTAAACTTGGCAAATGCTGTGGCAGGAGGCCAGTGGAAGGAGAACTTGTTAGAGGAATAACAAGTGGGAAGGCTCCCTGCTGCAGCCCACGGATCAGGTATGATGGGCCACATAATCAGGTGTCATCAACTGGTGCAGCTGGGATGAGATCAATGAAGCAATGCCGATTTCAACTTGCTGAGGCTCCGTCCTGGCGTATCTAACTCAGCTGTAAAAAATTCTCATCATATTAAGCCGTGCCATTAATAAACATTGAGCTGTTATACACCACTTGCCATCTTCAAAGAGCTTTAAAACCAATGACTAATCCTCACAACCACCTCCTTAGATGCAGGAACTGTTTAAAGATGGGAACAAAGGCAAAATGGTGAAGTTGCTGGCCACAGCTCCTAAAAGGCAATTTTTAAAACCAGCTGAGCACAAGGCAGAAATTCGGGGCTCCCAGTCAGATAGCCCCTTCACTAGGCAGAATTTCCCTTGCGTTTCTTTGACAGCAGGAGACACCTACAACCTAAAATATTTGCCCCAAAACCTGAAACCTCATATATAAAGTTACTCCTCAAGTGAGTGTTAAGACTGATTTTGTATCATCTTCTCTGCACAGGCAGGGATCAGCAGAGCAGCAGAGGAAGTAAAATGGGTGAAGTGATGGTACGATGGAGATCAACAGGAAGTTTTGGCCACTAACTTGCATTTCAGCTGATGTGGTTTAACCAAGAAAAAAAAAAAGCAGCTGAGTCTACTCACTAGCAGGTCAGTAAATCACGCTTCCTAGATTCTCTTCTGCACCTCAGTTTTTCCTCCAGCAAATAAAATTACCTTAAAATTTACAAAAAAGCTATGAAAAAAAGTCAGGTTTATAACAAACTCATGGAGCAAAGATGATGTGGACGTACACAGCATCTCTGTTACTAACGCTCTGCTCAGCAGAGATCTCCAGAGGAGACTAGAACTGAAAAAATATTTTAACAAAATGCCAGAAACAAGAATAAGTTACTAAAAGGAGAATAAACCCAACACTTTTGTGTTTCTAAGCACCTCAATAACGTTATCAATAAACCCAGATGCATCCTTTCCACAAATGCAGCAGCGACAATTGATTCAAATGGATGACACTTCTGTAATGCACCTATTTGACTCAAGCTGAAGCAGATAAAAATTCAAAGATTGGACTTCCTTGGTATTTGTATGTTAATATACACACCTTTAGGGAAATTGTTGCGACTCAACCTACAATTCATTCTGTGCAGTCAGTGGCATTCAAGTACCTACCAGCAATTTTCATACCGCTCAGAGTCATCAATCTGATGTATTACGTTTTTTGCAAAAAATCTGTCATGAGTGCCAGGCAGGCTTCCCCTTGGTTCAGATAGGCAGGAATAGAGCTGACTCATCCTCTTTTTTTTCCCCTTCATCCTGATTTGTATAGTCCCCTTTTCAATTTAGTTTTCCCATGTTACACAAGGAGAAGGGGTCTGGCTACATATATGTATAATGTGTGTGCGTGTGCAAGGGACAGCAAGAGAAAGAATGTGGTTTTAATCTCCACCTATTCATCTTGCTAACAGTTCCTTTTGCTTCATCACCTTGGAGGTATTTTATTATTAAAATAAAATGAATTCTCCTTTTCTCTTGCTTTTGTTGAAAGAAAACAATAGGACTTGTGAGAAACCCAGCTAGGAGGAAATGTTCACGATCTGGAGTCCCTGGACCTGCTGAAGTCTTTTGCTGTGTTTCTACAGAAAGCAGGCAAGCAGCTACACCTCCCACTGAGCCGAAGGTTTCCCAGCACCAGCCAGCTTCTACTAGAGCTAGTTTTGCCTGAACTGCCACCGCATTTAAACTGAGAAGACATTTTACTGCAAATAGAGACCGCCATCCATGGGCCTGGGGTCTACCAGGGCAACAGAGGGGCCACACTCTGGCTCCAGTTGGTAGATCTCATGACCGAAACAGTTGGAAGATTTCTCCCTCATGGGGACTGTCTGGTATCCACTCAGGCAAGCTGGAGCTGCACCTCTCCCTGAGGCTCAGTAAGTACCTGGGCTATCCCTCGTGCCTGACTGCCTGTTTTTCATGAACTTATGCAACCTTAATTACCCTTGCAGACCTGTATCTCTTTGTCAGGCTTGACTGAAACAGGCCGACAGGTTCCGAAGTTATCGGGGTGGCACAAACATACATACATATGGGGTGATACGAAACCTGGCTGAGATTGAGTCTCATTTTGTAAGAAAACAACGCAGATGTTGATCGTAAGGGCAAAACAAAGGAGCATCATCGTGGATCCGAGCAGAGATCCCAAGCAGTAAGCTATCCGCAGTGAAGCAACCTAAAGATTTAGGTGTAGCCACCCGGAAAAATCAGTATTTGCATGTACTCATGAATAGGCAAATGTCTAAAATACCACATTCATAAAGAAACCTCTAGCCCAGCTTCTTTCTTCAAGACCGATGAAGGCTGCATCAGCCAGCACTAGAATGACACTGCCAAGGTCTCAGGGCAGCTGATGCCAGACAGGACCACTCATAGCAGAATCAGAGGTTGCACCAAGCTCCCAAACTGCTTCACCGATGAGCCTGGGGTCGGACCACAGAAGCACGGGAAGAACAGAGCTGAGATGGACCTGAAAAAGCCTATCCCTTTACTCCAGGCTGCACAAAGTTTTACTTAAGTCATTTTTTTGCAGATGTCCACCCAAGGTTGTCCAGGATATCTTCAGACTATGGTTAAGTCAGGCTCAGGTCAGTGACAAACCATGTAGAGGAAAAGCTCTAACTCATTAATCCCTTTAATTCTTTAAGCCCTCTCTTTTCAGCACCATTGTGATTATGTTTTCCTCTTAATAAGGCTTGGAAGAGTGATGAGAGATGTACCACTTGAAGGCTCGCTTTGGCATCAAGATGCAGGAAGCCCTGCAGTCATGAGATTGCCGTGCAGTTTTCATAGTCACAAGGTTGACCTGGACAGCAAGGAAAGAGCACAGAAACCAGCACTCCTACTTCAAGCTAGTGCCAAGACACAAGGAGTTGAGAGATTTACATAAATTCAAGAGCAAACATAGCCTCTACTCAGGTAACAACCTACTTTGCACTCAAAAATTATGATTAATATTATGCATATTTCCTCATTAACAGTCACAGGGTGAGAACTTGTATTTGCGCATGTGATGATTGCGTGTACACAGCTACCGGACAGCATCCCCACCCTCCTCTCCCGCAATCGGCATGACTCAATGCATGGTGCAAGTCTTCCCATGCACAAAGCCTGCAGATATGACACGAAAAAACAGGGCCACTAACGGCCGTGAATCACCGGTCCGGGCTCTCTTCCTGATGGGTCTTCAAGGCAACATGAAACACAACAGAGCACTGAGCAAAAAAATTCCTCAGGTGGCCAAAGATTCATTACAACAGGCAGAATCATTCCCTTCATCCTCTCTCCAGCCCCCGCGTAATTGAGTAGCCTGGTAAATTGATGAATTACAGTTAAATGATCTCGCTGTGATGCCTCTTGCTGATGAATGAAGAATACCCTGCCAGAGTCTCCTGATTTCAGGTGATGGATTTGAGCCCAGGCTGCAACACGATTCCTTGTGACTGACAAGCTCAGCTATTTTCACTCTTAATCTTGATATTATTTGATTGAATAAATCCAAGGTCATAACTTCCTAGGTGGATACAGTTGTTGAAAATACCACCAGCCCTCCAATTACTTTTAACTGCATCAAAAAAGGGTGAGGAATATTCATGTAAGAGCTGGTAAGATCTCAGCTTTCTTGCTGGGAAATACCTGCACCCAAAACACAGCTTTGCTGAAGCATGAACGAGCAACTGTGAAGTTACATTTGTCATCTCACGGCCCCAAAGCTCGTATCATCCAGCCCTCAAACCACAGGGACATGGACCCTGGGGACTAACATTTCTCATGTTTGGTCACAGTCCAGAAGATTTTTTCTTTTTTGTGTTAGAAGTTTGATAGGAGACAGCTTGACTGAATGGGAGTGATTTGAAGATGTGGGAAGCAGGGAAAGGATAACTATTAATTTGCATCGTTTTCTTTCAGCACATACAAGCACTTCATAATAGGGGGGCACCTTAAAACCCCCACACTTGAGCCTTAGCGAACACTTTTGGGATGCAACCTGATTTTTTCTTCCCATTTTCTTCTCCTTTAAAAGGCACAAATGGGAGCAAAAACTTCTCCAACTCAGCTGCACAGAACTTTCACACAGATCTCTGCACAGCATCAGCTGGATTGAAAGATGTTGTGTCATGCATGAAATATTCCAGCACTTTATTGTGCAAGGTCCTAATTATTAATGTCTAGGCTCTACGTTTCTGCAGCAAGATCTACAATATAGCTTAGGGTGGTGGATTTGAACTAGTTTTCCCTCAAATCTACAGATGGGGAACCACAGAAATGTTTTTTATCCCCTCAACTTCTGTAGTCTCTGGTACAAAAAGCCCCAAGGAACAAACAAGCCCCTCAAAAGAGGAACCTGGGTGAAAATTATCCTTCTCTGCCTCCACCACTACCACAGTAGCATAACTGTCTTTTAAACAACTCCACGCTGTCCCTTAGGGACAATACAGCCAGATCTTTGCAAAATTTCACCGTTGTATCTGTTTTTAGGGGATATAAACCACACCATTGCAAGTCTCCTTCCCTCCCACTGAGGCCTCCCAGACCGGGTCTAGAAGCAGGACTGCAGCAGGAACAGGACACAGATGGTCCCCTGGGATCAGGAGAAAGGAGGCAGCTGGTGCAAAAGCCAGCGGCCGTGCGTAACTCTTGCGGAGGGAGCCAGAAGCTGTCCCGATCGAACAATAGAAGGAAACGCTGTCACTGAGCTGGCTGTGGTCTGTGCCTTCAAAACCAGTAGTTGGGGATGGAAGAGTCTTGCAAGGGAGAAGCATAAAGGGTTTCACTTCTGCATATAATTTTCACAGCAAACCAAAAGGGAAAAAATTTAAGTCTGGAAATTAAGCTGCTTTTGGAGGCAAACGCATGGTTGGAAAGTCGAATGAAGCTAATCCCCCTTCCTCCCCAAGAATACGATACATTGGAAAAACCTGTAGAGTAAGCAGCCAGTACCCAGACTAGTGGCACACACTGCTCTTACTGGTCTAGCAGGGGTTAACACAAATGGCTTGTGCTCCAGAAAACAGTCATATATATATATCCATATGTATGCGTGTGTGCATATAGACATGCTGGATCACTTTTTCTGCAAATATAAAAAAAACCCCATCTTTTGGCTCCAGGATGTAGGATTTAAAAAAAAAAAAAAAATCTACACGTGCTATTGCAAGAGTTGCAATAAAATAAGCACTGCTGGTGCCGGTGAGTTATAGGTGCTTGCAACAGGCGGGATAATGGGATTTCACCGTGTTTTGTTTCCTCGGAGGTAACTGCACTCTTATCAGGAGACGCAGGATATGAGGCCCTGACACTTCTCTGCTCTGATTCATACACTGGAATAAAGCAGACATTTGATGGCATCTGCATTGCTGACTCAATCACATATCTTCGGTGCTGATCTTGTTGGTGTCGGGAAAAAGGATTTGAGGGGGGAGAGTGCTCTTCTTGCCTGCATGCAGCAGGCAACGCGGCCACGGCCTTGCTGTTTTGCCTCAGGGCCTCACCAGTAAAAATAGGTAAATAAATAAAATAAATGCATTCCTGCCGCCATCCCACATCCACCAAGGCAAGGTTTTCAGCTGGTTTTCTCCACCCAAACTTGGCAAAGCAACTTAAAAAAAAAGAAATCCCAACTGCTCCGCTTTTGGAAAATATTTGAAATTAAAAGAAAGTAAACCTTGCCCTGTCTTCTCCCTGCGCTTTACTCCCAGCCAGCCTCAGAGAAAGGTGGAAGACACACATTTTCTTGTTGAGGCTCATTCTACCTCCAGGTGGTTGTTTCCAAAGTCTGGATTTTTTTTTTTTTTTTTAAGTTTAAGCTCTGGCACATCTAATGTTCTTCCTTTTGGGGAATAAACAAGAAGAGCAGCAGCCCAGCAAGTAATGAAAGAGATTCTCCTCCAACTCTATAAGTACAGAGTTGAGACCAAGGAGGTGACAAAGAAGATAAATTAACACCTTAGAGGATGCTAATCACACATGGGAGCGGTGCTTTCCAGCGGGCAGGCAGTTTTTGCCTCGTCTCGTGCTCTGGCAGCCTTTGGCAAACGTTCACAGCCCCACATGCCAGACCTACGCACGGGATTGCTGCTCGCATTTTCTTCCTGCCATGCCTTCACCACCCACAGCTGCGATGGATATAGCTCCTCAGCCTCTTCCCCGCCGCAGTCGCAGGGCGAGAGGGGCTGTGACACTTTCTGCGCTTAAAAGTGGGCGATTTAGCAAGAAAAAAGATCTGCAGCTGCATATGTGGGTCTTCATCCCCATGGCATGACCCAGGCTGGGTTACCTCGTGGTGGACAAAGACAACACTGGAGAGGACTGGCTATGCCTCATGTCCCTCTTGGTATTTCATTCATCAAGGGTGCAAACAGGACCACGGGTTGGGTCAGTCTAAAGGTCCTCTCCTCTGCTGTTCTGTCTGGTGGAGACACAGTGCTTCCCCCTTGCACACTCTCCCAACCTGGCTCGCTTGAGCCTATGCAGCTGACATACACGATGTCCTCACTGGCTCTGGGGACCGTTAGGATGAGCCAGGAGGAGAGCAGCTCTGTACGAACTGCATTTTGAAAGCATCTGGCGAGGAAGCCGAGGTCATCCCAGCTCCCACCTCCCACCTGGCCTGCAGCAGTGGCCCCACCAAAGCCAAGACCCAAAGGAGCCAGAGGATTTACAGCAAACAAGAGCAGGCCTGGGGTTGATGGCCTCAATGCCCAGTGCCAGGGCAAAGCCTCCTTTCCAGGGAAGTCATGTCTCATCAAGCACAAGCCTTGACTGAACACTCTCCCAGGCTGAGGCATGCCGAAAGGCTCTTCCTGGTGCAGCTTGGCCGGTGACTAATAACACATGAGCTCACCTCTTCCGTCCATCATGGCATTTTTGCCAGCGCCCGCGCATCTTGCATAAAGCCTGTTGGGTTCCCCTCCCTCTGAGACCCCACCGCTCTACCAAACATGGTCAGAATTGATTTGAAGAGTCATTGGGGATGGACAACAAACAGCATCGTGTTAAGCCTCCCGGTTTTTGGGAGCTACCTCCAACTACAGCCATCACTGGTGTCACCGGGTGTGCACAGACCTTCAGGTGTCCCAAGCAGCAAACCCTGCCCGCGCCTGCTAATGATGCCTATTGCATTCACCTTCGGAACTCGATACTTGCTGAATTTTCCCCGTTCCAGTTCGTCTCTACTGTTTTATTAATCACATACAGAAATTCAGGGGAGGGCAGCTTTTCTAGGAGGGTGGCAGTATACAGTCATTAAATAAAATATAAACACCTCATCTATACTTAACATCAGGTGTGATTTTCACTGTTTTCACTCCCCTTTTTCAATGCGATTTGCAATTTCTTTGGTTGCTTCTTGGGAAGGGAGAATGTAGGGGAGGGCTGACTTACTGCTTAATCTCATTTTTGATCTATTATTAAATGCCTGCTTTCTTTTTTTTTTTTTCTTTTTTTTTTTACCCTTTCTCTAGGAAGCCAGAAGCCCCAGCAGAAATTACAGCCAGAAAGAAAGGTGAACTGTGAAATGAAAGCTGGGGAAGAAAGAATTGCTTGGGCTTTTTTTTTTCCAGAGTTTTCTCATTTTCAGCTGTAAGAAATCTCTACAGTGCCAGCCAAGTAAAAGAAAATATGCGGAAAGTGATGGAAATGCAAAGTATTGGCCCCGATCCCACAGTGACATACATGGCCAAACCCTCCGATTGAGGCCAGCACGTGTGTCCCCACAGGACTCCTCCACAAAGCCGCTTTTCAAATACAAATGCGTTGACATTTCCTCACCCTTTTACCAGAGTTAGTAATTCTCCAACAATTCCCCAGGCTCGGGGAACGGTATTTGTGTGCCACGAAGCCACACACTCAGATTTGCAAACCGATGCCAGAGCCAGGACCAGGACAGGACCACAGAGCATGAGGCCAGCAGCACTCAAGGCATCCAGGAACGTCTTTTTTTTTACCATTTTTATACAGCATCTTCAAAAGGCTTGATGGGACTGTAGCAAAACACAATCCCTGCAAGGAGTTTACGCAAACCCGTAGCACGCAGCTGGGTAGAGAGCGCTGCAAAGGCGCAGCAGTGTTTAGCACCCGCCACCTTTGCTTTAGGATGCTTTTTAATAGCTTTCTGATTATTTCATTACTTTATCCTCACACATTGCTAAATAACAGTGTTTATGTCTGCCCTGCAACCCAGTGCGTGACCTCCCCTGCCCCAGCTCAGGGGGACAGATTTGGTTTCAAGCTAGCAAAGCCAGTCCAAGAAGCAAAGTGATTCCCAGGTGGTTTCTTTGCTCTCTGCAGCCACTTTACTGTGGTCAGTGCTGGCAGATGGCTTAAAGCTGATCCAGGGGAGCATCACTGAAGGAATTCCCACCAGAAGGCAGGAGGACAAGTCCAACGCTACCTGTAGCATGCTCTGAAGTTGGATCAGGCCACGCTAGAGGTCGATCAGGGTTGATGGGGGCCCTCAACAACCTGCACCCATCTCGTGCTTTTTCGTCACCCCTTTTGCCTCCTTTCAGCCCCTTTGCATCGCTGGAAGCGATGCCTCCTTCTGCTGTATTTGCAGAAATAAGGAGTTTCTCCTCATTTGGCACCAGGACACGCTTCCACCTCCCAGCCAGACCAGACCGAAAGCGAGCATCGCTTTTCTGCCAGCTCCTGCCGAGAGCTGGATGCGCACCTCGCCACGCCGGCTGTTTGGCTGGCAAGCGAACGATCCCTGTGTGAAACCGGGATGCCCAAATTGGGGTTCCCAGCTCCCCGGTGGCCCCTCTGCTCCCATGTCTGGGCTGCCACAGGCTCTGACCTCCAGCCAAGGCTCACATGGAGATCACTTCTCAGCAGCCCCAGGGAAGGGCAAACACTACTTATCATTTCCTATTAATTTAATTAATTAATTTAAGCATTTCCTATTCATTTCCTATTACAAACATTGCCTTATTAACTAGTAAGAAGAGAGCCATCCCCTAACCACCACGAACACAACCCAGCGAGAGTCCCAGATACCAACACTATTTGGGGCGGGGGGAAAGCAGGTTTTTAAGTGCCTTTATTTTTAAAGAATGGCCCAGGCAAGCAGCTGCAGATTTGCAGCAAAACTGGACAGGTTCAGACCCATTTTGGAGGAAAAAGCATCCCCAGGCCATGTTCCATAGCAAACCCTCTGTTTTTTCCAGGGGAATACAGAAAGGGCAGAGAGGTGGCACACAGCCCAGAGAGCAGCTGGGCAAGATGCCACCATTTCCTTCTGCCCAAGTCTTAACTGGACATCCCAGTACCTCATTTCTGGGAAAAGCCAGCGGATGTTTGGGAAAGAAATCAAAGAAATGGCACAACCAGAAAGAGCCATCCCTGGGTGGGGAGCAGTCAGCAGCTGTGTCTACCCCGTGCGACAGCCACCAGTGCCCACCTCTCCCCTCACATCCAGAGGGCCACCAGGACCCTGTCCTGGTCCTGCGACGAGGTAGCACACATCATAAAACCTTCTGTTTGATCATTTCCAGCCAGCTGCTCCCGGGGCCCACCACAGAACGACTATAGATGTGATAAAGACAAATACTGACACAGGACTGGAAATCCTTTTCTCCTTCCCAAGGGAGACCAAAGAAATACAAGAGGTGAAGGAAGCAACCATGAACCTTCAATTCCAACTCACCCAACAACCACAAAATCCTTTTTGGGATCCCCAGTGATCAAATCACAGCTGCCACAAAAATTGATGTTGGTGACACAGGAGCAGAGGTTTCCTCACCTTCAGATTTTGGCTGGATATGATTGATTCAGGTTTCTGGGCAGGAGTAAAGTTGGAAAGAGCCTGTTCCCAGAGATGTATTTCTCCCAAAAAACCCCAGAGCTGGATGTCACCACGACACGAGGGGTGCATGTACCACCTCCTTTCTCCATCTCCAGCCTAAATCCCCTCCTGCCTCCCCTCGAACTCAGCAGAAAGGAACCAAATCAAAGCAACTGTCTACATTTGGCTTTATCTGCTACAAAATGTCAAACGTCTCTACACGGATAATTACATTTCTATCCTCCCTCACCCCAAAGCTTGAAGACTGGTATAAAGAAGTCAAAAACATGTCAGAGAAAAGAAAGCATCACCTACCCCAGCCACAAATGCTGGGAAATCAGGCCTGATCAGCTGGAGGTCCCTCTTGGAGAGCAAGGGGTCCTACTGGGGAAAAACCCACCTGGGTTTGTTCATTCCCTCGTGCCACCTCTGATTTTGCTTCCCATGCATTCCTTTATACGGAAATGCGAGTGCACACACAGTAAAAAAAATAGTCTGCATGCTGGAAATATTATGACTAATGGATGGGAACCTGCGCAGTGTGTAAAAATCTTCCCTCTCTCCCAATGTAACAGCATTTTGCATGCACTTTAGACATTGGCACCTACGTTTCATCTGCTTTCTTATAAGAAGATGGAATACATTTAACGAATTACACTGATTTTAAGTCTCAGCTATAGATTCTGTGCTGGCATTGTTGTAGCGAAGAAGCCACAAGCTCCCCCCAGTCCATCGCTACAGGGTCAGTGGGCTTACGTCCCATCCCATTTTTTTGGAAGAGCACATCGGGGCACAACACATCATTTAATTTTGATCTTTCTTTTTTTTCCCCACTAATACCCCACTTTCCCCAGCATCCCTGGTCTTTCCCATCCACCTGGATGGCGTGGGACCGCATCTCCTCGCACGTCCTGTGCCTTGACCCTGCCACTCCCACACATACACAGTGCCCATCCTGCGTCGCTGGGACCGCACAGGCTCCTCCAGCAAGGAAAAAGCTCTTGCTCGAGTTTTCCACGCAAGCAATTGGGATCATTTACAGCCCTGTATAAATGATATGTACCGGCACCTCCAGCCCTGAAGCCCCCTCACCCCTCGGTTCCTGCGTCGGAGAGGCACATTCCTGTGCTCACTGGGACGCATCTGGGCTCCCGCTCCCCGACCCAGCCAGGTCTGCAGCAGTGGGGACGGGTAGAGAAATATCTCAGGACTTTTTTTTCCTAACACCCCTTCCAGGGACAAAAATAACACCAGCTTCCCTCATTTACAGCATCCTTCACCTCCCGAGCCGAGCAGCACAAGCCACGAAGCCAGCATGCATCCCTCGGCAGAGCGCACAGCCCCGACTGACACACGGCTGCTCTCAGGTCAGCCGTGCTCACACTTTCCACCTCTGCAGCATCTCTCAGCCTGGTCCTGAGCTGCTTCATGGGGATGGGGCTGGAGGACACACGCCGCAAAACCCCTCCCCACATCAACCGAGAGGAGAAACACCCAAAGGAAGAGCATGCGAGAGGCAGAGGACAGAGCAGCCTCCGTAGGGAGCGAGGTTTGCAGAAAGGAGCAGAAGTTTTTTTGCTCGGCCACAGAGATGCGTTTGAAGGTGAAGGTTGGATGTGGAAACATTTGTGGCCGTAAGGAGCCCAGACTGCCCAGAGCAGGGTGGAAAACAAAGAAACCCAACCCCAGCATGATGAAATACAAGTTTATTTGCTTTATCCCGTGTCCAACTTCCCTCCCTAGCACAGAAAAATTTCTTTAATGCTGCTCTGGCTGGGGACTTTTGTGCAAAACTGAGGTTTTTAAATGACCAACTGACCCAAAACACAATCTGAGGGAGCTGGTGAGTCCCGAGCACCTCCAGATCCATCACACGAAGGGGAAACCGGGCAAGGAAGCAAGACCGGGGCATCCTGACTTCTCCAAGCCCTTCTGCTCTCCCTGCGCTCTCCCGGGACGAGGAGTTAACACAGCCACAGCCAAACGATGGAGAGGTACCACTAAACCAGCAGTGACCGGCATGCCAGGGCTCCCGAGATCCCTCTCTAAGGGGAAGCCAAAGCCATTCCTCCGCTTTCGGGAGCCACTCACCTCCTCTCCAGCCATCCCGGGCTCTCCCTCCCAGCTGGGATTTCTCCTTGCAGCTCAAAAGCCCTTTCAAAACAGCCAATTCTCCTGGCATCCCCCATGGCCCAAATTGCCAAACTCGAAAGCAACTTTCACCGGGGGCAGAGGATCCTTTGCCCGCTATTTAAACAGCTGCTTTCACATTAAGCCTAATTTATGTTGCACCATCCCAGAGGAGCCGGAGACGAGCCAGTGCCACCCCAGAGCCACAGGAACAAGTTTCCCCTAACTTCGGGGGTCTGGGTGAAAACCCAATCCTTCCCGCCGCGTCCAAGAAGGCAGCTGCCAGCCCAGCCAGGGCTCACCCCACTGCCGATGCTGCCTCTCCACAAGCCCCGAAAATCCCCCGCCC
>WAAD01030541.1:60910-134291 GCA_013389945.1 Fregata magnificens | reverse complement strand
CGAAAACCCCCCGCCCCGGGGACACCCCCCCAGCCCGGGATGGGGAGGGGAAGGGGGGGGTGATGGGCCCCCTCCAGCCGGGATCCAGCCCGGGAGGGGATGGTGCTGCTCCCCGGCAGAGCCCGGGGCCCCCCTCCTGGGCTGGGGTGGAGGCGTTGTAAAGTAAAATAAAATAAATAATTAAATTGGATTAAATGGAATTAAATATTAAAATAATTAGAAAAATTGAAATAATTAAAAGGTAAAAATATAAAAAATAAAGTAAAATGAAACAAAATAANAGGTCCTGCGTGGGGTCCCCTCGGGTGGGAAGGGGCGGGGGGGTGGTCCCTGGGGTGGTGGTTTGGGGTTGCAATACGTGTGCGTGCGTGTGTGTATAGGTATGTGAGTACATTAACCTATATGAACCCCCAATAATCGCCGTCTGGGTCTGACACCCCTGATGGGCTCTGACCCCCTACAAGGAATTTCGGGGGGGGGCTTCTCAAAAGCGGGGTGCCAGGGAGCAGCGGGGGCTCACACGAAGCTGCTGCTTTGCTCCGCCGTGCCAATGCAGCACCCCACATCTCTGCCCGTTCCCAGGCAGCACCCCAAAAGCCCCCCAAAAAGGTGCCCTAAAACACCTCTGAGAAAACAAGCGAGGTGGGACGCACCGGTTTGGAGAGGAAGGGGCAGACGTTGGGGCACATCGGCTTTTGGGGTGTGGCTCGTGGCTGGAGGTGTGATATTCAGAGTATTCCCCTTGTGCGAGAGCTTATGTATTAGCCACACGTATAGAATAATCTATAGCTATAGATAGATATACTATATATACCCCATGGGTGTTGCAGGAGGGATGTGGGGCCAGGGTGGATCCAGGGTCTCTGGGTCGCAGCCCCAGCCCCAGCCCCGACTTTCTGCCCTGCTTTTCCCCGCAGGCATCTCCTCTCCTCTCTGCCCAGGCTGCTCGGACGGGTAATTAATGCAGCTTAGGTGGGTAATTAATGCAGCTCTGTAGAAGGATCAACTAAATATTAACAAGACTTTGTGGCCTGCAGGAGATGTCACCTCCCTGGGTCACCACTGAAGGAGCTTTGCTTTGCTGAGCCCAGCGGTGGGATCCCACTCAAAGGCCAACCAATAACTCAGTAAAACCCTGAAGAAAATGGATCCCAAAGGGACGATGACCACGGCAGAGTGGGACCCTACAGCCAGCCAGGGTGGGATCGCCCCAAAAATGTCGTTAAATCCCAAATACTGCTCTGAAAGGGCGTCAACAGGAGACCCCACATGCTTTGACCCACATTTCCAGTTTGCAGCGGGCTTCTCTAATACAACTCCTGTTTTTTTCTGACAGCAGAAGCAACTGCAGGTCATGGACAAGACCTGGAAAAGAGCCACCAGCGATGACGGAGGAGAATTACTGAAGGAATCAGTGGAAAACTGGAGGCACATCCAAGCAGGCGTGCGCGCAGCTTGAGCTCCAGCTTTGTCTCTCTTCTTTACCGGGGCAAGAGCAGCCAAGCAACTGTGGGCATCCTCGCAGGTAGGACCAGGATTTCTGATGCCACCCTGCATCTGCCAGTCACTTGCTCAGACTCAAAAAGCCTCTTTTTTAACCAAATTCCCCATCCCGTTGGCTCTGTTTGCATGATGCCTTTCCACATGCTCCCGTTGCTTCCCAGGAGCAGGGATTCGACTCTGGGGAGATCGGGGTCCCTGTCCCAAGCAGCACTTGGCCAAATGTTGGAGGGGGACTGCAGAAATTTCTCAAATCCAAGGGAACCCCATGTTTTTCTGCTATGACGTGGTGTGTTTGCCAAGTCTTGTGCCCGTAGCAGCGATGGCTGTTTCGTACAACTGCTTAAACAAAGTAAGATGTTGGAGACGTCCCCTGGGGCTGACAGAGGACCAGAACAGGGACTCCCTTTTGGGACATTTTGCCCGTAACTGATTTTTCTGGCACCATTTCCTCCAGCTCCAAGTGGCGGCTTGGACACAGATAATCTGTCGTCTTCAAAGGGGCTGGTTGCTGCCGGGACCTCCTGGTGCGGCACGGGGGGGGGGATTTGCAGAGATTACGAAGGCTTGAAACGTCCCTCCTGGCTACAAAGCCCTCAGGTCTGGACAGACCCACGATGGACAGACAGACAGGGCAGAGCAAAACCACTGAGCCCACCGAGGAGCATCTCCTCTCCATCACCTGCTGCTGGGGCAGCTTCTGGGGGTACCTGGAGGGGGTGAGTTTAATCTTTTCCATTCGATTTTAATCAGCTCATCAGCGATGGGCATTCAGAGTGCGGCCGGCTAAGAGGCTTATGTCTATTATTCCCGGAGGATTAGCCTTTCTGATCCGAGCGGAAGGAGGTGGCTGCATCTCAAGCCTCGCCGGGGGCATGCATCGTACCAGCGATCAGTCGCAAAACCGTCTACCCCCCCTCCCCGTTATTCGGCAGCGTGCAAATGCTGCTCTGTATTTATTTGCACAGCCCGAAGAGCTTGCTCCTTCCTTCCAGCCGTATGTCCAGCAAATCCCTCTACCAGCGTTAGGGGCACGGCGATCCCATATGGACCCTATAGGATGGGGGCGTGCCCAGAGGGGCTGTCCTGACTCTCTCAACAGCGTCAACGGGACCGTACGGGGTGCGTGGCCATGCTCACGTCTGCACATGTACCCTTAAGTGTATGCACCTTTGGGATCTACCAAAATAGCAGAGACTGATACTAAAAACACTCGGGGGCAGAGGGGTCCTGTCCCAAAAGCTTCTTGTCCCCATTTGATGCCCTGAAACAGTCTCTGGTATACGTGGGCACGGAGGGAGTTGGGTCATGATGGTGGGTTGAAATCCCCTGTGGCAAGAAGTTCTGGGGAGCTGAAACTCAGAGCATTGCTCTGCTCCCTCCTCCTGGGTGCTCATCTCGCATGAGCTGACCTGCACCTGGAGGCACCTTCAGGTGCCTGGGGTGTGGGGGAGACACCCATCGGGGTGTCTCTGGTCCCTGGGGTGTTGGGGAGACACCCGTCACCCATCCGTCCTCGCTGCCATAGCTCGTCTAGCAGTGGGATTTCAGGATGCATTGCCGCTGCCTTAAACAGTGCTCCATACGTGCACAAAATAATCGCTTCCCCCCAACCCTCCTATAGCCATGCAAATGCAGTATGACAGCTAAATAATCCCAAACATCCCATGTGAGGTTTCTCCCGGGTGATGCTGGCCCTTCCCAGGGCTCAGGGAAGGGCTGGGGACATGGGACTCCCCTTGCAGGGTCAGAGGTGGGATATTTCTGTGTTTCCCCCCACATCTCCCTCCAGGGCAGGACATGGAGCAGAGGGGGGGACCATGTGGTCCGGCAGGTGCTCACCGGTGTGGGCCACCAGCAAAGATAGAGAAGAGCGTAAAACAGCATAAAACTCCCTTTTGCAGCTCGAGAAAGCACCATGTTTGATGTGATTTCTGCACATTTCATGTTTGTCTGGCTTTCGTGGTGTCCCTACAACCCACAGACATTTTTGGCATCTGCAGGATCCCAGCTGCAACAGGATCAAGTGATTCCCATGGGAATTCAGCCGTCACCCTTTCCCCGCTGCTGCTGTGCCCATGGCCGTGTCTCCCACCCCTGGGTGTTTTGATCCCCAGTGCCACCACCCCACTGTGGTGGGGGACCCCATCCTGCCTGTCACCCATCTATGTCCCAGCCAAGGCCGCTTGGGCCACCGGTGCCGCTTGTCAGGGCAGCCGGGAGCCCAGGGCTCACATGGCGCACGGGGTGGCACTATTGCATTAAAAATCCCAGCTGGCCCCTGGATCTGGGGATGCTGCCTTTCGGGGATGATTCCCCGCAGCCCTCCTGGCCTCAAGGGTTTCCCTGTGGGCTCCCCAAACCCAGCAGCGAAGCCAGGGCAGACACTGCTCAGCCTGGTGCTCAGCACCGCTGGGATGAGACCTCACGTTTCCCTGGGGCTTTTCCTTTTCAGGCATGACGGAGGAGTTTCCGCCCCAGGGTTTGGGTGGAAAAGCCACAGTGGGTCCTGCCAAACTGCCCTGAGCAGCAGCCACCCGAGGGACGGTGTGGGACACCAACCGTGCTCAGGACCTTGCACAGGATTAACTTTGTGGCTTTTCCCATAACATACTCCCGTAACCTGCCTGGTTTGGTCCTACAAAGCTATTTACACCACTCAACAGTTTTTGCAAGCCCGGGCTCATTGTCTTCACTCCAAGCAGGCAAGATCTCAAGCTGTCTCAAGGTCCCCACTCTCCTTGCCGTGAGCAGCCATCCCCAGGAACATCCCTCCCTCCCTGTGAGCATCCCTCTATTGCCATGAGCATCAGTTCCTCCCCACAAGCATCCCTCCATCCCCACAAGCATCCCTCCATCCCCACAAGCATCCCTCCATCCTCACAAGCATCCCTCCCTGCGAGTAGCCCTCCATCCCCATGAGCATCCATCCTTCCTCATGAGCACTCCTCCATCCTCATGAGCAGCCCTCCCTCCCTGTGAGCATCCCTCCACCCCCACAAGCATCCCTCCCTCCCTGTGAGCATCCCTCCATCCCCACAAGCATCCATTCCTCCCCACAAGACTCCCTCCTCAGGAGCATCCCTCCCTCCCTCCCTCCCCGTGAGCATTCTTCCATCCCATGAGCATCCCCTTCTCCCCAGGAGCGTCCCTCCACCCCCATGAGGATCCCTCCATACCTGTGAGTATCCCCCCATCCCCATGAGCACCCATCCCTCCTCATGAGTATCCCTCACTCCCTGTGAGCATCCCTCCATCCCCACAAGCATCAGTTCTCATGACCATCCCTCCCTCCTTCCCCATAAGGATCCCTCCATCCCCGCAAGCATCCCTCCATCCCTGCACAGCAAAGCATCCTCCCTGCACCCAGGTTGCTCCAAGAGCTCTTTTACAAGGCTCCCAATTCCCCACTGTCCCAGGAGGGAGGAAAGGCCTTTAAGGATGGGTTGTCCTTGGGGAAACAGGGCACGGAGGGGGCGGGAGGCAGAGGTTTTACAACGAGCTCTGCTTACAGTGGGAGCAGAGGAAGACGAGGGCACGGGCTCACCTGATGCCAGGAGCTGGGTCGAGCCCAGCCTCAGCCCCAGCGTCGGTCAGACAAGCTTGCGGATGGTGCAGCTCTTCGCCTGCTCCCCTACCATCCCTGATCTGACTAATTTGATTAATGCAAAGCCCCAGAGGGTCTGGGGCGGGGGCAGCATTAGGGAGTTTGATTTACTGCTGCTTGAGGCGGGGGAACGGAGACGGCCCCGTGACAGCTACCGGTGCTGGCGGGGCCGCAAGGCTCCTCTCTGCTGGGCTTCAAGCAAAAATGCAAAAGTTTCAGTCCTGCTGGTCACGGCTTTTCCAGCAGCAGCTGCTCCGCGTTTTCTCCCCCCGGTTTATCCCAGTTCCCCTAATCCTGCAGTCTGCAGCACCTCCCATCCCTGCTGAGTGTCCCCGGGATGTCGGGGTGTGGGATGGAGAGGCCCCGTACCCCATCATGGCCCTGGGGACACAGGTTGCTGCTGCACTTCCTGGTGCTGCTGATGCTGCACGAAGACGGATCAAAATCCCTCCCCGGCAGCTGGAGGGAGAAATGCCCCCGTGGACAGGTCGAGGGGGTCACTCACACCGAGTGACGGGTGGGTCGGGGTTTGGGGGGGGCTGGGGGTGACCCAGCGCCTGTTAATGGCAGCAAAGCTCAGCACCTCCTCGTTCCACCACTGCTAATTTATCGCAGCTCCGGAGGCTGCCGCGGCAAGGCCGTCACTCCAATTAGCGTTGTTGCCCTTCACCCCGCTCATGGACTAACGAGGTTTGGCAGGATTCGGGTATTTTGCTCACAGTTAAAGGCGCCCAAAGACCAGTGTTAACCCTTCATCTGCCGAGCCATGCCCAAGCAGCGCTGGGGGCTCACGTTTCATTGGGCTGCCGCCAAGGTCAGGTCCCCCAAGGGAGCTCCAGCAGCTTTTCTGGACAATCAGGTGCTTCAGAACTGCGTTTAGGGAGAAACTTTTCAAGTGGAAAAAAATATTTGAAATATAGAGATGGCTTCTTGTTTTCGATGGCATCCAAATACTGGGCTAGTCTCAGATTTTATTGCTCTTCCATGAGCTGGCACATTGCCAGCCCCGCTCCCTCCACGCATTGGTGCCACCATCCCCAAGGGCTTGGCAGCACCTCATCCTCGAGGTTCAGGGACCGCCATGAAAGCCCCAAAGTCCCCGTGCAAGGGAGAACCTGCATGAGGAGCCGGTTCCCCCCCAAAAATTAAAGATTAGGAGCAAGGTTAGCTTTTGTCTAACCCCACTCTCTGCAGCCAAGCAGATGTTTCGCGTCTTTTGGCAGGGGCCGAGCCTTATCTGACGGCGGCATTTCCACAGAGGAGATCAGAGGGCTTTGAAGGCATCGCGGGAGCTCGGCGGAGGTATGTCAGGGCTCGTCGCTTCTGACAGATTCCAGGTGGGATTTGTAGCTGGATTATGTTGCAATTCAGGGCCTTAAGGGATTTTTTCAGCACGTTCTCCCAAAGGCAGGAACACTCCACACCAGCGCTGGGCCAACAAACACGAGAAGCAGTGGAAGATCCGTCTACGCCAAACAAGATGGATTTAAAAGAAAGAAAACAAAGGATGTTTTGTAGATCCCAAGACAAAAACCGTAAGAAATACAGTCAGTATCTGAAGCTCTGAGAGCCAAAAATGTATCCGAATCCCCTTGTTTTCGGCAGGGCTGCAAAGCTGCGAGCAGACTGATGGGCACTGCGCAGGACCCCCGCACCCTCTTCATCCGCGTGTTGCTTGTGCACATTGATGTGAAATAAAAAAATACATCAGCTGCTCTTCTCACCTGCACCGGTAGCCCCTGCCCTGCTTAAACCAACATAACCCCCAGAGGACAATATAGTAACCAAACCCCAAACCCTAAAAAATCAGAAATCAGGGAGAAAGGTGATCGTGGCGGGGCAGGGAGGAAGACATCAGCCTAATCCCAGGAGCTAGAAATGCAGAATTAAAGCACCTAAACGTAACCTCTTTGCCTTGCACAGGGCAGATGCGGTGGCTTAGCGCTGAGGACGCGAGTCCCTGCTGGGTGCTGGCTTTGGTCTCTGTGTGATTATCCTATACGTTGGATATATGGATATATTGGCATATAGGTCTGTGTGATGTGATTATTTTTTGGCCGTATTTATTACATTTTTATATTTTGAAATATATTTTAAATATTTTTATATATTTACATCATTATATTCTAATCTATTCTATTCTATATAGAATATTATAATTGTTATCATTGTTATAAATTGCATAAATTGTACAAAAATGTTATAAGTATTTTATTACAGCAGCTTGGGATGAGGCTGACAACCATTTGGCACTGCAGATCCATCCTTCTTCAGCTTTCCCACCACGTCAGGTGTGGTGATACCTCCAACTTGCCGAGCATCCATGCAGCCCTCCCTGGGGAGACATCCCAGCCACCCAGGACACTTTTTAAAGCCAGCAGCAATGCAGAGGCAGTCGCTTTGAAATGCATCAAAGTGCTGCAGGGGGAGTTGCGGAGGCGACGTGATAAATGGGGGTGTGAAGCAAAGGGTCTCGGTGGAAGGGGGGATTTAATAAAGCGCAAAAGCAAAGAGACGGGCAAGGGGAAAGCAGCTTTCCCCACGCCGAGCTGAAGCCCTTGGAGACATCGGTGTGGGAGAGAGGGGAAGCAGGAGATGCCGGCAGGACCGCGGGAGCAGGGTGTGGGTGTTGCGAACAGGCGGCGGACTCACGCAGGCACCGAAACTGGAGACTGAATATCAATCAAACGCGCTTGGAGTATTATCATAAAAACCAGTTGGACCGGTAGCAAAGCACGTTTGAAACGTGGATCCCAGCACACGGTCACGCCAAAGGGTCGGCGGCTTTGTCCCGCTGCGCGGGAGCAGCATTGAGCTGGCGATCACGCCTAAAGAAAATGACTTTTTTTAAAAGATCCTTCCATTTCCACCCATTTTGTTTCAGTCTTTTGTTATCAAGAATTTCCTGGAGATTTTAATTTCTTTAGGATTTGTGCATGGCCGGATGCTCTTCTCCCTTCAAACTGGTGGAGAAGTCGGAATGAGGGCATGAGTCGGCAGGGCTGAGGGGCAAAGCTGGACCCAAAACAGCAAACAGGGTGTTAAGGTGCATCAGGAACGCAACAGAAATTCAAATTTGCTGCCCTTAATCTCAGCCCGGGGAGGAATGGGGCTCTGGGCTGCTGCTGCCTCCAGCTCTGGCCGTGTCCCCTGTCCCAGCTGCTCTTTCTTATTTCACGCTCCTCCCGTCTTCCTCGCCTGCAGGTCATTAAAACCATCTTTAAACTTTGCTTTCCAGGGCTAAGCACACTCCAGATGACTCCGATCTCCTCCCCAACCCCTCGTGCCCTACATTAACCCCTTGGGGACCTGCTACTGCAGGGCAAAAGCGGGAAGATAAATGAGGTGAGCTCCGATTCCTCATCCCTGATGGTTTTAGCTGTAGTGACAAATCCCCCCAGCTGCCCCCAGAGGCCGAGGCAGACCGTTTCTTCAGCCACTCGACTTCAGAGGTGGCACGCTCACAAACCAGAACGGCGACAGTTTAAATTCAGGGAAGACGGGAGGAGAAGGGACGTTGTCCATTCTGCCACCCCTGCCGTGGCGCAGGTCCTTACGGCAGGACGGGCAGCTGCCTTTTCAGTGTCCCCAAGCAGCTCCGTGAGTCCCCAGCACTCAGTAGCCACAGCCCTACCTTGGTTTCTCCCTAGGAAGAGTTTTCCATAGCCGACTGCCACCTCTCCAAGGAGCTCTTCGGGTGCTGCTGTCGCAGCATCCCCGGGGAGGCTGATGTTTCGGGACGGAGCCGCTCTGCCGAGGATGCTGTGCAGGGGTGCGTGCACGGGCTGATTTCACATCTCCGCGTGGCCCTGCAGGACCCGTGTCTTAACCAGCAGCTCCTAAAGCTTCACCCCTGAACTGAGTTCTTTATCTCAACGAGACCCAAAACAGCACCGTGTGTTAAAACAGCACCATCTGTGATTATTAAAACTAGTTATTTTATCACCAGCCATGCGAGACTCGGAGCGAATGGCTTCCCAAACTGAAATAACCACGCATCCGACTAGTAGCTAGACAGCTACTTAAAAAAAGAAAAAAAAAAACAAACAAACAACTCATCCTGTTCCCCGATTTGATTCGGCAATAAAACCCCAGCACAAACCCCCAAACACCCCCCGTATTCCCACTCCCAAACCCGGCCACTGTTCGTTAGCTCGCTCGTCTCTTTGCTCGTGAAATGCCGGTGGTTTGAGTGGTCTGTTGCTTATAAAAGGGTGGAACAAACCAGAGCCCCAAGTCTGCAGAGAGCTTTGTGTTTGCTGGAAGGGTGCCCGGCGTCCGTGAGTACAGATGTTCGGGAAAGATTAAGTCTAGAAAGTCTTTCTTCAAATTCAGAGCGCCGCTAGCCAGAGTAAAATTTAATATTTAAATCCTAGCTGCCTCTGAACTGGGTTTTTTAAGGGGAGGTGTGTAGTTACGCACATCGGCGAGGGTTTGAAAGCCTGTTGATGAAGAGACTAGGATTTTTCCATTGTTTTATTAAAAACTTTTAACGGTTTAAAATGAAAATGTACACCTACTACAATATAATCCGTTTGTACACTCACAGTTAAAGTGCTAAAAATTAAACGTTACAAAACCGACACTGGACTACTGTAAACAAGTCTACCAAGAGCTGAGTGCAAGTCAAGTCAGCTACGGTCAGGTACTACCCCATGCTAACAGCCACGTGCACCCTCTACATACAGGTCTCACGAACATGAAAGCTTCTTCCTCTCCCATTCAGAAATGGATGAAATTGCAAGACGAACACCAGCGTGTCAAGGGAAAGCGCTGGAGGAGGTGGCAGCGCCGTTACATGCTCCGAGTTCCCCGGCGCATGGACCCGACAGCTGTTCGCGACAGGCAAAACCCACGTAAAACATCCCGCCTCAGGTGAAAATAAATCCCGATCCGGTTATAAACGAAGTACATGGGGATAGGAGTGAAATTTCACATTCAATTTGATATTCTGCTGTTCAAGCCAAACCTCGGGCTGCTCCGCTCTGCACCCTGGTTTCACGGTACGGCCAGGGCTGCCCACTCCCCACCGATGATTTTTTGGGGGTCCTCAGCCCCCTGAAGCTGGGCCGCGGGGTTGGCTCCCCTGGAAGGGTGGGCATCGCTCTAAGGGCTGGCCCCTCCTTGCTGGAACCATTTGGCTGCGGCTGGATTTCAGCTTGCATCTAAAGCTTCTGTAGCAAAATTTAGGTCTAAGCACTAAGAAACAGTAAGCACCTGAGAGCGGACAAAGAAATTTACAACTAAATGTGGCTTTTTGCTGCTGTTGGATTTTTTATGCTTTAAAAAGACGAGCGCTACCGATCCAACACGAAGGCGGCTGCACATAGTCCCAAGACAGCCTTTTCCACGCAACACGACCGCGTCTCTGGTTCGCGATACTTCAATGAACAAGAGCTATGAAGGGATTAAGAAAGAAGGAACATGACAAACTCGGGGGGGTCTGTTGTCAGCGGCAGTGGGGCCAATGTCTGTATTCACCTGCTGCAGCCGAGCGCTTGCCTGCCCCCAGCCATCTCCTGCTTTGCCCGGACGGGGCAGCGGAGGTCTCAGAGCAAAGCACGCTGTGCCAGCCGGCAGGGAAGACCAGGGGTGACTGGCCACCACCATCACTTCTCGAGGATGTAGAGCTTCCATGGGAGCGATGTGTTCGCAAATAAAATGGAGATTCAGTTCCCCGGGAATACTGGGAATAAGAAGCCATGGATTTTATGGGAAGCTTTGATATCGCGATCTTGCAAAGCAGTATTTTGGGGCTTCAGTCATCGTATGCGTAGGATGGAGATACATAAACCTGCCGTTGGGATGAGCTGGAGAAACCGGGCTAGGTACAACTTCTCTGCCTGCTTCAAAGGAGAAAGGGTCAGGCTTTTGCTATGATGAGAGCTGCAGCACGCATCTGCTAGAGAGGGACAAAGCGCTGCTGTTAAATCCCAAGGAACGTGTGTTCAGCTACAGGTACGTCAGGTCAGCCAAGCCCAAAGCAACAGGAGTGTTTCAGCAACTGCAGAACTGCCGTCCTGCACCAGGGTTTAAGCTCCGGGGGAACGTAAAGATTGGCACCGGTCCCAGAAACCAGGCGCCGGGGCTGAAGCTCTCGCCGGTTAGCAGCGGGTGCTGGATGGGAAAGCACCCCAAAAACATGCCTAGGTACCCTAGCCAGAGACGGCAGCTGGGCTGCGTTCAAACTCGGACACGCCTCAGAGCCCCCAGGCGCGACGACTTGGGAGCTGAAGCCCTGCGAGTGTCCCAGCCAGGGAATCTTACACGTGAAACCTGAAACAGTCCTTGGTAAAGGGCTTTGCAATCCCGGGAAGGAACGCTTTGCAGAAATAGAGAGCGGCATGCTAATTCAGGTGTTGAAGATAAAAGGGAAGGTTTGGGATTACAGGGGCAGGGGGGCATAAAACCCAAGCAGAACTCGAGTTTTACATTTTAATCACCTCTCTGGGGTGACAGGAGTCTGTCCCTCGCGTACAGGATACGTGAGCAAGGAAGGGTTCAGATATTCCCAACTGGAAACAATACGGGGACTAAACCTCAAAATTAACAAAATTTCAAGCAGGATATATTTCAAACCTCCATCATCATTCCTCTCCCTGACTCTAAACAAGTCAAAGCATTGCTACAATTTAAAAAAAAAAAAAAAAAAGTAGGGGAAATTGAGCCAAGAAGCTCAACATAAACACTTGAGCTTATTTAGTTCTGTTACAGTGTTTAGGAAAACTCAGCTACCCGGCTCCTTTTGCAGATCCAGATTCCTAAAACTATCATCGCTTTGAAGCAGCAAGCTATTTAGTAGAAGCTGAATTTGAAAATAAAAAAGGGTTCTACCTTTGCGGCTTACAGGGAATTGTAGTTCTGCCAGTTTAAGTCCCTCAAAAGATTTTTCAAACCCATCTGCTTTGAAAGAGGCGATCTAGCGTATCTGGACAGTTATCCCTGCGGACGTCCCCTGGGGCTGTTTGCTGAGCAAAGAGCAAAGCAGAGAGTCTGCTCTGCCCCGGGGCGCTCGGTGCAGCAACCTCCCTCCCTGGATTTACAATAAAGAGAGCGCCGAGTTGTTGCTAAGCTTTGTTATTCCATGTTGGGGTTAGTTTGTGCCTCTCCTTTGGAGCAAAGGCATGGTGGAAGCAAGAAAGACAATTTATGGTAAACACATTTCTAAGACACGGTGACTCCCAGGGCAACCTTTGATTTCAGCGTGCATGGTTACGTGCTTTGCTGTTGTGTCATCAGCTACTATTAAAATGAGTAATTGTAGCACAGCTCCATTTCTGCTTTTCGCGAAAGCCTCTGAAGTACACACCACGGGTTGTTGCCCTATTCCTGCCCTTGAGGTTGTGCCATCTGAGTGTGTACAAAGGCTTTTCAACATGCCTCAAACAGGTCAAAAAGGGAATTATGTAAGGACGATGAAAAAATAAGTATACATTTCCCAGCAATGGTCTGTAGTAATTACTGAGGTAGGTTTAAATGCAATCAGCGTTTCCTCACGCTGAATGAATCTTACAGCAGATGCTTCAGAAGATCTACCGCACCACCCAAGACATGCCTTGACTTTTGCCTGCAGTGTCAACGAAGACTTGCAGTACCCCAACAGATTATTTACACACAAAAAAGTCCAAACTGAGAATTCTCCACTGTGAATCTGTAGTAGGGAATGAAAAGAAAATAACCTACAGGGGATGTTGATCAGTAACGCAAGCTCCCCAGCTGGAAGGGGCCAACAATTTACGGTGGACATCTCCCTCCTCCTCCTCAAGACAGCAATGCAGCGGGTTTCTGCTGCACCCCGCTCCTTCCCCACCTGCAGGCAGCTCCTGCCTCGATTTCTCCCACCCATGTCTAAAGTCCTGCTCCCCGCTTGCTCAGCGCAAAGAGAACCCTCCCAAGAAATAGCCATGGTACCGCAAGGAAGGTGGGCCATCCCTGATTAAATTCCTCCTGTCTGTTTTGGCCTCAGCCTTCCTCACCCAGGCTATGGGGTTTGAAACCGGATTTGTTCTGTTTGTAAGGAAAAGGCTGTATATTCCAGTTTGGGTGACAAATTCAGCTTTTCTGTTATTATTATTATTTTTTAAATAGATCAGGACCAGGCAATCTCAGCTTCTGTACATTAATCTAAAAAATAAGTGGCTGAATATTATCTAGATAACTGGTTTTAAAATTGATCTCTTCCTACCTAAATTGTAAACAAGTAGAAAATTTAAATAGTATTTTGTAAAAAAGCAAGGACAATGCAAGTTATACAAAAATCACTCTTCCCTGCCTCTCTCTTCCCCCCACCCTCCCACCCCATCCCAACAACTGAGCCTGAACAGCTCTGGTAAGAGCTGGTGATCACCAGCGGAGCTTCCTTTCCGTCTCCAAAACGCTCATTCCTGTGTTGCATTTCCAGTGTAATCCTTAGAACTGCCGGCCGATTCGCACAGATGTCCTTTATACAGCATTTAATATGCGTCCCCTCCCCCTGTGCTTGATGAAAACAAGTATCAGTTTGTTATCTAATCAGAGAGGTGCGCGGAGGAATTCCTTCAATATTCAAGAGTTCCCTTATGCCTTACAAGAAAAAATCTCAGCGTGACCCTGCCAGTGAGTTTTCAAGGGTAACACCTACTGACATGCAGAGCCATCGGAGGGAGGGGGAGATTTTTTTCAGCAAAGAATAAGCAATTCAGCAATGGTGTCTGATGAGTAACAGTTATCGAATAAATAATTACCTACAGATAGGTTCAAATGAGGCAACCGGCTTTTTACTCAATAATTCAAGATTGCTGAACGCTCTAGCTCTGACGCAAGTACAACAACACTGGCTTCAACACGAAGAAGCCAGTTTCGGCTTCCTGATGCGCAAAATCAGCACCCGATGAGAGGCATGGTAATACTGAGCATTATCACATCACTGAGGAAGGGACCACGAGCCATACAACCACATCAACTACCCCTTTCCGATAAAAGCGGCTCAAGCGCTGGTGCCATCCTCTTCGATAACGCGGTTCATGCTGGTCCCGTGCGTGATGTGTGTCATTGGGTTGCTGCTGAGATCCCTGATGCTGCTGTGACGTGACTGTTCATTAAGCCGATGAGAACTGCTATGCCTGGAATGATCAGTCAGTCGTGACATGCTGCCGTGAGGTAGTCTTTCTTCTACGCCTCTGTAGCTGCAGGGAGTGTACCTAATTTATAAAAATAGAGGACAATTACTACTATTGTTACTGCCGCAGTCATGAAAGAATGTAAATAAATCTTGGTGCATGGACACGCACACGCACACAAACCCTCCGCTTTTGTGAAAAAAGTCGTTCTCTGTTTAGCGCAGCCATTTAGCTTACACAGCCCCAGGCAAATTGTTTCAACTCCTTGTGCAGCTTGGTTCTTACTACAGCGCTATGTATAGTATTGATAATGAGGTGAGTAAAATACCTGATGATAAATTATGTTATAAACCTTAACTACACCTCAAGTTAGATTGGGTAACTTTTATTGTTGTTTACTTCAGCAGGGCTATTTACAGAAACGAAATCAATTTACACACAGACAAAAGCAGCCACAAAAATGCTAAGCTGACTTTGGGAGAGATCTGTTCTCCCATGCACTTAGATGATGCAACACAGATCATTGCCTTTGCAGGAAAACCGGCACTGAACACATTCATGCCGTGTAATTCATGAAGACTAGCGTAGACTCTGAAAATATCATGATATTTTTTCTCTTTCCAATCCAGACACTAAGAGGGAGAGCAGATGCAATCAGAGAAAGTAAATATTAGCAGAACTTCCAGTTTTAGCAACATGACGGCCAAACGTCCGGCTAGCAGAGGCTCGTCCAATTTTCTAGAAGATTTTAAAGAGAAGAAACCTACCGGCCGTCACGCGATCGGTGCAGGCTGCCGTGGTAGCTGCTCACTTTGCTGTGGACGCTGCCTGCCTTGCTCCTTTGGTCGTCCATCATTGCCAGCTGGGTAGAGGAGGCGTGAGTCGAGGTGCCCTGGGTAGAAGTGCCTCTTGACTTTCGGATGATGGGGGTATTGGGATCTCTCAGAAGAGACTGAGCAAAGTCTGGCTCTTGCAGCACTTGACGACTCTCATTTACAACTCTGAACAAGACATGCAATTTGAATAGTTAACATTGATGGCTGCAATATAAAAGTCATGGCGGTAACAGCACTGTAACTGTTTTACAAACGGAACAGACAAATATTACAGCTTGGCAAATAAGGCCATTTATTTACATTGTAATACCTCTATTTGCCTAATTTTGAAGCACCTCTACATTTGGATATTTTAGCAAAGTTCATATTCTTGAATCCTTCCTACTCCCTGTATCTGATCCTCTAGCCTAGATCATCTAGGCATGTGGAATAACGGCAGTGTATTTGCTTATGGCCTTAATTTATGAATATTGCTACAAGAAAATCCTTGGGATAGCGCTGTGACTCAGCAAACTCGGATTACCCAGCGAACTGCCTCTCAGGGAACACAGGAAACTGCTTCCTCACTCAAATGAGCATTGAAAATCTGGATTAAAATTGGCAGCAGGAGGAGAACACCTGATGAAATACAACGTATCTCATAACGCATAAGCAACTGGCCTGTAGCCCTCAGATCTGTGGTTACAGTCCCACAGCTTCTCTGTTTGCTGAAATCCCTTGCTGGGAAGGGCTGGCAGAGGGGCACACACTTAGCTGCTCTACCATAGCATGATGAAAGCAGGTGCTATCACATCCTCAACATTCCTTTTTTCTTTTTTTTTTTTAATCTCTTTTTTGTGGGGAGGCCTTTTCATCCCCTCCCATTCTCTATATTATCCTTTCATGTTCCGTTTCCTCCGCCTGGCTAGCTCCTCCTCTTAATTTTCGTGCTCACAAAGGATCACAGGCTACCTAAGGAGGGAGGTTTGTATAGGCTCTGCCCCTTACTGCTCAATGAATGAATGGGGCCGGCGAAGGAATCTGGCTCCAGCCAGACGCTGCTGTGCGTGGGAGCTGCTCTGCTGCCTCGTTGCACCAGGAGAGAGGATGGCACTTCCAGGAGCCACCCAGCTCTCCCTGAGATAGCACGTCCAAGATAAAACAGTCCTGTAAAACAGCTTCCTCTGCCTTCATTAACTCTATTCCTGTCCTCTACCCACCAAACTAGTATGTCACCTCTATGTAAATCCTATCTAAATGTATGTACATGTATTAAAATCATATTGAGTTGTTGTTAACCCCGTGCGTATCTTAGTAGGTTATCTTTATTTCGAATAAAGAAAAATTTACTCCAACCCTACGGAAGGGAATTTTACTTTAACCTCAGCAGAAGGCCAGTTCTGTTAAGGATGTACAAGTCAAAGTCATGGAGTAGTCACTTAAAGGCTTGCTATATTTGTGCATCTATTTTGAAATATCTACTTAGAAGACAATATTTACTATTATGAAAATAGCTATTCCTAGCTATTACATAATCATATAGATTGTCTCTAAATTTGTGCCATACCTTAGCCTAAATTAATTTCAATCTCACGGAAGCTATAAGACATTCTTACTCTCATTTTATCAAACTGTGCTCTGTCACTAATGCATAAGGGAAGATTAAAAGCAGAGACTTTTACTGCCTTTAACTGCAACCATGGTGTAAAGAACTTAACGTTTAATTTCAATTCAAAGGTCTGATTCAGTTGACTAGATAAGCACGTTTATAAGCAAAAACTTTCAATTCCAGCTCTCAGTAAATGGCAGAGAAGTTGTAATATTCAACTGAAACCTAATTCTTGTTAAAAAATATTTTGAAAACAGATGGAGCAATGTGGATTTGATTCTGGGACCAAAGAATAATTATGGAAAAATAAGCGACAATTCCTCAGGGTTTTTTTGAGCTGTTACTTGTCTTGTCCTTCCTTGCTCCATTTTGGATAGCGAGAGATTTCTAAGAAAGCTGCCCCTATCTGTTCCTGTCTTTACCTCCACGAAAAACTAACCAAATACTCTTCCAGGACGACAAGGGAAGAGGAGATGATCTGCCAGTGCTCAAACAGTGTATCTATGAGATATCAATACGCACTCTTTTTTCCTGCGTCCGTGGAAAAAGCTAGCCCACTCAAAACAGGTCTTTTTGCTTCCAACCCAGAAGACAGAGGGTATCCCAACGACCAAAGCCATGAGATATTTCATGAGAAAGAGAATCAAATCTGGACGACTCATCTGAGTGACCTAGAGAGAGAAAAAAAGAGAAAAGAAGATTATACAAACCAGCACAGTTCACTACTCCATTTATTAACTCATTTAAAATAACTGTCTCTGCCTTGAGCCAAAGTAAACATCAACAGGGTTCCTTTGTTTCGTGGCTCTAGAGAGCATGACTGAGTGTGTTGTACAGCCCACTGTTGAGTAAAACAAAAGGTTCAACTGCTGTGAGGTCCTGGCCTTTATTTGTATTTCTGGTATTTTGTCTGTGCCCTGAATAATTGTGAAATATTTTCTAGTCTACAAATGATAAAGACTCATTTCTTTGATGGAATTAACCTATATAAAACCAGGTGCTACACTTGCTATTGGGAAAAATCCCAATGAAATGCTTCGTGGGATGTTCAACGCCAGTACTTTATTCCTTACCCTTCAGTGGAGGGTTATACCCGTAGTTTCCCTCCCTCAGGAATTCGAGGCATCAACAAGGTACGACTGCCTGATTCTTACCGACCTGGCAAAACCCCTACCTCTCCCCATTTCTTCAGGGGGATCAACTGAATTTGAAAAAGCTCACAAGATCTATTTTTGCAAACATTTTGATACACAAAGGGTTTGTTTGGAAAAGGTACAGAGAAGATGCAAAGACGAGGAAGGTCTGTAAGGTAGTTTTAAAACAAATAGGCATCCAGGCACTCTCTTGAATCAATAACCCAGCTCAAAAACTGAACCTTCAAGGACAGAGAACTTCAAGTGCAAGCCAGAAAGATACCACTGTCTTCTTACAAGAAGGCTGTAGAGGAAAGGAACTGATTTATTCTGGCATAATTAAGTCCTCTGTAAGCATTTGTGTGACACTGTCACTTACACTGCGACCGTGGAAGGTGTTCTAGATCTCAAACATCCACTGGCCATTAAATGACTTGGGGTGTAGGCAGAAGTTCCCTGCTTTTCATCACAGCTGAGGGAGAGTTGGTCAGAAAACCTAAATGAGGGATCAGTCAAAAGACTCAACAAAGTCAGCAACCAGGGAAGACAATAAAACAGCCCGCAGCAAGGCTGAGTCTGAAGGAAGGGGTCTGCAAAACACCTTGAAAAATTTTATTATAACAGGATGAGGACTATGAACAGACATGGCACAATAAAGAAGAAGAGTGGGTAGTCCTGTAAGCAAAGAAAATGAAGGCAGCCAGGGACCAAGAGAGAATGCAAATGATAAGCATGTGATGTGAAAGGACGGGAGATGTAAAGGCAAGAGCAGAAGGCAGACCAGGAGGGAGGGAAGGAGATTCCGTAGCTGGGGCCTCCTTGGTAAGGACCGACAGGCCTTTAACCAGAGCAGATCCAGAGCAGAAGGGTCTTCTGCCCAAGAGGAGCACAGCTAAAAGCAGCAGACGTGAAGCAGAAAAGGAACTTGACAGGCGAGGGGAAGATGTCAGTGACTGTCTCATATCGTGACACGTGCTGGTACGAGGTTCCCACTAGAATGGCTTTAGGATGTGTAATGCTAAGGCTGGGAAAGATGTTTAAACAAGTGGAAATTTGATTGATCTTCCGTTAAATTCTCCTGATCCCAACAGAAATAAAGTAGATACATAAGAGGGTAACAAAGATCCACAGATGGCTCAAGGATTAATATGTGGCAGGAAGGTTTGGGGCTGTTCAATCGTGGCGAGATGCTCATGAACTTAGGTCTCTTTCCAACAAGGAGTACCTGCAGCAACAGCTTTGAGGCTGGCAGTGACGCAGCTGATAAAAACCGTTATAGTTCAGGAAGCAATCTGGATATCTACTGGCCTGTTTAAAACAGAAGAAAACATCAAGCAAGCTGTTTCAAGTCAGGGGAACGTTGCTCTGTAAGGTAAGAGTGAGACTGAAACACTTGGTACAGTTCTGGGAATTCAGTTTGAGTTCATCTTCTTGGAAAGCAGAGGGGTATAGAGAAGGGCTAGTAGGATGACAGGGAACAGTCAGCCTGTCTTGCAAGAAGCTTGTCTGGCCTGTAAAGACTCAGAGGTGAGAGAGAAATAATTGCTACAGAATATGAAATATCTAAACAGCGGAATGGCAAAAAACCCCACCTAGCAGTATTTAAGCTAAGCAACAGGGAAAAAAATACAGCTGCATTAGCCATGAAGAAATGCCATCCTCACAGGAGCAAGATTTTGGAATAGCTTTCAGGAATGGTGGGGACGAGAATCTTTTAAGGTTGAGTGTTATCTTTTAAGGTTATCGGTTTATGAAAGATGTTGACAGTGACAGTCAGAGCTTCCCTCTGATCCTATGAGCCTATATTAATGTAGAAACATGTATACAATCTCCTAAAACAACATCAAGAGCCATTTTTTTTCCCCAAACTGAAAATCTGAATTCAATGTAGTCACTGTGTCAAGATGATTTGCCACAAGTAGGCTCACGCCCCATGACTTTCCAACCATATAATGCTGACGGACAGCACAACTTCTATACGGACCAGTGAAAATACAGCAATCATTGTTTTAATACTTTGTATTATTACACGTTTTTGAATACTATCACCATTGTAGATGGAAAATGAGGAGAATTTAAGTGTCTTGCCCAAAATCACACAGCACAACTGTGCCAGACGAGAACACGACCAGAATTCAGGACCATTGTTTTTTGACTTCAGCAACTACATGCCCATTTTTCAATTACATGTAGAAACATAATGAGCATTATTATAAGATGTTTCTTAGAGTTCATCTTCATATGAAGTGGGATCAATGCTCTCCCCATGTCAGGTCTTTCCTCAGCACTGCTTAGTATACTTTCCACCAATCTACGCCCCAGGAAAAACACTGATGTTGAAGATCTTTGACAACACTATGGACCATCCTATGCTTGCATCCATTTAACCATGCAAAACGAAACTGAAGGCTTTTAGGTGGTTTTGTAGTCAACCTGTGAGATTCCACTCAAGAAAAAAAAAACAATTACCCAATAAAAAATTATACAACAAAATTAAGCTCTCAAAAATTAACCTTATTATCTCATTTCATAATGTTGCAAATGTGGCATTAAGTGGAATAAAAAGTGAAATTCATTGTTTCTTAATGAAGGTAATACTCAGGTAAATTTTTATATTTACATATAATGCTTGCCTGCTGGGCCAAGTCTCCCCTGGCATAACCACCGGCCTGAAGAGAATTTAATTTTGATTCTTGCATTAAGAATAAAACAACAGTTCTAGCGCTAAAGCTCTCGGTTGCTCACTGTACTACAGGACATCTTTATTTTACTGACTGAGTCATACTGCTTTATGTTAGAGCCAGCAGAAATCAGGTGCCATGATGTGTACTATTGCCCATACTGATTATATTACAAATCCCTATTGCACTGAGTAAATTATATTACTTCCATGAAGATATTATAGTAAATCACTTGATACCAAAACTTCTGGCTCAACATATTCATGCTGGGTGCTATAAATATTTCCAAGCAAAAATTAAAATGCACCCTCAAAACTTAAATCCAGGAGATTTTCACTTTTACTATACTGCCCGGCTATTTAGGAAGAGTAAAAAATACAACTTACAACAGTGAAATATTGCAGACTTTAACGTGGTTAGATATATTCACAATACATGAAATTATAATTTGACCTGGCATATCCAAACTTCACACACCACTTTACTCAAACGCAAAACATTTTCCAAAAGCATCTGCTAATGTGATCTGCTTTGCTACACAACCACAACATCGATAGTTCTAGAAATAAGGGTCCTTATTTATAGTAAAACCCCACTGGCAGCGAGTATAATGTTGAAACTGTTTCAGTAGCACTTCTGCTATTTTAAAACCATTTTTTATATACCCTCAGCTTCCAAAGCTCAGCTTGCCTATTACTGTTGATGCCTCCTGCTGAGAAAATCCAGGTAACTAGGACTACTGAGGCAAGTATGGGTCAGCTGAAGGAACAATGGCAGCAATTCCAGCACTACAAAATCACTTGCTCTTCCTTTTCTCGATGAATTCACTGTGCAGGACCCAAACTCTTCCAGAAGTATCCAACCCCAACACATGAAACCTCAATATTTTTCTGGGGGAGTATTTAGACAAAAAGCTGCTGCTGTAACACTGTCCACACTTCTAAAATAATCAGCAGCTTAATTTTTATAGCCTGACTCAGTTGAATGACTAAAAGAGGAGACACAACGCTTCACTAAATTCCAGGTTTCTTTAAAACCATATGACATCTACGTGTGTAACCACCTTTGAAGACGACAGTGAAAACTGTACAAGATCCCCAGTTTCTATTTATCTTCTTGGAGAGAGAAGATGATGCAGGTCCTAGATGCTGTAGAAGACCATCTTCCCATGTCTGCAGAGATTATCATTTTCTCTTCTTCTCCAGCCCGTTAGCTCCGCTTTGTCTGATTCTTTGCAGAAAGCCTTTTGCAAATTTGAGGCAAGAGAGAAGTCACCCAAATTTGGGGTATAAAAGAAATGGAGAAAAATGGGCAGACTGATTAATCGACAAATGAGACACTCAGGTCTCTGATGCTGCCCATGCTTATGTAATAAGGCCACTTGATGCACTTTCCATCTGTGTTTTTAAAAATTCAGAATATAAGCAAATATGTTTGAGCTTAAACAAATGCAAACTTCTTTAAGCACTAATTGGGTCTATATACCTCCTTAAAAGTCAGGATACTGGGAAACATCTAAAGAAATGGTATGCATTTATTGTTCTTTCTAACAGAAATACTTCAACTTTGAGTGAAAAATGGTTGCCATTTTAAAAGTACTAAAATTGAAGTGTGGTGGAATATACAATTTGGAAATTGATAGATGGCAAGAACACGAAGACAAGTTTTTCTTTTAAAATTGTATTCTCGGAGAAGATCTCTCTCCAGTAATAAATTTTGAATGAAAATGTGGCAGTTCTCCTATGAGAACAACAACAATATGGGTAAACTTACACCATTGATACTGTTTGCTACAAATATCAAAGTTTATTTAAGAACCATCCCTGAAACCTAAGCTATTGACATAACTGAAAGGAGGAAAAGAAACTGAAATGCAGTTACTAAGAATTTAAAATGTATTTTCATCTCTTATTTTTCTACAAAACCCTTCACAGCTGCTGACTTATGCTGAACTCCACATAACTCCACATAACAAATACTGTAATAACAAGGAACAAAAATCACTAATGTGAACTCTCTATGCAGAATTTCCTCTTCTTTTATAAAATTACAATGCAAGCAAAGCACTGCTAATAGTTATTATGTTGTAATTTACTCAGAGATAGACTGTTAAATATCATAAAAAGCATACTCTCAGTGGCACAAGAAAAAAAAGAGCCTAAGAAATACAGTCTATTATTGTTTGTGCTTTGATTTTAAGCGCATGGTATGCAGCTTCCAAAGCTACAATTAAAGATTTAAGAGTATTTTAGCAAGGTATGTTGAAGGCATTCTTTGTTACATTTTTGGGTTACAACACCTTATTGATGTACTGCAATAATTTTCATACAGGGACATGCTACATCCCTCTACCCTTCATCTAGAGATGTGGGACATCCTCATGCCCTCCCCCAATGGTTAAACACTGAAGGAGTTTTAAGATATTCAGCTTTCAAAGTAGGGATCTAAAGGGGTACTTGATCACAAAATACCCTCTGTAACTGCAGCACCATCCAGCTCACCTTAGTTGTCTATTTTAGGACTTCAGTGTTAACTGCAGATTATACATTAGACTAATTTCCCTTGAAATTAGTTCTGTATGAGCGTTAACGTCAACTTTCAGTTTTGTTCTGCAAGTAATCCAAGTTGTGAAACGCTAATAAAAAGTCCCAATGTGCATCTAAAAATAGAGGGCAAACACTGTTTCAGCTATAAAGTAACAGCTCTCAAATACTATTACTTTTTTGGTACAGATGGAGAAGCATAAATCCCATTAGAAAAGCGATCCCTTTAATAGTGGAGATTTAGTGCCACTGCAGATGCAGCCAATGAGGAAAAAAAACTCTTAAAACTAATATTACAGTTTAGGCCTCCTACACTCACGTTATCAGCTGAAACGATAACTGTGAACATCTACTAAGTAATTTAATTCAGTCATTTCTTCTGTTTCCCACTTGGCACCATTGCCAGACCCTTCTTTATGTCGGTTAACCTCAGCGCTCCCCTCATTATCACGTATCAAAGGCTTTCAAAAGACCTCTTACATGTTGGTGAGCCACCGACTCAAATCTAGAGACACTGCAGATCTCCTCTGGGCCTTAAAAAACTGTGATAATACCTTTCTTTCTAGATAAAAACCTGTCTTACAAGCACGCTGGTCTGCTCTGAACATCACGAGCTGCCTTTCCATGAGGGCAGACAGTGTCAAGGAAACAGAGACAAGAAGGCAGCCAGTGGCGATGCCCTTCAAGATGAAAACCTCTCCTAGAGGAAAGGTAATACTGGTGGTGATTCTCCATTTTCCTTCATAACCAATCGCTTTCCCGGAGACGCAAGAGGGGCTCGTGCATTCTAGCAACACGAGAACTTGGCAATTTAGCAAAGCCGGCACGAGTCGGTTAGCATCATTCTTGAGTGACAGCCTGTTCATTGCACACTGAGTTGGACCTGCTGCAAAGGCAGCCCCATATAAAGATGTGATTGGAAAGCCTTGACAGGCTTCATGCAGACATCCGTGTGAACGCTAGATTGCACGGATCTAAGTCCCTGAACTGAATTTGTCTTGCTGTGCAGCTCTAGGCCTTCAGAGGCATTCGGCTAGCAAGAAAAAATAGGCAATGAGATGTAGACACAGGAGTTTGGGTTGTGCGCTCTACGCTCAGCTCTATTCTGTTCAGACACGTCTCGCAAGCAGCACGGGGCCCGAGGTTTCACCTAGTGAAGACCAACAAACAAGTTCTGTCAGATACAAAGATTGCATATGCGATAGCGAGATTTCTGTAACCCATTTTTTTCCTCCCATCTGCTGGGTTGGCGTAGCAGCTGGGTTGGTACAGATCATCAAACAGAAATGTACTTTCCTTAGTGAATACAAAAAGACATTAGTTTGAATGCATTGTTCCCCTACTGAAACACACAGTGGCAGGTGTTCAGAAAGGAGGTTAAAAACATCAATTTCAGCATTCCTCCAGGGAAAAACCAACGCTTCTTCATAGGCACATTGTTAATTTAAGATGCTTATATAACTAATTTCTGAATATTTTCCCCTTCTGCCCCTGAACGATCAATCATGGTTGCTTTTTAGTGGCAGCGACCAGTGGCCTCTTCCCGCTAGAATATATGAAATCACAAATTAATGAGCTTGCTGCATATGTGAAGTGAAAGCACAAACACAACACCTGTCCCCCTCCTTTGGGGCACGGTTCCACAATAACGCTGATCATTTGGTATTTCCCTAAGGATAAAAAGCAATGAAATTCAAATTAACCCATCCTTTTGTTGAAAATGGGAGAAGCGGGGGAAAGACCAAAGGGAATCTGATCCAACAGTCTCACTTTCATAACCATTTCCATCACTGTCATTGCTTTGAGACTTAGAATATTACACTCATGCTGCTCGTTTCCCAGTAAAATGTAGTAGCATTTGTCACTGTAAAATAAAATTATTTTTCCAGGTTATTAAATTCTTGCAACTTGCCTGTTTTATCCAACAAGCAAATCCATGCCACCATTCTGGCTACTAGGCAGCACAAGCTGAAGACTTGAGGAACTAAAAGCACCTGAAAAAAAGGCAATGGCTAACTTGATTTAGCCCTTATTTAAGAGTTAATGACAAAGCCAATACATACTTCAATAGCTTCAGAACAGCTCAAGTCTGTGTGAAACAGTCTCAACAGGATCAGGAGACTTCCCTGCATCCAAAAGAAACAAAAGGAAACTTTTCTGGCTCTAAATGCCAAAAGCCACATGGCTCATGAGATATCCAGACTATTCCAAGCAGAATAAATATGATCATTCAGACCGCGGGATTTCTGAAGGCGCAGCTCTGCGCTATCACGTGAGAACGCGGATGCTCTTTGTTTCTTGCTCTCAGTTGCACTCTCCTCAGCCACAGGAGCATGAAAGCACCATCCATTAACTTTGCCCATTAGCTCACATTAAAACAAATAAATTGTTAGAACGATTATGAAAAAGCATTACTAACTGTTCTCCAGACTTACTTAATAACTACCGAGTTGCTATATACCCAGAGTGGAAATTAAAGCAAAGTGATCAGTCTATGCAAGACTTGGGCCAGTAACAGACAGCTTTGAAATCTAACCCAAGCTAAAAATATATAAATAAGACACTGTAATAAAAGCTTATAAAATTACCATCTTAATGGGATACAGGCTATTCTGGAGGAAACTTATTCACCACAGAAGTTAAGTGTTAGCCCAGGCACTGCAGATCCATCTTACCACGCCGAACTCATCTGCAATCCATTCTTTCAAGAATTTAATCTGTTTAAGTGCCTAAAAAATACATCCCTATGGAAACTGCCTCTACAGAACATTTGAAATGCAATGAATTATATTTTAGAAGAATTTCTCTTGAGTTTCTCTGGCACGTTATGGGAAAGAAATACATGGGAAAGAAATCATTCCGTTCATAGAAGAACTGCACTGGTTTTCACCAGAAGTCATCCCTTGTCTGCATTGTGCTTGGAGGAACACACTGGAGTCTAATCTGGAAAAATAGCTTGAATAAAGAATAACACAGCAGAGAGCGGCCTCTCACAAGGTAGTGCTGCAGGGTTTTCCTCATCTATCTCCTTCTTGAAAAGGGATCCCAGAGGACAACTAAAAAGGTCCTGACTCACGACTAGAGTCTAACAACTCGCCTCCAACGCTTTTGCCCTTTGGGGCCTGCAGTTAGTCACAGTGTCAGTAACCAGCAATCATCAGGAAGTTTGATGCTACCTGCTCTTGCGTTCCTGGGATGGGAATGCACAAGACTACAGCTTCAGTGATCATCCTACAGGTATCTCGCAGCAGTCTTGGGACAGGTTGATTCTGAAGCTTCAGGAGACTACTTCTGCGAGAACGCCCTGTTTATCAAGGGAAAGTTGAAGCTCAATTAAGCTATCACGATGTCTGGTAGTTTGTGGCTTTATCTTGAAATGGAAGACAGCATTCAATCACGGCATCTAATTTTTTAAGTGCTAGCCATGGTTTGTAATTAGAGAGATTGCCCAAGCACCTGCCTTCTGTTTCACCATTATGAGGAACTGGTATCACGAGTCTCTTAGCACTAACGCCAGGCATTAAGCATGGGAAAAGCAAGCCTACTGAGCACACTACATGAGAGACTTGGACCTCTTTTTCCTTTTCCTGCGGACATGTACAAGCTGAAGTGGGGTGTCCTCTGCAGAGAGAAAAAAGTAAACAAGTCCGCACCCACCACACAGTTGTTTTCCCCAGCACAGTTTATCCTTCCTCTTCGTCACTGGAATAAAAGAATCACATCATAATTCTTGAACATATTCCTCACTTTGCATCATTTCAGCCCCTCTCCTGAATACCCCCTCTTGGACGATCTGTAGTTGTCTGACATAACAGGTCCAAGGACCCATAAACTCTTTTTTCCCTTACAGACCTGTGACTAACGCATGGATTAAAATGACAAAAGTATCACTTCAAGTCAAGGCATGACTCACCCAAAGGTGTCTAACACAAAGGATGAAACAAACGCGATCTACTATGATTTCTCATACTTAAATCGCAATGCTCACCAAAAAAAAAGTCATGCAGCTGTCCCTACCCCCGTTGTGGAACCAGATGCCGTTACTGTAGTATTCTGTCTTTGTGCAAACAGGGATTGCAGTTGGCATGGGCTAAAATGGGTCGATAAACTTACAGCTGAAACAAAGTTTTATCAGCAAATGCTTCTTTACTGGTACCCACAACACACTGCTTGATATACCTATCTTTCACAGATTAAGACAGGATTAAAGAGATGCCTACATGACTTACTGGCAAATCTGTCAAATTAGGGATACTGAGGGGTCGCTGCAGTAGGTTGCATTTGGTGGATTTGTCCCATGGCCAGAGAGGTTGGAAGCTCCCTGTTGCCATTCAGAAAAAATAGCATTTTTTTCTTCAGATATTAGCACTTCATTGGGAATCAAACAAGAAGTCAGGAGAAAAAAAACCCTAATGAATCAGCAAATTGGATTTCTGTCAACCCTGCTGCTAAAAATGTACTTGGACTAAAATCTTTGCAGCCTTAATATCTATTTTGGCAGTAGATATTCTTTTTTGAATTTATTCAATACTTAGAAGACAAAATTTAGCAAGCATACTACGACCCAGGCTTGGAATATTTCCCCATTAATAAACTCCAACTACTCGAATGAAGACACTTGGCATTAAGAGCACAGAACAAAAGAAACATCCTTGGTCAAGTCAAGTCTTCCACTGCTGCAGCTCGCAATGGCACACAAGCCTATTCAGTTATCCAGCTTTATCCTGAAATCGTGAGCTCCCCCCCTCAACTCATCATGTAACTCTCTAATTTCCAATGGAAGTTTATTCACGGCCATGTTATCGTTCTGCCAGCACTGCCATTTGACTTTAACAGGTCCTTTTTAATGTCCTTTATGGATTTCTAAAACTGCCACTGCGTCCCTTCTTACTCTTCTTTGGCAAGGCTACGTACACTCTTACGCCGTCCTCCTCCAAAGGCAAGCTCTAACAGAACCTTATTCCTGGCACCCTTTCATTCCTTTTCATTTATTTTTGTTTTCTTCTTACAGTCTTTTTTGATCCAACACAATGCAGTCAGTCACATAATGCCATACAGAAAAAACCTAGTTGCACGTGAGATTATATTTGTTCCAAAAATGGTTCGGAATGAGTAATTACCACACTGTGAAATCGCTGGAGATGAAGTCATAAGAAACAGATTAGTCTAATTCTGTAAAGATGCAAATAATAGCCAAACCATAGCTTAAAGCAAAAGTACAGAAGTTCAGAGAAGAAACAAATAGCTATTCTAGCAAACATGGTATTTATAAAATATTTCTTATTCTCCACAGGCAGAAATACTACGTTCATTAGTCTAAAGGCCTTCTTTTTCAAGTTATAGTGTGAATGGAATAATGTCAATGATCATTTACATTATTTGATTTTAAAAATGCAGTTCAGCCGAATCTTTGAAAAATACTTTGGTGTCAGGGTTAGTACATCAACTGAGAAAATTTTACAATGTAATACTGAATACTGCAATACTGTAAGGGCGATTGATCAGTGGAACAGGTTGCCAAGTGAGGTTGTGGGGTCTCCGTCCACGGAGATATTCAAAATTTGGCTGGATACAGCTGTGAGCCGTCTGCTCTAGGTGACCCCACTTTGAGCAGCGGCTTGACTAGACAATCTCCGCAGGTCCCTTCCACCTTCAGCTATTCGCAAATAAATACATGCGAGATGAAGAGTTATCAATGCCGCATTTCTACTTAAAACTCCTCTTAGCTCTCTCTCAAAATAACTGCTTCAGGACTAGAAATGAAAGTTTTTTTCACATATTAAAATTGAGCTCTTAAACCTATACGATAATGCATTTTTAGAAAGACAAGTCTCAAACTTCAAACACGAGGAGTAACATAGTCCAGTCAAAGCACAACTCTGATCTGTGGATGTTCTACATCCTGGACGACGACACAGCTCATCAGTTTTGATACTGCTTATCAGTCTTGATACTCATCAGTTTACGATACCACTTATCAGCTTTGTGTTTGTACTTTGACGCTTTCATGGTGAAAATGAGAAATAGGCACTGGTCTTAGTTTTTCTGAGCATAACAGATATTTTAACATAATTCAGCATTAAAGATTATATAGAATGACTTCAGAAACTCTATTAATAAACAAAACACAAATATATGTCCGTATTACTAAGAATATAAAGTGTTAATGGAAAACATGTGAATGACCCAGCTCTTTAGATAACTCAAATATAGTCTCTTTTGTATAAAAAGATTCTGATTTATACAAAAAGTATTTTTATGTTCCTCAACTGAATTTTGAAGCTGCACCTGATTCTTGAGTGGGCTCAGCTCATGTGGAAAGCAAACCTTCTTACATGTTGAGAAGAGATACTGTACTCCTTGTCTGCATTTACTTTTCTAGGAAACAGAATAATTCTCTGTTAAGAAAAAAGAACTAATAGAAGGATGATGCTGGGGAGCACTGGTTGTTCATACGAATAATGTAAAAAAAAATCAAACTTGAAATGTGCACGTATTTGTTACATTTTCACGCTATATAGCCCAGCCATGTCCAAGCTAAGTGGATGTTTACCAAGATCAAGGCACATACAGAACACGTCCGAGAGAGCTGGACCAGTCTTATAGGTGAACTTAGTTCATATATCTCATTATGTTCCAACATTAGAATAGATCTAGTATTTTAAAGTATAGTCTTTACTTAGTAATACTGATTTCAGGTCTAGAAACAAATTGTTCTAACGGAGAAAGTAAATATCTTTCTGTATTTGTGTATTTACATACTGTACTCTGAACTGCTTTATGTTACACCACTAAGCAAACCTCTCAAAACACTCACCGCGGGAGTTGGTTGCCCATGTTATGCCCCGTGGCATTGTAGATACGGTGACTGCAACCGCAATTTCCTGAAAAGCCAAAGCTTTCAGAAGAAAATCTATTGCGAGCAGTGTAACTGCCAGAGCTGCTTAGTCCTGAGACCATTGATATTCAAATGTAAGTACCCTTCCAGGACTGAAGTTTTAAAAATTTGTTGAAAATAATAATGATACTCTGGAATCACTAGGAATAAATGCACAAAAGTGCAGTATCCCCAAAATTTATCATGCCTTGTGTTTCTGTGCTGACAGGACAAGTCATTCAATAGTCAAGGAACGCTACAGAGAGCACAACAAAAGCCATCCTACTGAAATTCACTCGGATGCAGAATATTTAGACTTACAAACACCAAGGTTCAGCATTCGCTGAGATTTTGGCAGAGATCTGCAGTTAAGACCCCATTAAAGATTTTCTCTTTGCAAGCTGGCCTACAGTTATTTTGGCATGACTGTCCAACATCTCAAAGCAACTCTGAAACCCAGTGAAAGAGTCATAATCATTAACGAATGCATTGCTATTCAGAATTTTCAAATGCAAATTATAGGCAATTTCCTTTAATTTATTAAAATTGAAAGTTAAATCTTTTTTTAGGTGACTGATTTCCTAACACATGTACTGCAACATTCAATTCTGACAGTTCAGAGTGACTGCTGCTTCAAAACCAGAGAAATCAGACCTCCTAACTTAGTTTTTGTTGCCATTTTAATAGCAATTAAAAGAGTCGGTGGAAAAAAAGCGCTTCCTTAACAATCAGAATTAAAGGCTGTTCTAGATATAAAGCATGCTTATTAAAAAGAGAATGGAATGAAACTGAGAACTCAAAAATAGCAAGATCTGACCTCCTCTGGCAAGTCGGCCTCAGCGAAATACTGAATAAAAAGAAAGAAAGAAAAATAAAAAGATGACCTTGAGGAGTCATACTTGGGTGCAAGTACAAATCAACCTGTCTGAAGATAATGGCTGAGAAATCAACATTTCCCTTTGTCTCCAGCTCAGTCAATCCATTTTAAAAAAATGGCCAGAAATGAGTCATGTGAATGAAATGATTGCTTTCACTCAATATGTTAATTGACTGGAAATTGCATACATGCCAGGGTGAGATAAGAGAATACATTGCATCCTGTGTAGGATTTATCAAAGTCCTGGATGTGCAAGGAGGAGACAGGACTGATATTACTGATGTTGAAAAGGAGAATTCTGAGGAATTAACTTGAGCATATTCTTTTCCTTGAATATATTCTTTTTCCTAAGCATCTAAAACAGGAGAAATTAACTGAATCACTGCTAGGAAACAGTGTAATACTGTGATTAATGTTGTTGTTCTGAGCTGACTTTACTTTTGTTTTTGGAAGAAGCCTAACTCATAATTCAGATTTGCTCAGTCTCTTCTGAGTAAACAGCAATATGGAAAATATGTTTTTATCTCAACCCCTTTGGTTTTTTGTAGGACAGAATAATTACATTCAACAAGAAGCAATTCCTTAGGGCAGATTTAAGCAAATCCATTACCTCTTCTAAGAGGAATTCTAAACAATAACTAATGAAAAAGAGGGGGGAGGAGAAATCTAGATTTATAGACATCTCTAAATATATTCTCTTTATGCCTGTGCCACACACAAACAGTGCTAAGACATTTCTTTAACAAAGCCTCTTTTCTGTATCCAGCTTAGTGCACTCCCCCGCATGTTTCTGAAGACCCACTGTAACACAGATGGTAAAACAGCTGAGACATTTTGTATTTAAAAAGGTAGTGGCAACACCCCTGACTAGTGGAGAAAATGGCAAAACCTGGAAAATGCCATATATTGCAGCCAATAAAAGTGGGGAAACTCCGTCCCAACTTAATCAGCACCCCAAAAACGCAGACTCTACGTCTCAACAATTACTTCTCGCCACTGTTTTCGGCAAGATGTTTGCAAGCCCCATCTTTTCTTCTCTTTGGTCCGCGTGTGCAATTGTTCTAAAGCACTTGTGCATGAAAATAAAGCCTGTGTCAACTGGGGTTACACTTCACCCATAATGCAGCCATGGGAAAACACAGTCCACTACAAGAGCATTTCTTAAGTGCATGCGAGTCAACTTTGCCATCACAGAATTTAAAATCTCTACAGGAAATTCAAATGTCTATTGGGGGAAAAAGTAATACAAAAACTGAACACAGACACAGTTTATAAAGTAAGGCTTTTTTCTTTGTTTTTCTTCTCTTTTTGGGGGGATGGGGGAGAAATGAAGAGATGTAGCTGCAAAACCTGAGCTGGAACTTACAGCAGCTTGTCTCAGTGTCTCTTTTACTTCTACCCAACTTTATTTAAAAGCAGGGACTATGAGATATAATATTCAGCAGAGTGAAGTAACAGCAGAGCAGATGACTACACATTCCCATGCTCTTGGCTCTCAGCCTACCATTACTTTACCACCGCAGTCGCTTTTCAGTTGGCACCTGTTCATAAGAAAGATTCCCTGTGTTGAAACGGTTCTGCAAGACGGCCTCATGTAGTCTCTGCTTTCAGTGACGTTCCTGTGGTGTTTGTTCAGGGCACCAGTCATAAAGCAAAGGAAGGACAAAGCCATGCCAAGTGGGAATGAAACACACTTGAAAACGTTACCCCTGCCCCTGTTACGTGGGCAACCTTTAAAAAGGATGCAAAACAAACAAAGCAATTTACAGTTGTTAGTGATCCAAACCAGTCTGAAATGAAGAGATTTTTATCGCAACAGTGTTCATTTTGAGACATCTAAAATGATGTTGAAAACTTAAGAGTAAAAAAGATTAGCTGTGATTAGATCAAAAAGTACAGTTGTGAAAATGGGAAGCGAGAAAACAGACAAATTCTTGAGCCAAAATTATCAGCAGGTGACAGAGATTAATCCTAACATTAAAATCCATTTCTCCAATATTAGTTGTCAAATAATGCATTAAAATAATCTGTAATGTGATACAATTTCAATATTAACAGAAATATATTAGCAAGCTCGTACTTTGGTTTTTCTGTGGCTGTACTAGATACATATAACTGCCATTGACAGACAAGAGGTACTATTAACAAAACATTCTTTCCATTTACACTTTTGGTATCTTAGGCAACCCCACTTAATCCTCTCTTCTCTATCCGACACCACCAATGACCAGAAGTGAGTGGGTGAGAACTCCCATCTTCAGTAAAAACCCATTTGACATTATTACACAGCAAGACTGGGGCCTCGTCTTGTAGTGAAATAGGTAGAGCAGAGAGGAAAAAAAATTGGCTGGATCGACTGTCTCTTTTTGTTGCTGATAGAAATGACATTTGGTATTACACCATCTTACAGCATCGCTCTTAATAGTTAAGTCTTTAAAAATACCAAGGCGGTTTTAATTTTTTAAAGTGAAGATCAGAAGGAAACTAGAAAAGATTTAAAGAGACAGGCACAGTAACTGCTTCAAGAACTCAGCTGGTTAAAATGACGCTTGCAAAAATAGTCGTCGTGCTTATTGTTCTTGCAGAAGAAGTCTTCTCCATCAGTAGTTGAAGCATGCTTATACAATGCTTAACAAAGCAAAATCATCTGTCCATGGGATTCCCAAATGCAAGCCTATGTCCTTCCAGGTACTGTGGTCTTGGGTGCTTATTTATGTCCTTTCTTCAAAAATGAGCAAAAAACATGTTACCAAGTTTTCTTTCTGGAATGACTGTTATTCAAATCAAGACTGGTCAGGATACAGAAAGCGTGCTTAAAAGGTGTTGAGGTATATCCTGATTTTGAAGGGGAGAGATTGCAAAAAAAACCCCCAATCTCTTCTCTCCCTTCCCCCCAAAAAACTTCCCCAAAATTTTGCAGGAAAAATCCTAACATAAATATGTCCAATAAAAGCAAATGTGACTCCTTCAAACAGACAATAAATTAAGTCAGGGTACAATTCATCTGAATGTCCAATGAATCACTATAAAAATGCCCATTTCTCTGCTTCAGCTAGAAAAGGAGGCTAGGATGCCTGGCTCAGATGGAGACATCCGACATTAGATAAACGAATGCCGCTCTCAGTAGCTGTTCTTGATTTTCACATTGTTCTCATTCTAATATATGCCCATTATTTTATCTCTGAAATTCCACTGGTTTATACGAGGTCAAGCCCCAAAGCTAAAGAAATAGATGATATAGGGAAGTAGACACTGCACAGGCCCAGCACCATTTGTTGGTCAAGTCAGTTGTAAACAGACTCCATAGCTGGATCTATACATTTCAATGCTTTCCATGTCTAAATGTACTCATCACTATTTTTACTTCTGGTTCTGGGCTTAGGAATCTACCTGGAGTACGTTACAACAATGACTGAGGGAGACTGGAGGGATATTCAGCACCCAGCACAAAACCAAGTTCCTAATGAAAAATAAAAGAGAAAGAGAGTTTCCAATACAGAACCAGAGTTTGCAATTTGTTCTAACTCACCCCGCTCTCAAGTCTTCCTCATCAATAGGAAATCAAACGTGCTATCCACATCTGCTTCCATTCCTCTAAATAATATCGAAAAGATAAGTGGGGAGCACCACCTTCACTCTTAGCAAGTTAGCACTAAGGTCTTTTAATCCGGTGAAGCCACATGAGTGGGGAAATGATGAATATCAGATCACAAGCAAAGATCATTAATACTGCTCAGATCATTTCTCAAGGACTCCCACTAGGGTAGCAAATGTCTTTGAAATAGTTTATTTTTCTTTTTTTCTCTTTAATATCTAAATTAGATGTCTCTCCCATCAGCACAGTGCCTAACCTAGCCCTGAGGCAGTCGTGAAAACTGTGGGGAGTCTATTTACATTTGGATTTCAGATAAATGAATCTTAACTCAGGACCTTCTTTACTTTGCAGGAAATCTGATGTTGTGGTTCAGCCCAATAAACCTTTCCAGGCCTAAACTACTTTACACAGTTGAATTATGGGACTAAAAAAAAAGAGGTGAAAGCTTTTAACACCATACTCTGCCATCCCAAGAAAGCAGACACATTTCCTTATCTTGGGAAGATGACAATTACCACTTTCTTGCACCTTTGAACATTTCTGGCTTGATGCAGCCCTTTCCTTTCCTCTGTGCTAGAAAAGCTGTATTGACCATTTGAACTCCTACTTTTCATAAGAGAAACGTGCATTACAACCAGCTTTGGAGACAGACTTTGCTGAGTATCTATTTCACTTTGTAGCCAAATTCATCCCAGTTTTGAGACATATTTTCATAGATCGGGCAGGTCACTCTGTCCCAGTTTGATTGCCTTTGTAATTTCCAAGAGGAACAAAACTCTGACACTCTCCTTGTGCGGAACAAAACACCGTGGTGCCCGGAGGACAAGAATATGTAACAGCAGCTAAATGCACTTCCAATTTTTTTTTTCCCTTTTACTCTACTTTTTACCTTACATCAGATATATCTGAGGTTAGATGTCTGATAGAAAGGACCTTATTGCTTTTATGGCAACAGGAATTCAAAACCCAACTGGACACGGTCCTGGCCTGACCCTGCTTGAGCAGGGGGGTTGGACTAGATGGTTTCCAGAGGTGCCTTCAACCTAGGCGATTCTGTGCTTCTGTAAAGTGACTGGCCAAAATCTTATCCCAGTCCACCACTTCATCTGAATTAGCTCCCATAGCAGGACATGCTCCATCAACATACAAGGCAGAAATTGCAAAGTAAGAGAGGAAAGAGACAAACTTTGAAAGCTAACCATTGGGTCAGGACTGCAGACTAAAAAGCCAGGCCAGTACTAAGAGTTTGTTAAGAATGGTAAAATTATTAGAGAGACAATGATGATGATAGCCACACTGAACAGCAATAGGAGCATGCAGAATCTATTTGCCCAAATGTCCCTCCTCGAGCCCAATGTTACAAAAATCCAACACTCTCTTCCAAAGCTCTGCCCTCTGAACGACAATATGATCTCGGTAGAACCACCACTGTTACAAACAGACGCAGAAGGAGGAGAAGCAAAGCATGTATTTTCAACCGTAGCAAAAGAGATGACTAGATGTGATTATTTTATGATTGGATTGTGTCACGCTTCCCTGCTTTTTTCCCTTCATTTCTGCATTTTACCTTGATGTAAAATTGCGCTATACTCTCACAAAAAAGATTTTATATGAGATGAAAGTCTGACCTGAAGAACACGTAATGCACACAGCCCAGTTCAAATGCTACGTTTATGATGGGGGTACCAGGTTCTATAGCTAGTGAAAATTAATTTGATTTTCCACTGCATGAACTCCTCTTGCACAAAAACATTAATCCAATTTTTGAGGCCAAGCGTGAATTCTTTTTTTAAGGCAATGAGTGAAAAGTGGGATACCAACATAAAATTCAGCTCCTCATTTGAATATTACTGTCCTGAAAGTAGATTATAAAGGCACTGTTCCCCCCTCCGGAAAAAGAAAAATGTTCCGACCTTGGTGAAAATGGAAGTGGATGGGTTAAGGCATTTTTAGGCCTCTGTGAGCAGATATTTCACAGAGGAGTAATACTGACTGGAAGGATTACATCACTGCAATTGCTGTGAATAAGTCCTAGCACCAGAAACAACAAAAATAATTGTTTGTGTTAACACCTCAGTCAATGTGCCATTATTCCTATTGAAAGAAGGATGCTCTAACATAGCAACCTTGATATTTTTAACTAAATTAAGAGATTTGTCCAGGTTGATACAAAATGCAACTCCCCGAGTTGCCTGTTGAAGTGGACATCCACAAAAACAATGCAGTTCCCCTATAGTGGGGAAAGTGCAACTAAATTTCTTAATCTTATTAGATCCATTGTATATACTGTAAATAAACCTCACCTCTCAATGTAGTAGTTGTTTTTTCCTTACTAAAGGAGACTCAAGGAAACAATATTCACTCCACTCAACTTTTGACGGCTCATCTCAGAGCTCATCTGAACCCCCACAGCCGTGGTACGAGAGGGGCAACTGCTGCCTGTTTTACCTGCTGTTGCTGCCCAGGCAACAGATTAAAGCTGCTGCCTGAACTGCAGCAGCCATGATGCTACAGAAAACCGAGGACTGGGATGTGCTCATGGGGAGAGAGCTGCTGCCAGCTTTCACAAACCCTTCCCCTCCTTCCTAGTCTCCCCCAGAAACTTGGAGCTCTGAGGACACTGATGGCAAGGTAACGTAACATGAGCTCCTTTTTGCCCTGCACTTACTCCTCAAAGAGAGGGAATACTAGGATATTGATTTCCTGTCTTCGTGGCAAAAAAGTTTTTATTTCACAAGGAAGGCAACAGATGCCTCCCAGATCTGACAAGTAACTATAATAATACGTAGCCAGGTCAACCCAGGAAACATCCAGGTAGCCAGAAATCAAGATCAAAGCATAAAGGTATCTTGTTGCTTCCTCCATTTTGGGAGTCTTTAGCCCTTTAGGTAGTCAAAGAAACATGATGTCTACTTTTCATTTGAACGCCCGCTGCCGAGGCCCTCTTGGTTTAGCAGCACCCAGGAGAATCTGCAGCAAATTATTAACCCTGTGGCATCTCCTGCATGAATCAGTCATGCAGGAGGGAGGCAGGGAGGCATGCCTGTAGCAGCTGCATACTTGAACTCCCCCATTAGCAATTTCCCAGAATGAGTTACTGTGGCATCATGCTCTGATGGCGAAGATGATGTAACGGTTGAACGGACTAATGAATTTTTCACCTCAGATTTGCTGGTGTTGGAAAAAGTGTGTCTACGCAAACAGCAAATTCTAACGACTGCAATGCTGTCTAAGGTTTGCACACAAAACCTATGTCCACTGTGGAATCAACTACAGCTCTCAATTTAGGATAGTCTAATCTCAGACACTGATATTCAAATATTTGAAATTAAGTTAAATAATGTCAAGGCTTAGAAAAAATATGGTCTCATTTTGCAACTGAGTGATGCTCTCCACACAGCTTTAAATTTTCCCCTAATTTAACCATAAATTTTACTAGCATGATCTAAGGATAAAATTATTTTTCCCCACAGCTTTGGAAATCCATTTCAGTTATAAGTCTGGATAGTTTAATTAGGGAAGCATGTTTAGTTTAAGGAAAAAAATTGGATGGGTTAGAAGAAAAACCCTTCTAATACTCCCTAGGGTCTACGGGTCCTTCAACCCAATTTGATGTGAATGAAACCATTATTGTTCTTTTGACTCCCACTGAGCCATTATGTTAACGGTTTTCCCGAGATTTGAGTAGCATTTTACTACGTTTTCATTATTCCACAGACATCAGAAGTTTCAAGCTTTAAATCAGTTTTTGTTCAACATTCCTTTTAATTTTATAGATTATTATACACATTTTAGATTGGCACATGGTGGGTATTTGAAATTAACTTAGAGAAAACTGCATGTCCCTCTCTTTCTCTCTTTTTAAGCACCAATCAGTTTAACATATTAAAACCTGCAGCAATGAAGACTCAATCAAGCAAATGAAACTGAACACACCCACTGACAGATATTTCCTGCCATAAAAATGCTCACACATTGGATGGGAGGCAAGAGTCACACCCTAATAAAATCTAACAGAGAAAACAATAAAAAGGGTTAAAAGGTAATAAAAGGATTATTATCAAGCTATATAGACTAAGCCAAACCTTTAAGTGATATTTTATTGCATTAGAATGTGAGCTTTGATGATCCAGCTGGTATTTTAACTGCTTTAGAGCCAAAATACTAACTTTTTTTTACACCCCTGTGTGTGCAGCTATATAACAGATGCTTGCTGTACAACCTTCTTGAAATAAAGTTGCTTTCAAATAAGTTGCAGAAAATCTCTATGCAGTATCATTCCAAAAACAACTTGCCACTTTGGCTCAAAAAGGAAAGTAGGCTTCAAGTAATTAATACTTACACCACTTCCTTTGCAACTGCACTAGCGTAATAGTGAACAGTGGACAGTTTGCTATCTAGTGCTCTTAGAGGCTCCTGTTCCTGTGATAACTCAATTAAACAAATTGAGCAGGTAAGTGTAACTTCCCTGAAATAACAAAACTGATGAGCTGTAAGCTCTGGTTTTCTTCAGAAGACTGTTCAAGTAAGATTTTATATAGATGTTTCTGACACATGCATAGACTGCTCTAAAATAAGCAGAGAACCTCTAGGCTAATCAAGGCAACAAAACTGTTACAGATGAAGAACAAAAACTAGAAAAAGCAGTAATCAGGCTGATGACAACTCAGTTTAACTGGCAAAATTCCTTCAGAGCAAAACTTCTAACATGTCTCTAATGGCCAAAAATAAACTCATTAAGTCCTGTTCCTGAAGTTGGTCTAAAATAGCATCTTTATATCCTGTATAGGTGCCATACAGCCCAGAAACTGCACAAAAACCCACCAAGCAGCTGATGCAAGCCTCCAATTTTCCAATAATACCTCGTCTTCCAGAAGGCCTAATGCATTATCCAAATAATTTGAGTATGGCAAAAACCTTCCCTTCTAGGAATAGCAGCACTTTCAGTTAGGGATGACAAGCAAGTCTTAACATATCCCCTCATTATCCATTTTCTGCACTCCTGAATATGTCATGTTGGTTTCCTCACCTGATAAGGACACGGGATGTGATATTCTCTGCAGCGTTCTTGAATCCACGTCGTCTCCCACACACCTCGATAAGCCTGCTCATAGAAATAGCAGCCAATTACAACCAACAGTGGCACGAGGTACAGAACACTGAACACGCCAATCCGGATCATGAACTTCACTAGTTTGTCCTGGTTCTCTTTTTCTAATGGGATTTCAATGCGAACCCGATTGAGAGAGATAATGCCAGCTAGCAGAAGGGAAACTCCAACAACAACATACAGGCAGAGAGGTGCAAGTACAAAGTATCTTAATGCATCCACATCATAGAGGCCAACAAAACATACGCCGCTAATATTGTCACCTTCAATTTTATTCATTGCTAAGAGGATGATGGTTAGAGTTCCTGGAATGCCCCAGGCACTGGCGTGGAAGAGCAATGCTTTCTTCTCGATTGCTTCACTGCCCCATTTTGGCACAGCTGCCAAGAACCACGTGATGGTAAGAATGACCCACCAAACACTGCCAGCCATGGTAAAGAAATAGAGCACCATGAAAAGCATGGTGCAAGCTTTGTTGTGAGAGCCCTGTGTAACTGTGGAAGCCTTGTACTGGGCAGGGCTAGATGCGTTACAGGCTACTCGGTCTTCAAGCAGAAAGCCAATGAAGAAAATTAATGACACCATCATGTAACAGACAGCGTAAAATATTATCGGTCTTTCTGGATAGCGAAATCTTGTGACATCAATCAGAAAAGTTAAAAAAGTAAACAAGGTAGCAGAAAGGCAGACGATGGAGATCACCCCGATGAAGTAGCGAGCAAAGGAGAGCTCTTCACGCCGAAAGTACATATTTGGGCAAGGAGGGGAACAGTCCCGTACGCTCAGGAAAGAGTATCCCAGATCAGGGTCTATTTTCAACTCCCGAGGACACCAAAAACCATAATCCCTCTGTACTGCCATTGGGGCCTCTTCTGTGGGCTCCCCAGCTAAATTGAGGTCAACAAGACGAGGATATGGCTCATCACAATCTGGGAATCTAAAAAGTAAGAAAAGAATTATTTACAAGAAATATACACATACTTTGCAAAGGCTAGTAACCTTATTTATATGTCTGACTTTAGACATGCTAACTGGAGCGAAAACAAACACAATCCAAATAATGGGTAATCCATGAAATTCTACACTATGTTTAAACAAACTCTAGAAGTCATCGTCCCAGAATGCAGTGGATGTTGAAACTAAAATACGTTTAAAAATAAACCAGAGAAATAAATGGACAAGGGGCCGATTGGGGCTTTAAGCATAAGGGTGAGGATACAAAATCCATCTCAGGAAGTCTATAAATTTAGGCTTACTGCAAACTGAGACTATGTGCCCAGGGAAGCATGATTTTATAGAACATTTTAAAACCTTTCCCTAAGCAACTGTACCAGCTGCTATCAGACAGGACGGTGAGCTAGTTAGACCAAAAATCCAACCTCGCACTGCTACTAGCATTAATAAATTGAAATTATGATGAAGATATTTCTGTAATTAAGTAAAGCTCTGACTGGAGGCTAAGGGCTGCTGGAGATGCAGCCTGAAGTTTTGAAGGAGAGACTGGAGGGATTCCATGCATAGCTGCCTGGTCCTTCCCTCTGCTAGATGTTATCGCCTCAGCAAGCGCAGCATAAACTAGGTACGCCTGTTCCTCTGCCACAGTTCATGTTCTGGCACAATGGCACTAACACAGCACTAGCAAAGTTTTAGTAGTTTTAGCTCTGGTTTTGAAATTTCACTACCTGGGCCTTACTGAGGAGATGGGAGGACCTAAAGGGCCCAGGCATCTGTTCAGAGTATGGAGTTAAGAGTGATCTTTGATCCAGATTATCAGAACCTAGAAGCATCCTCTAACTTGTTCTTTGGCTAAAAGAAGTTTTAATTGTTTTTCATTCTCTCCAATCCAACTGTAAGAGACTATTTCTTCCTGTTTGTGCTCCTGTATTTTATTAGCTGTTGGAGTCACTTATTAAAAAAAATAAAACATAAAGAGATTGTTTTCAATTTCATGTATATTCTGTTTCAAATGGATTGGAACATCATTGAATACTTTTCTGTAAAGTTATTTCTGTAATGTAAAGCTGAAAACATCTGTTTGTACACAAGCTCAACAAGAGGTAGATGCTCTGAAAACAGAGCTTTGAGATTTTATACACTCAACAAAAACAGCCAGCTCCCCCTTCAGAAAAAGAGACTATTAATCTCTAGCATATGTAATTTTGGCTAACTATCAGAGAAATTTATAGCAGTATCACCTATTAAACTTCAGTATAGCAGACAAAACCAGGTCAGCATAAATGATGAAGAAGAATAGATGGGTATATTCATTCATTTAAGTAGATGCATGTGCAGTTTACAGTAATTGCCCACAGAAATTTTCAACTTATCTCTTGGGCAGATGATAGAAATATGAATTCAGTTTCCACCCCAGGAAACAGGCTGTTGCACAAATGGAAGGGAAAATATGGGCACTTGTAATGGAACACATTTAAAACGTCTGGTTTAGATCACAAAATATCCTAGGTCATACTAAAATTTTATCCTGGGATTCTGGAAAAAAACCCAGATTTGCTCACCTGGTGCACTCCATATCCTCAGGCCAAGAGACCCCAAACATCTCCATGAGTTTGGAGCACTCACTGTATGCTCTTTGACAGAGTCTGCGACAAGGGAGAGTGACACGGCCATACTCCATGCACACAGGAGCATAGAGGGCACACAGAAACGGTCGAAAATCTCTGGAGCATTCCAAATTCACCATCGGATGAAACGGCTAGAAAAGGAAAAGGAGAATTCAATAGCTACAAGCAGCAGTTTTGTAGAACACTTCAGCAGTAAGCTATAATTTGTCTCATGAGATGTTAGGGCTTTCACAACCATAACCACGACCACCTTCTTCTGAACTTTTTCTGCTGGAAGAAGTGATCATCATAATATAGCACTTATGTATTTTAGGAAGACAAGCAATCAAGAAGCCTGGGGACAATGACAAAGATTCACAAGGGACATTTATGTACTCGATTTGCATTAAAATCAATGGGAATCAGACAGCTAAACACCTTTGAGGATTCAGGCTTAGCTTCACACTCTCCCATAGCAGTCATATAAACTTGATTCCTTTTAGTGCTTGTGTAACTGACAGAGACATCATGAATTGCTAACTGCTTATTCAGTAGGACAATATGAAAAACTTGCATTCGGTTGATGAGATTACAATCTGAGGAATGTTAGATAATGCAAGATTCCCTGACAGTACAGAAATACAGCATACCATGATCTTTCAAATACTATTTTCAGATCACAACATAATATTTGTAAATAATCTCTCTATTTCTTGAACTTCTTCAGCAGGGCAGTGTTCTTCATATCTTTCTACAAAATGCAAACACAGGGCATTTTCCATTGCGTTCTTCCCACAGCATCTTGTCCAACTGAAGAGAACCCACCTGTCAAAATCTCAGTTCTATCATCAGAGTATATCTGTGGACAGAAATCAGTCCCAACGTGCATGCTATCATTGTTACATAAATTCTCATACAGACATAGAACTTTCTAGCTTCCAGAACAGGGCTGTAATCACAGTGAAGTCCCATTAAGTGTGTCATTTCTTGACTAACCATCAGAAAGCACTGTGAAATCAAAGCCTGAAGAAAATTAGTCAGAAAAAATAATTGGTGTCTTGTGCTACTGTGTTGCCTTAAAACAGGTTTAAGTAACGGTGACAGCAACACTCCTTGGAAGCACTGAGAGAAAATCTATCACAATTAGCCAATATACAGCTGTTCTCAAGTATTTCTGAAGATGAAAAAGAAGGGAAAAAAGTAGGACAGGGATTTATGTCTTAATAACAACTGATGCACATTGATAATCCATGTTATCTTCTTACTATCCGGTGTGGGTTCATTTTGCTCTTGCTTGTTACAGCTTGTCTTTAAAACCCTCCAGGAGTCAATCAATATCTTATTCTGAGTTTGTGTGGCACCTACCACTATACAAAGCCTCACCATATCTTCGGATATTAATATAAGATCAACTACATCCTCTTAGGACTGGAACTACAGAATATCGAAATACATTAGGGCTTACAACTCTAGAATAAAACAAAACTGCATGTGAATGTTGAATTACTCTGCTACCTCCAGACGGGAGAAACAGCAGTGACATTTTAGTAAGCCACTTCTTTGCCTTCACTTATATTTCAAATCATAGCTTGACGGGAAAAGGTTACAGTTGCTTGATCAATGGCAGTGCTAACATGAGCTCTGTTCTAGATAGATTTTTATTAGAAGTCCATTATCTTGATACCAGAGTTTCCTCTTCTCCACAGCCTAGCAGGATTACAGAGCAAGAAGTCTAATCTTCAGAATTTGTGGTGCAATAGCAGAAGAACAAATGAACCTGCTTTATCTATATAAAACCTAAATCTTATTATAACTGAAGCTGAAGAGTAGGCTGTAGAAAGATTACGTTTTCAAACAGCAATTTCCTGAGAAGTATTTTAAACCAATTCAACATTTTCTTTTTCCAAACTATAGAACAGAACACCCCCAACAACAAAAAATAGGTCATCTTCTGTGGCAATAGAAATGACAATTACTAGAAACGATGAGGAAAAGTTTCAAATTTCAGTTCTTCCTTATCGCCTCCTTACCCTGCCAATTCTTCCTATACGCCTCCTTCACTCTGCAAAAGGTTAATTTTTGGAATACAAGACAAAACCATGCTGTTATTTTACTGGGGGTTTTTTTCACATAATTTTTATTTACCAAGCTGATTGATTAAATTCTCTTCAGTGCTACGCATTTCTGAAAATGTTGTCACATGACAACAGAGCCACACAATTTGTCAATAGCTTGTATGAAGAGCAGTATAAGCCTTCAGAGCTATTGACAAGGAAAAAGGAAGCAACAGTTGGAAAGCATTTGCATTTACAAGCTTATTGTTACTCAAGGAACACTTTCTACTTGGCTGGACATTTACTTCAGATGCATATACGTTTTTATTTTTGAATAGTTATTGCCTATAACACAGTTAAAGCTATTGTTTGACAGCAAGGATCCAAGAAATTGATTCTAGGTAGTTATGACACCTGACATGACTGGAAAAGCTTAAGATAATAGTCTTCCTTTATTTGATGGCTTAACCCCAGCCAGCAACTAAGCACCACACAGCCGCTCACTCACTCCTCCTGCAGCGGGACGCGGGAGAGAATCAGAAGGGTAAAAGTGAGAAAACTCGTGGGTTGAGATAAAGACAGTTTAATAAGTAAAGCAAAAGCCGCGCACGCAAGCAAAGCAGAACAAGGAATTCATTCAGTCCTTCCCACCGGCAGGCAGGTGCTCAGCCATCTCCAGGAAAGCAGGGCTCCATCACACGTAACGGTTACTTGGGAAGACAAAACACCATCACTCCGAATGTCCCCCGCTTCCTTCTTCTTCCCCCAGCTTTATATGCTGAGCATGACATCCTATGGTGTGGGATATCCCTTTTGTCAGCTGGGGTCAGCTATCCCAGCTGTGTCCCCTCCCAACTCCTTGTTCACCCCCAGCCAGCTCGCTGGTGGGGTGGGGTGAGAGGCAGAAAACACCTTGACTCTGTGTAAGCACTGCTCAGCAACAACTAAAACATCCCTGTGTTATCAACACTGTTTTCAGCACAAATCCAAAACATTGCCCCATACTAGCTACTGTGAAGAAAATTAACTCTATCCCAGCCAAAACCAGTACAGAAGGAAAGGGAAAATAAAAGGAAAACTCCAGTTATTTTGGGAAGCGTTTAACTTTCCTTCTTTTCAAAGAACCTTGAAAATAAGAAAATGAAGTTGTACCTTTATGAAAAAGAGCTACTGGCTTAATGCCTGCTGCCCCCCCCAAAGTCTTGCCCCCTGCCACTGCAGTTTTGCATGTACCCATACCCAAATGTTAAGTTCTCCTCACAAATGCTCTACTACTCTCCTCTGATACGCCTTCCATTAAGAAAAGATGTTTCAGAAATTTCTCTTTTCCTGCTACTTCACCTTCATTAAAAGATCTGTTTTGTTTGGGTTGTACAGCTGTACCATTTAGGAAGATCCCAGACTATCTCAAGGTGTGCATGTAAGAAAACTGTGCTAACAGAGCTCCAGATCATGGCTATTGCAAAGCAAAGAAAAAGTAGTAAAGCAAGTTCAAGGGAACAGAAAGGTATCAGTATTTCCTTGTACCCTGTTGATCCTACTACAGGCAGGTGGCTGTTGTAATGGCTTTCAGCCAGCTCCAAAGGACACTGGGCAATGGTGTCCGAGGGAATATTGGAACTGAGACAGGAAACGTCCAAAAATGGGGATGCAGATGGTGCTCTTTGGCAATGGCTCCAGGGTCTGAAAGAGCACTCTCAGTAAGAGCAGCACGTTCCCTGGCTGTCCCCTCCAGCAGCCCGAAGGCTAAGTTACAGGGTGCTCAAACACACAGGATGCGAGACAGCTGCCTAAACACTGGCTCTTCCTGCTCTCTAAGATGCCATTTATTTTCCAAGACATCCACATGGGCCTGGATGATCAGGCACAAGATCTGTCCTCTCTTGGGCCTGACAGATATGATGCAGGGTCTATGCAGAGACCCGCTCCCTTCTGGCATGGCAGCTGGAGGCTGGATTGAAGACACTGAAACATCTGAAGTAACACTAGTGTAACTGAATCTTCCCTGACAAAGTCCGCCAGAAGGCACGTTAGCTGCACTTAGGGTTCTTTAGAGCTGCAGAAAACAAGTCTGGTTTTGAGCACGGCCTCGGCATACTCCTCAAAACACAGTCCAGATATACTGAACTCCAACAACACTGAAGAAATACACTTAAGTAGGGGTAATTTAATAGGCCTGTTCCCCTAGTGCTGGCTGTTCTGTTTCTCAGCAACTCCAGCAACGCCAGCTTCTCAGCAACTCCAGGCCTCTCACACCATTCTGTCTCTCAAAATAGCAACTGCAGGCAGACAAAACCTCTCTTATGAATTATATCAGATCAGTTTATTTTAAAATCATGAAGATGCTAGGCTAGACAAAAGAAGAAGAAAAAACCCTACAACCACCCCTTCTAATGCAGAGAGACTTACTTGCTTTCAACCAGTACCAGCAGCATTTGTTGCAGTAAGCAGCTCAGTCTGTAAGCACCCTATCTCTAAAATTATCTTACCCTGTCGCAGCTCCTAAGATGAAAAGTCACTTCCACCTAGTGATTATGTTGTTCACTATTAAAAATAAAGCCAGGGAGATTAAGAGACTTTTTTAATGCTCTTGCCCAAGGACGCAGTGCAAGTTATGACATTTAGCCCTATTCCACTTCAGTGCCTAACAAGAGGCTCTCTGTTTAAATGGGACGTGCTTTTGAAGAATGCCTGTTGAACAATTCGACATACAGAGGAAAAAGGAAGAGGACAAGGGCAAGAGAAGATGTGATAGCCAAACTGATTTCAGTAATTCAGGCAAAGTCCTGGGAAATCCAAGAAAGGGAAGAGATAAATGTTTAAGAAGAGATAAACACTTCTTCACTCCTGAAGGTACTTAAGTATTTAAAATATGCCACTGTATAATATATCTACAGTTGTACACCCACTGATCCTTCTACCTCTGAGAGCAATCTTTATGACCATGCAAATTCCTTCAAACCCAGTGATAACAGCAGCATTACGAACTCGACTTTTTTCAGGCTGAGTCAGAACACGCTCACCCCTCCTTTGCTTTGCCATGCAGGTGTTGTGTATCAAACAGTATGCCACAATCATATATCACTGCTTTCCTCAGAGCAGTCCAACTTGCAGTACAACCTTACCCATCTCTTCTTTCCCTCTTCCTCGGAATTTCCTTTGGTGGTAGCAAAGTTGCTTTAAGAAATTTCCCAATTCTCAGCAGTGTGGCCCCAGCTCCTTCCCTCCCTACAATTCCTATCTGCTGAAAATGTTTTAATGGCCATGCTCTAACAGACAGTAGAAATTTCCTGCTTGCCTTTGGTTTTCTTTTGGGTTTTTTTCCAGGAGGGAATGAAAGACAAAGGACAGCCAGAATTATATGTGTAGATTTTTCCTCCCAAACAGTATTGTAAACAAATTCTCACTTTTGGTTACAAAGCAGTAACTCTAACTACAAATACACCATGGAATTGCGTTACAGTTTCAGACTTCTCATATTACTGAGAGATAATAAACCAAATTCTACCTTTTATTTTACACAGCGGTAGCCATTTAGCTGGCTGTCATTTGGGAAGTGACATTATTGCAAGATTTAAACAAAACGATTTTGGTAATCTTTCACTATCCTGTTTGTTTATATATTTCTCTCTTTTAACAGAAAATGGAACAGAAAGCATTCTCATAAACTCATAGATGGAAGGAGGGAAGTTTCCTTCCCTCAGGCTCATGGGAAAAGAGTGATGCTATGACTATCCATTACTGTTGCAATTCTCTGGTGGAAGCAACTGCCTCAGGGCATATCCTGGCTCAGGCCAGCCCCCTGATCTGCTCTTTCTGTCCTGTGTTGCCCTGTGTTTGAATTCAGCTTGCTATTCATTAGGAAAAAATCTTGAATTGTATCTCAAAGTCCATGGGCAATAATGCTTTCCAGGCTACCTCCCAAGGAAGTAGCTGCAGCTAGATTTAACTCTTCAGACAACTGCTAGTTACACTGAACACATTACTGCCTCCTGCTTTTGATCACTAGACGTCTTCTCTGATTGAACTGCTCTCACAGCTCTGACAGCAGAGCACTTCATGTGAACGCTCTCTAGAGACTGTTACAGGCAGAATTGGTCTTCTTGAGACAGTGGAAACTTGTTCTCCGATGGCTCTGACCTGCACGCTCCTCTGAATCCTGCTAGGTTTGTTGGAGCCCATATCCCACAGTCATGCTGGCACACAAACTTAACATGAAAATATTTGCTGTAAGTTAATATCCTGAGCTGAACTGCTGTAGTACTTAAACTGCTGATGCTAACTTCAAATGAGGCTGTACTTGAGAGTCCTGCCTTAACCTAGCTGGTGTTTCCTAAAGAAGATTAGGGAGCGCTCACACAGGCACAGCAGAGCTGGTGATTTGCAAAGAGCAGTGACCTGGGGCACTAATTTCTTCAAAAAACCATAGCCGTGCCTAACAGAAAGCTATGTTTTTTCCACGCACTTTGGCCTTGAGCTAGATAGTGCCACATGGCCACGTAAGTAATGGTTGCAGAAGGGGCCAGAAACACACAGTCAGGTGTGTAAGAGTAAGTCCATTTCTTTTGGAACCAATCCACGCTTGCTCGACTTAATGTGACTGTGGAAGTGCAGCTTTATTGCACAGACCCTTTATTCTGTTTTTGAAAGGCAATAGGCTAATTTGCCCAAGCCTGCTTTTAATGCACAGTGCCAAGACATATTTAGTGTAAAATAGTTACCATAATGTACATTCAAAGCTTACCTCACCATTAACTTCCGTGTCTGGAGAAACTTAGGTATACTTTTTTTTTTGTAATTATTTTTAGCTTTGCATGGCGATGCATGTATGAAAAGCCAAATGGGGTCACAATTCTGGCCGCCTGTTAAGCTTTCCTCTTCGGCGTGGAAAAAAGCTATTCTCACATTATCTGTATGAACCCTTATGAACCACATAACCCACTGCCTTCCAATATCCCATGTCTCATAATTTGATGTTAGCTGGAAAAGTCCGGGTTGCAATGAGGATTAGATTGACACTGTACTACTTTAGGGACTGGGAAGTAAAAAATTTCAGATTGTTTTACCTTAGTACTAAAAATATATGTCCACATTTAAATAGCTATTAACTCATTCCAACAATAAAAATGTCAAGTAATTAGTATGGTTTTAAATGATGTTTTTCTCATGCTATAGGTTGAACCAGACAATCATCCTGTTATTCACTTTAAAACCTAAGACCAATTATTTTACCTGCCTTACTTGTGAAAGGGCAGCAATCATGCAAACCATCCTAAGCTTTCTGATCTGTAAACAGACCGCTGAGGTTAATTTCTCAACTGCAGAAAAAAAAGTAGGATAAAGATGAAAGCAGTTGAAAGACAGCAAATGACATTAATCTCTGTCTATATGACTAAAAAGCAGAGCCATCTGCTCCTGTTCTTTAAAGAGGTCTCCTGCTTCATTTTAAATTCTGAAGTTCCTTTGGAAGACACTGAAAAGATGGCATCCATCTGTCAATTTGCACTTTTCCTAAATGTGATCTTTATGTTTTAGGAACCGACGAATGCAGATGGGTGGTCCTGGTAACAATTTCCATTTGCAAGAAGTGTTAGTTTTTATAAGACAGCTGAGACTGCTTGGACTTCCTCCATCCTCTCCATATGCCTGCTGTGATGGGCTTGGGAGAATTCCAAAGTATCACACAGAAATAAATATATAGTCCTCTGGACCATATTTTAGATACTATTAAGTTAAGACACTACAAAGCACACTTGCCTGGACAAGCAAGAGACTACTGGGCAGGAGCTGTAAGCCTTGACAAAATAATATTTTTCATTTAAATGACATTTCTCTATCTCCTGCAGTTGCAAAGACAACCTTCCAAGTACAAACTGAGTGTGATCACTGCTTTGATGCCTGCCGAAAAAACGCTCCAGTGCTGTTGTCACTGTTGGAAGGAGCAAGATACCCATTACAAGACGTGGAGCATTAGCGATAACAACCTTTTCTTTCCCTCAGCTCTGCCACCACAGACTGATCTGCATGCCAGGGACTCATGGGGTATTTCTGCCAACTCAAGGGAGGTCCATGTCCTTGAAGAATAACAGGAGTGAAGAGTATAAACAATTCACTGTTGGCGCAGTGCTCAAAAATTTATCTTGCTGCATGCAGGAAAAGGATTTGGTATGATTTGTTAGAAGGCTTGACACTAACTTGAGAGCACACAGTGGAGTTGGTAGCCAGATCAAGTTCTTCAGAGCACATAAAAAGGGAATTTCTAAAAATCGGAAACACGAGGGAAAATACAGATAAGGACATAGCCAAGATTCAAAATCACCAATCAGATTCGCTTCACTTTTTCATTTTTACTGCCATCAACATACAGAATGACAGTGTCTGCCACATCATGAACAACATTAATACCCTGCAGAATAAAATTAGACAAGTTGGATTTCTAAAATACAATGAAAGCAACACTGAATACTCCCACTGAAGAGAATTTACTTTTATTTCTCAAAGGCTTGATGACTTCCACTAGTTCTTGTGTGACTCCGCTAACTGTTTTTTTACACAGCTGACGTAGCCAATGCAGACTACATGAAGCTCCATGTTTTCCACTGGGATGAGGATGGAACAAGGCTTCTGTCTTCTGAATTCTGACATTCAAGCCAAAGTGCTTCTTGACAGACTAACCAAGGGAATCTACAGTATGCTGACTCCCTTAAAAGCAAATGTGAACTGCAGAGTTATCATCCTCCTCCTCCTATATGGATGTGAAATGAGGACAAATTACAGTTGTCATCTAATGCACTTCAGGGTAGAGTTTCACAACGGGCATAAGCTTATCAACCCCTGCCCTCTCCCCTGCCACCAGCCTCCTTTGCACTGACTTGGGTTTAAGATTGATTTAAACTGTCCATGAAACTAACCTCAAAGCCACACATGCTGTATTTGGACCATGAGTAGTGTAAAAAGTCAGGATAAGATCCTGAATGCTATATATATAGCATATGCTATAGTATAACACACCTAGGTTGATCAATTCACTTTTTTCTAAGCTTAGTTTTTTACCGGTTTAGCTCCTTAATGACCTTAAAATAGGTTTGGGCAAACTCTGGTGCCAGTGCAAGAGGTGCAAAAGGCACGTGTTACTGGAGGACAAAGAATGGGGCACAGCTAAGCTGACCTTACAGCTAGTTAACATTGAACCCTAAGCTGTGCTGCTCAGGACATCCGGTGTGTTCATAACCATCTAAGATAGAGTTCAACTGCCGTGGACCCAGCTAGACCCAAAAAACATTACAAGGGTATGTTTAAGGCAAATCTTTGAGTTTTATAGCATTAGCTCCACAACACAGAAGACAAAGACTTTGTGCTTTGGCAGAGAACAGGCATTGATGCTGTTAAAACTGAGGAGCACAACCTTTTGCAGACAGAAGGCTCCAAGAGAAAAAACACACTAAATGAATTCAGGAAGCTCTATTTGCTACTCCCTTGGCAGCCAGTCTGCTGTCAAAATTCTCTCACAAAATTCTCTTACTAGCCAAAGCACCTGGTTTCATAGATGAGAATTCAATGGCAGATTCAGTCACCATCATAAATAAATTTACTGTTTGAGCTTGGAACACTAGACAGTGTTCTCAAAGCAGGAGTTTTCATTCAAAAACTCTCACATCTTTCCTGGTTACATTAGGATCAACATCTCCTTGGGCATAGGTTAAATGACTTAATTTTGCTCCTGTGAAAGTCCATAAAGAATCTAACCTAAATACTTCAGGGAATGATCTTGCAATATCCACTAGGACTGTTACTTTGTCATGTACTATTACATAAAAAACCAAAACCAGTTGTGCCAAATTAATTTACAGGTGTGTTTGGCTACATATTGACACTTCTCTTGACTCTGCCGGATATTTACTGTCCAAATTGAAAATCAAAAGGAATACTCAGGCAATACAATAATGCCTCTTTAACACTGGAAAAGTCAGGGGGGTTGGTATATATGGCTTGGAAAGAAACAGAGCATGACACCGATCCACTACAACTATGTACATAAAAAATATGATGCAAACTGAAGTAAGAACATAATCTCTTGGATTAATACTGTAAAAATTATTCTGAATAGCAAACAAAACCTAGCCACAAAATGAATGCTAATATTTTAACAGCTGTGTCTTAACCTGACATTACAAACCATCTGTTGTATCTACATACCAGCAAAAACACATACACACACAGAGCCATACACGCACACAGCCATACACGCACACAGACAGGCAGTTGGATAGGAGGGGAGATTTGCATCTTCGGGCCTCAAAATTAAGGATATTTCACAGGGCAATATTTAAAACATTGTCTGCTGGCTTGACAGCTATTTATTTTCTTTCCCTCATGCTTAATTTCCAGGATACTAGACTATCAGTCTAGTATACTAAGCTGGTTTTTGGTCTAGTTAATTCTAAAAACTAGCAGGTTGTTTCACATGCATAAATAACGCGGGATGGTTTTCCTGGATTTATGGTTTACGCTCCACAAACCCTGCAGCCCTGCTATCTCCTATATGCATTTACTAGAGTAGGATCCAATCCAAATCAAGCTGCACCGTCTCCAAATCTCAATTCAACAGCACCTTCCACTTCAGTTTACAGAGTTACTCTACTACAGCCATTACCATTTCTCTTCTCTCTCAAATACCAATTACAGTTTTCAGACTATTTTGGTTGTAAGGATTCTCAGGGCATTATATCTGTTTTTGCAATTATTTTAGCCGATTTCTAACACAGGAAAAGTAAAGCTGCAGTACTTCGTACTCTTCACATGCATTAACTGGGTAGATGTGGGCAAATGATCATATAATCCAGATTTTATTCAGGAAAACTTGAATATTTACCTGGAAGTTTGAATAAAAAAACAACAGCATATCTCTCAGTGTTACCAGGGGCTCCATGCAGAATCATCCCGTACCGTTGCTGTTAATTCAAGCAAGTACAATAAAGCCATTACAAAAACAAAAGGTGACCCGGCTAGTTGAATCTTGGGATCAGCCTTCTATATTTTGGTATTACACATGAAATTCTTGCTGTGTGCTATCTGTACAGCACGTACAGCTGGACACAAACAATGGGAAAATCAGGTGGCTTTTGGGGAAGTCTTCAGTCTTTGGAAGGAGATTTTTCTTTCATTATTATAATTCCACAGTGAGTCTATATATTCTGACCAAACATTGACTCCATCTACTAGGATGGGTTTTTAACTTTTAAAAGAGATTGTCCATCCCAATATATATTTTGTTTACCTAATTACAGAACTACAAGAGGGTCACTAATCGGGCCTCTCTACTTCATCAGACAGTAACAGAGAACAGAAAAGTTAAGGCTGAGAAAAATCTCAATTTACTCCAACATATTAAATGAAAATTCATTTCTGCTCAAAATATAAGCTTTAAGATAATTACTTGGTGACTGCAATTTTAATAATTAACCATTTTTAAAAAACATGTCCGAACACAGCAGCTGTAAATTAAAATTTAAGATTCATCAGGGGATACTAGCCCTCCCATTTAGTGCCAAGTTAATGAGGTCACAGATGAACTCTACAGGGGAGGATAGGGAAAGAGAATTAAAAAAATAATTGCAATTGTGCAACACTGTTCCACTGGACAGAAAGCTGTTATCCGCTTCACAAGCGTCTGAATGACCAATTCTGAAAGCCTCGCCAAAACTATCAAATTAAGAATAAAACCAAGCTCCTGAAGTTGATTTTTCTTCCCTACAGTTAATAATTTACCAGATAAATATTTGACAGGAATTCCCACAGTGCCTCTGCTTATTTGTTTCTGCGGCACCCTAAAAGTGTGCTTGCTTCTCTCAAAATAGATTAAATAATATTTTGCCCTCAAAGGTCCAGAAGTTTCTCCCTGCTGAGGACAGAAGTTTGTGCCTAGCTCTCTTCTGTATCGCTAACATAGTTTTGGGAAAAATTGCTCCCACGGTGTATCCTGCATGTCTTTGAAACACTCTAGACAAGTAGGACAAGACCTAACACAGTAACGGGATTAACAAGACAGTGGGAGGAGAGAGGGGACACGGATGGAAGGAAACAAGGGAAGACAAAAAGATTATGCAGCTACTATGTGAGGCCCCTACACAGGACAATGGACCCAAATTCTTTTCCAGTTAAATAAATAGAATAAAAAGAAGCAAATATCTATGGGTGCTGCAGACGAACTACCTCCTCAAAAGGTATCTATCTCACACAGTAAGTGACGCTCACAAGCACTGTAAATGTACTCTGTGTGCCAGGTTCTGCATGGAATACACTGCAGGGGTGTTTGCAACGGGGGAATCGACACAGAATGGAATCAGTGGGATCAAACTACAAAAGAGCAGGTCAGATAAATAGGAAAGACTGCATTAAATTGCTTGGAGATGTAAGCATCTGAGGGTGATGCAAGAGACGAGAGGGGGTAAGCGTGTTTTCCCATTGATTGCCTTTTTGAATAATTGCCCAACACTGCAAAACCCCTTTTATGTACATCCGTGTCTAAAAGGATGGAAAACGCAATTGATCAAAGACCAGGTGTGGGGCTATAAGGTAGAGAAGGCGAAAGGAGCTGGAAGCCTGCTGTGATAAGCCCCATTTGGTCAGCCACAGCAGGGCTCACCTGGCCGACCAAAGAAGACCAGTCAGAGGGCGTTTCTGCTCTGAAGAGCCATAGGAAGTTCTTACAGCTAAGCTGGCTTTCCAGCTCCCTTTGTCTCTTAAACCTCAAAAGCAGCAGGACGGGGACAGGGTAGTGGATAGGAGTGTACGTACATGCATTTGTTAATGTTTCATGATGAGTTCTGCTCAATAGCCCTCTGCTGATTTCACTCATACTTGGCTCCCACTGCCTCCCACCTCACGGATGAGGACTAACACCCAGAGATCAAAAACATGTCCTTTAATCTGTCACACTGGCTCCTCTCCGATGGGCACAACAGGCTCAGCCAGAGGAATCAGCTGCCACTGTAAGAGAACCGCAAGCTGCAGATCTTTTATAGTGCTGGCTTCAATTCAACACCCCTTTCTTGAGTCCCCTCCATGACCCTGGGTACTAATAGCAACTAGTACAGAGTGGGAGGGCAACCAAAGCTTAAATTTTAAAAGCCTGGAAGCTTACTATTTCCAGACAAAAGCAACTGCCTCCCGTTGTGTCACAAAAAAAGTAACTGATGGATCTGAAGAATTATGTCGCCTTTTTGTGATGCCACTTAATTAAGGTTATTCTGAATAACAGAAATAATTTGCCTGTAGTTGCAAAGTAAGACTAAGGAAAATGTCTGTGTGCTGTTCAGGGTCTGAGATTTTTCAGTATTTTAGCCACAACATTTTGTAAAAGTGCAGCTGGAAGACAAATTTTCAAATCAGACCATTTAAATGGTATTTCTTCTACATGAGGTAAAGACTGTTTTTCTGTGAGAACTAGACAGACCATTTGTCATTCAAAAAGCTACAGGGGAAAACCTAAAGACAAAGTAACTTCACTGTGCTTTAACAAATTTCTCAAACTTTAATTATTTAACACATTTGTAAAATACACAGATGAAGTATCTCAAAGGCACTTACAATCATGTGATACACATTTTTGTTTTCTTGAAATGTTTTATTATTGACAGTAAGCATCAAACCTGAAATCCAAGACCAAACTTTGTTACCATATTCTTCTCCACAGTTACATTTCCATATTGCACCTGCCCAGATCAGACAACAATGCTAAAAATGTACAAAAAGAAACCAGAAGGAATACTCATGAGCAGGGATTCGACTAATGGGTCTGCTGATTCTGAAGGGCATATATTCATCCAGTCCTCCACAAAAAAGGATGCACAGATGTTAGATAATTGACAGTACGATTGAATCATTACAAAGGGAAAAAAATGTAATACGTGTAAGTTTTCAGAGAAAAATATTAAAAAGACGAATGATGCTTTTGGACCTGCAAGGGGGAAAAAAGCTAAGTGAATGGCTGACCAGAATTCTCTCACTGAATTTAAAAAGAAAGATGTTTCTCCTTGCTCAGTGCCACAAACATGACAACTTTTGTTCTATAAATCAAGAAACAGGGAATATAAACAAGTTTACAAATTGAAAGCAACTTTAAAAAGATAAATTTCAGGTTTCTACAACACACAAAGATGAACTACAAGGAGCTTTCCTTCCTTGTTCAAATTCAAATTAACCAGCCCTTTGTGCTTCTGTTCTCTCCTCTTCTCTTTTCAAATTTCCTTCCTGGTTTCCATGGGAACCCCCTCGCCGACAAGCCTCCGAGCAAAGCAAGAGGCCAAGCTTAGCCAGGGGTGTGAAAAGGGGAGAGAGTCAAAGGGCAGAATTTGGCTCGGGAGAATCAAGATGCCAACCTTTGTCACCCCGCAAAGGCGGGGGTAACCATAGGAACTAACTCTGCGGGACAGGGGCGGCCAGGAGGAGCATCATGGCCAAATTCACCAGATGGGAAACAAAACGGGAAAGGCATCGTTAAAAACACAACGCTAGAACCTACAGTGAAAAAAAGTCTTACAAATGAAAATAATTCAAATAATACTTTAAGGACCGAGTGTCCAGCTTCATGCTAGTTTTTAAGTCCACATAACAGCATCAAATTAATTTATATGAGACCACAGAGAAACTGGGCAGATCTGATTCTCAAATTCGACACAAGCACATAATGTTCTCCTGAAAAGATGCTGAATACTCCCCTTTGAGTTTGATGGGCTCTGAAGATGTTTTCTAAGTGCCTCACAGATACCTGGAAACAACACAGCTTCAGGAAGACTGCTATTGAGCTTCAAATATGCAGAGACAGTTTACACTAACAGTTCTGCAAAATATGGAAGAAAGTCTAGTCGTTATTGTTACTGCAAGAGCAATCTGACAGAGCGGATCTACATACAGTATATTAACATGGCATCTCATTCATGTACTACATAAAAATACAGATATGGCATACTTTTATTCTTGTACCTTGTAAAAGAGACAGCAGGAAGATGAGGCATGAAACAGCTCTATAAAATCACAAATGATACATAAAGGAAAAATATGGTCCAGTTGTTCACTCTATCTTCAGCACAAAAAGTAGGGAACATAAAAACAGCAGGTGGTTCACTTGAAGACAAAAAAACCCCAACAACAGCAAATTCTTCACACACCACCTTTAACTTATGTAACTCTTTGCCACCGATTTGTGTGGATGCTAAAATAATATATGAGTTCAGGAAGAAAACTGATAAATTTGTAGAACAATACATCAAAGGTTACTAATGCAAGACGTCATTTCCAAGTCACAAATTGCTGAACGTGGAAGAACAGCCTGGGTAGATGTATGTTCCATACCTGACCTGTTCTTATCTGCTCCATACAGCACCCACTGTGGGCTGCCATCAGGTGACAGAGTACCAGGCTAAACAGATCCCTGGTCTGACTTCACATCTCTGTTCTTAGGTTCTTACATTTATCCATCTCCTCCCCAATTTCATTTCTACTAGCCTGTCTCTCACACCAAATATAATCTTTAAAAGCATATTTTATTAAAATGTTATTGTTTTGCAGGTCTAAGGTGTTGCAAGATTGAATGATGAACTCAGTTCAAGAGCACTGGGTTCCTCAACCATTAGGGGTATTTTGCAGCCCACAGGCTACTTACCTTCAGTACCAGTTTGGTGCTAGATATAGGACAAACACTGGCTCAGCTTCAGAAAGTCGCAAAACCCTCATGCATTTGCATCTCTTAATGACCAGGATACAAAATGGGGAGTAAGGCGGCAGTGCAGAAATAAGGCACATGTGAATTTAAGATTTGTCCTTTGAATGTTAAAAACGTGCTTTGGTGAATTATTATTCTTCTCAAACAGCCACATAGGAACATCCCATTGATAAAAAAATGATTCAAATCCATAAAAGCCATCGTAACTTTCTCTAAAATCACCACAAATGTCTCCCAAAACAAAGAAGAAGAAAACTGCAGCCGTACCAGCAAGACAAATGGTAAAATTTATGATGACTGCTTCTTGGTGCTTAAGTTGTTATTTCTTACTTATTCTCTTGTCTTGTCAGTCTGTTGTGGCTTTCTTTTTGAATCCAACTATCCTGTAATTGGAACCATCATCACACACTAGAGAAAGCAAGGAAAAACCCACCACTTCCAAGTGACCAGCAAAATAAAAAGTACATCCCAGCCAAGCCACACAACTCTTAAGTAGTCCACTGTTATTTACATCACTGCCAACTTTTTGCACAAAAAACATGTTCTGAAAGAATGGCAAGTCGAAAGGACACAAAACTAAAGAGCTTCCAACCTATTACATCAGCTCAGAAGTTGTAACCGAGATATCTGAATAATCTTAGCACCAGAAGAGTGTGAAGGGGGAAGGGAAAGTAACTTGGACTAAACAGAAGTGGTCACTTGATTCTATAGCGGACACACCAGACCTCTGCCTTATGAGGGACAGAATCTAATGTGTGTACGCAAGGTACCTATTTCAGTACTAATATAGCAGAACTATATCCTCCAAGTTACACATACTACTAGATATAAGGCTAAGTCTAGTCACTGTAACAAATACTAACCTGTACTACTACAGCATACGATATACAATATAAACATGGTTTTTGTCCCACAGCAGCTGCATCTAAGAGAATCAACTGGCTGATTTTGATTAAGGTAGAGAAAAAAACATACAAAGATAGGAATGAATGTCTTTATGCTTGTGGTAGGCAAGACGAATGGTAAATGGTAAGACCAGTATTCCCTTAACGCTCTGGCACAACATTCTTTTCCTTCTGAGTTTACGTTTGCAGATATAAAGCTACAACTGACTATGCAGTACATTGTCATTTAACTATTCAAAATATATTCATGTGTGTTCCACCTTTCTGAATAATTCCTCTTTAAGCCTCCACCAGATGCTGCAGAATTAGCCACAATGCAGAGCCATCTGCCTTCATGACCCTGAAAACAAGCCCACTGTGAATAGATGTTGATTAAGATGTAGATCACTCCCTTTAAACTGAATCATTACATAAAACTAATGTTTTTTTCATATGCTTGGACTAAACTATTAAGGCTAAACTTCGTTTCCATATTTCCACTTGAATCATCATTCAGAATTAATCTTTTATTCAAGAAAATTTGAACATGGTGACAGAGTTCATCTTCAATGTGCAAGCAGTAGTTTATCGATTTAACAAAAAAAACCTCCAAATCCTACTTCTCTTCATTTTCTCTCTCACTACTAGTCTGCCTTTTGAAAATCCTCACGTGGCATCTTGTTAACAAACATAAAACACTAGAAAACAGTATTTCTGAAATTATTCTCTGGAGAGCGTCTGTTAGCCAGGCAAAAGAAAGTAAGGGTTTCTAACACCTGCTATCTAGCTCTACTATTTGAGCACTGATTATCTACATGCAGAAGTTTTAACCCTTGTGTTCTTTGTATTTGTTTTACAAAAAAGCATCTTTTTAGTACTCTGTTCTTTCATGCTGCTCTGTACAGCATAGCACTATAATACTTTTATTTGGTTTCTCGAAGTGCAACGATATGGCCCCTGGAGGAAAAAAAGTCAGAGTCTCACCATCATGATCGCTCACATTAAACAAGCATCCATTCCACCTTAAAATGCCAGTTATAGTTTATGTTCCCCTTGATTGTTGTACTAGGATTGACCACATGCTCAGGTGTGATCTAGGCCCACAAATCCATTCAGTTTGCCGTTGTGGATGTGGGCACCTCCGCATTGACAAATACCTTCCTCAGTAAGCCCGTGCTTGACAGTCTGATTGTCAGAATTGCAGTGCCCTCCCAAACACAAAACACTGCAAAAAGTCCATCTTCTGTGCATCTATTCCTGGACATTGCTCTGTTTGGGTTAACTGCTTCAAAAGATTTCTAGCCCAAGACAAGGCTCTTTTCCCTTTCTTCCTTATTTAAGCCTCTACCAACTTAAGTAGGTACATACGCATAGCTCTATGCTTTATCTGAATGCAAATCATTGTCTCACGTGGCTGCTCTTCCTGTCCAAAGAGTCTAAGTGCTTCAGTATTCATTATATTATTCATTCAGATTATCTTGAAGTTCACTGGACCTTAACGTGAAAGGGATCGGATTGATGGTCCTAATATGAGACCATCTAAGGCTACGTTGAAGAAACAGCTTCCTCAGAAGCCTCATTGTACAAAATTGTCAGATCATATTAATTTTTGTATGGATGTAACAGCTCTAGTTCTTCCCAAATTGTTCTTACGCACTCAGGATTTCACCTTTGCACAACACTCATGGCCTTTACAGGTCAAGATTGAATCCACAAGCTGATGCTCTTCAAACAGACAAGCCTCAGGTATTCCTACAGCAAGAATTTCTAAGCAGTACATTATTAGGAACTCCCTTGCTCTGCCTGTACTCTGCAGAACCATCTTTGCAATTCCAGCTTTGAGATATTCTGGTTTAACAACAAAACAATCTATATCTTTACGTGGCTATTTCTAAGGTAAAAATTCAGAGTTGGAATAAGAGAATATAAAGTTAATGAAAGCGTAGGCTTTAATCAGCTGGTGCACAGCTTGCATTCTTATGATCATGTACAGTTCCGTTGTTCGGTAGCCATCATAATCTTACACACTGAAGAGAAAATTAATCCTTACTGCAAATTAGTGTCTAAGATCAGGGTGCTTACAAAACACCAGCTGATTAAAACCTACTTTTTCATTAGCTTTATATTCTTATACTTCTACGAGTTTTGGATGCAGAACTGAAGAATACAGAAAGCCAAGGAAAAGTGCTGAGATTTTAGGAGGGTATAGTGCACAGGCAAGGCAAAAGAAGATGGGGGACGGAAAGGAATAAAGATGGAATTAAGGGGGGAAGAAGTTAAGGATTTTCCACCTTACATTCTCCCCATCCTTGCTGATCAGTGGAAAAGAAAGAAAGATGCTTCTCATTTGTATCCAAAAAATCACTCAGAAATAGGAGGAGGAGGAATGGGGCAGTACCTCCCAGCTCCAGGGAAGGTATGAATCACAACCACAAAAACCAAGATCAGTGAATTTTGCACACTTCTCCCTGGCCCTTATGCAAATCAAGAATTAAGAGACAATATTCCATGTTGAGTCCAAACTACTAATTTCAGATAATCAGGGTAATATATGCCTGATAGAAAAGCTATTTGAGAAACACCATTAAAATGAGCCACTTAATACTTGACCTACCTATACTGGAAAAATATCCAACTCCTGTTGCACGTGCTAAGACCAGGATGGGCATAAATAGAGCTACGTCTTCTGCTGATGTCATTTTTAAGCATACTCCGATTCCTTTCCACTTAAAAAAGACAAAAAAAAAATAAGCTAGACTCCAAAGATCACTCCTGGGAGGAGAATAAGAAAAAAATACATTGCCACAAAAAAGAAACTGTGCTATACACACAGAAATGTAGTTAGCATGGGTATGCAAATCTTGCAGCACGCACTCTGCTCTGCAGCAGGTCAATGGCATTATCCTCTGCAAGAATCAGAACAAGCAAGAAACCACTAAATTTGAAATAGGGTATGAAAAATCAGGTGTCTTCACGTCTGTAGTTGCATATTCTGTGACAAAGTCCATTAACTATTCACTAGCTCTGCTTCTAAAAATTCAAAACTCCATGACTGGATAGTTTATTTATATTAATCCAATGTTTCCCAGCTGGTGAACTCTGCCATGCTGATGGATTAGGAGATATGAGTCAACACTACTCCTCTCCCCTTCCAGCTACCTCCCTCACCCTGCAAAAAACAAATCAACTGCAGGATAACATTACTTCTCTATTTCCCTCTTCGCATCTCCCACGTACACACTAGCCAACCTAGCTACGTGCATCCGTAAGTGCCTACTGCTGCTCTTTTTTGATATGCAAAATGGGAATGGAAGTTGTGAGAGACCGCAAAGGAATAGCATGTTATCTCCCCTGCCCATATGGTGACTGTATCATCTCATTTCTGGAGCGTCTGACCTCCAGTATAATCCCAAAAGACAACACTTCTGCGTTCACCCAGAGGGACCCATTTAGCCCTCGACTATGTCTGGTTCCTGTCCTTTAAAGCCTCTTTGACCCCCAGTATCATTTGCGAGGTCCCATAAAAATCAGGGTGAGGAGAAGGAAGTGCTGGCAATATATTTAACTGCAACAAGGCTGGCCATCATCATATTAAACCACTTCTCTTCATCAGTGACAAAAGCTTTAATAGCATGCTCCCAGGCTCCAACAGGCTACCAAGTTACATGTCCTCTGACAAAAATATTTGCCTACAAAAATTGCATTAAGGCAGATAAAAAACACTGCTTGTTAGTCTTACGCATAAGCAAATCCTTCAAGGCCAAAGGAATATTAAATGAAAAAGGGACAGAAGATAATTCTTTGTAGCAATAATAATCCGAGAGATGGGTAAACAAGGTCAGATCCCTCAGGGGGATAGGGGTAATTTAACTTCTCCATTGTCACTGCCTCATTCAGCACACGATCTATGTAACACAGCAGAATCGTGGCAGTGCAACATCATCTCAATGTCGCACTATCATCACAAACATATTTAGAGGGAAATTTTAACAGCACAGCTGAGACAGACTATGTTAGATGGTTATTGTAATAAAACAACCTGTTAGCAGATTATAGAAAATTTTAAAAATACCTTACAATATGTTTTACACGACAGCACGGAGCAGATAAAAGGAATGACCCCACAGAGCCAGGAAAGCCGAGGGCCCCGACGTGTGAAGCGGCTGCCGCTGTGCAGTACTGCAGGGAGGACAGCTCCCAGCCCCGGTCCGGCCTGGACAGCTCAGCCTGGCCCCAGGGCCTGGGGAGGGGGCTCTGAAAAATACATGCCCCTTACACCTCTCACCTCATACCTCCATACTCTATCATGACTAGTGTGTTAGTCTACATGAAGCAGCATTACTCCTTTTAGAAAGAAGCAGATGTAAAATGACGCTTATTTTAGTCTCCACTATAGCCAAGCAGATGTTAACAGAGGTTGGACTAGCGCAACTGGTGTTTGTCCTCTATCGAAAGGAGTAAGCCCCTTCAGAGATACGTGGGGATAAAATAATGCTCCAGGCCCTTGAATGCAGAAAGCCCTCCCTTCAATCTTCCCAGATTAAAGCAGGCCTTGCTGATGTAGTCCAGCAGAAAGCTTAAGGCATTATCTTTCCTAGGAGTAAATAAAGGCATAGGAACCGATTACAGCATGGACCAGTATATGCTAAGAGGGACTCCTGACGTAATATTCTATTTTTTCTTCATTTAATCAAGATGGTTAATACCAATATTGCTGCAACATAACAAGGCAACACTGATGACGTGACTTATTAGTCTTTATTATAATTATGAAGGAATCGTATTAGCATAAAGTCTCAAAAAGGCAACTTACTGATTTTTTGAGTTTTCAAGAAATAAGTTTTTAAACAGTTCCTTCAATGAAGCAATCAATGGTATGGGAAGAGAAGTACACTGAATTTATTGATGGTAAGACAAGAGCTGTAGTAGTTATCGTTTTTGCTTCACTTTCACTCTTTCTCGTATTGTACTCTTTCAGTACAAGCAAGCTGAATTTTTCTTATGGGTTCTATTAGGAACTGTTGTGAAAAAGTGGTGCTGAAAAACTGAGAATTACAAGGCCTTCCCCCCGCAATACACAAGATGAATCACACTAATTCTACTGCTCTCTTATTTTATGCTCACAGCAGTTAGGGAGGGCTTGGAGATGAGAGATGTTTACCAGAAAAAGTCACAATGCAAGTTTTAATAGACTTCATTTAGTTCAAAATTTGAGTGCTTCATCCACTTGACTGCAACATTAAATAATGTCTAAAAAGCCAGAATAATAAAAACTTCCTTCTTGCTAAGTACAGATTTAAGGGGCAATCTAGGCTAATACAAGGAGTGGAAATATACTTAGGAAAACCTATGGCTTTTCATTCTTTTTTTCTTGTTCAAACCCCTAAAAACCTCTGCAATGGAGGCGCAGGCCCCTGCATAGTGAATTTAAGCTCGATAATAGCCTTGTTTCCTTACACAGCCTTCACCATTTTTCATGAAGCATTCAGAAGTAGCCCATAGTCCATCCCCAGACTGAAACCACCGACCTATATGCTAATTATATTGGCAGAAGGGAGTACTATATACACCCACAACACCGATGCACCCATGCTACGTTTAAGAATGCCTTTGGCATCAAGCTAGTATATGAATTGCAGCAACACAGTGTTTCATGCAAGCTAATTTATGCTATTAAGTTGAGCTTTATACCACAGAGTGCAGAGAAGTAACATGCGCTTCTCAACTGTTTCTCTCCGTAGCAGAAAGCTATTTTACGAAGATAAGAACAATTACACCAGTTATTCTGGCTCAGACTGAGGGTCCATATAATTACTGCTCTGCTTCCAACAGTGGCCATAAACAGACTGTTAGTGAAAGTGGTATTTTTGACAGTTCTCTGAAATCATTGGTTTAACGTGTAACAAAAGCCAGAAAAATGAACATAATGTTGGCTGTTACTAGGAAGCTATTAGCAGCAAAAAGCATGATTTTATTTATAAATAAAGACCTGGTGTGGCCACATTTGGAATGGTGTGCCATTCTCATCTCCACACCTCAGCAAGGACAAGGCTAGAAAAAGGGACGGAGAAAGGTAACTGAAATTATTACAGGAATGAAGCAGCTGAATTGCAAGAAGAAAGCCCAAACAGCTGGAACGCTTCAATTTGGAAAGGAAAAGTCTGGGGGATAAAGCCAAGGTTTCCAAAATCACAAGTGTAACAGAGGGTTTAACTGCAGCACAATATTGCGCAATACTGGAACTAAAGGGTATTAAATGAAACTAGCAGGAAACTGGTTTAAAAGAGTTAGAGAATAAGTACTTCTTCACATAGTGGCTAGTGAACTGGTTGACAGTATTGTATTAACAAAATAATTTAGAGAAATTCATTGATAATAGATCCATTAAATGATACTAAAGGGAACAGGCAGGGAGGTACCCTCTAACATCCATAATTCAGGGACTGTAGATACTGGGGAAGCACCAGAGAAACAGCCCACAGAGGAGAGGCTTGCATCCCTTCCCTAAATAGTACCTCCTTGTGCCATCAGCAGATACAGAACACTTGGCAAAGTGGACCATTAGCAGGACATTTCTTACATTCCCTAAATGCTCTCCCAGCCTGTGACAATTTTCTGCCTAGGGGAAGAGCCTGAAGTGGTTTTTTTTCTACCTAGTCACCCTCATTGGCATTCTCTTCCAAGTTCTGGTCCAGTCTCCTCAAACTTTTTGCATCCACAGTACTGTCTAAGAGTTTCATAGCTCTACTGCCAGCTATTTGAAGAACCACCTCTTCCTCTTTGTTCTGACTTGGCTTCTAGCAACATCAGTTGATGGAGCCTAGTTCCTGTGCTGGAAGAGACAGTATACAGTCAATCTCTATAACCCTTTGCATGCCACTTATGATGGTAGTTGTTGTTGCTGGCAGGTTTTTTTCCTATTTTAAAAGTAGGCTAAAGCATCCTGCCATAGTCTAACACTCCTCATATGGGATATGTTCCATAAGCTTGTGGTCATTCTTCCTGTTCTTCTCCGGACCTCTTTCAGTTCAAACACATTTTTTGAGATAGCTCAGAACTTCACACAACACTCCAGCTACTTGTGAGCCACAGGATTATATAGCATCACTGTAACATCTGGTCTTCATTCCTTTTATTCCTTTCCTAATTATTCCACATTGTATTTGCCTTTTGGCTTTCTTACTGCTCAGTCAAGCTTTCAACTCATATGTCAACAGAACAGACCATCGTAAGTCCAATGAAATAAGCTGACCACCACCACTGATGTGAAGAATATTATTCCCCCCAACACGTACATATTTATCACTTTGAATTTCCTCAACAATTTTGCGGCTCAGTGTACCTCAAACATAATCTCAAGATCTTTACAGTTCTTCGTTCTGATTTGACCTTAGTTTTAAGTTACTCACAACAGTATCAATAGGCTTTCTTATCTTACTGCTGGTCTTCTCTTCCAGATGATGTCAGAAAATACTGAACTGCACAGATCCTGAAAGCCTTCCACTGATAATCGACTTCCACTCCAAGAGGTGACCATCTACTTCTCCAACCAGCCAACAAAATCAAAACCGACTGTCTCCGCACCTCCACAAGCCAAGTCCCTGAAGTCTTCAACCCAGCTGGTTTCATCGATTCCTTTAATATCCTAAGTTTCCACCTTTCAAAGGTGAAGCAAACAGTTTGTACACGCCTAGTTGTTCACACTGTTATCCTATTAAACTTGCTTTCTTGCTTTGGCTTCATTTTTCCTCCTTACAGTTAGATCTTCAAAGGTCCTCAGAACTTACCAGATCCAATTCTAAACTAAAATTCATTCCTGTTGCTATGTATTTAGTATAACTGGAATCCCTAGCCACATCCAAATGAGCCGTTGAAATGCAAGTCCGTAGTTGTTTCAAACAAAGCAAAGGGTAAGAATCACTATTTTCTTCTTACAGTAAAATGCCTGTCAAGTCTGGTTCACAACTCTTCCATAGAAAGACTAGATAAAGCCTCGGCTTTATATTATTTAACAACAACAATTAAATTAAGTTTCTGTGTTGTCAGGAAGAGCATTCAAAGATGAAAACATATAATTACTCTTTCCATTCTCAGTATACAGCACAGCGTATCTACCAGCGAGGATTCCCAAGCACCTCAAAAATACCAATAAACCTAATTTGTGCAAATCTCTCATGAAAATTTGAATAGGCTGACAGCGAGACTTGCCTAGTATTCTGAATTTCCATCAATTTTAGTCATATCACAGAATATCATGTAAGGACTCTCCTTAGGCAGGGTGGCAGGACAGAGAACAGACTGAAGTGAGTTTAAAAGTCTTGTATAAACTAAACTATAGATAAAAAGAGACTAAGTGTGTGGTTGAAGCCCCATCAGCAAAGTTCTCCAAAGAAGGTTTAGACAAATATCAGTGGAAATGTGTTGGTTTTTTTTTTTTAAAGGAGAAAATTATTATACATAAGTCCAAAGAAGGTTTTGGGGGATAATGTTAACAGTAGTAAGGCACCATTGTAACAAAGAAAGTGCAAGTCTAAAAGCTTGTCTGCCTCGATATAGAACAGAAACACGTTAACTAAATTGTCTGCAAGGCAATAGACTTTCTTGCAGCTGAGAAAAGCAGTACTAATAAATGAGCAACTTCCATTATTTTCATAGTATGTCTTATTGTCATTTTCTTTACACCAAATTTTAGGCGAGTAAGAAAAGGCCAAATATTACAAAGCCACCAAAGAACATAGTCTTCAGAACTAAAAATCTTCTATTCATTGTTCAGTATGCTATTTTTCTGGCATTTAGTTAAGTGACAGACCATTCAAAATATGCATTCTTGATCTGTCCAAATATTTAAAAGTAACAGGCTAACATACAAACACATTCAGAGTATTTCATACTCAGTTATACTAAATTAGGCAAATTTTGTAGTCATACAATATTTTAGTACGTATTACAATACAACTTATGCAAGTGGTGTTTGTTTTTATATTTAAATTATTAATTGCCTTGACTTTTTCATTTTTATTTCTAATATAAATATCTTCCTGGATTCAGTTACTAATTATTTGTCAACTAAAGGCCCAAAACATATATATTGCTGAAAAAAAATAGTCTTACCTCCATTGCTAATGCCGCTGTTTGCTGGTCATAATGATTCAGAAGATTAGGCATAAAGGTGGTGTTGTAAGGCAGATCCTGGCACATCCGCAAGATGATGGGCTCACAGGAAAATAAACTGTGCCCTCTTGCGTGCCCCACCAAAACATCCAAAAGCCAAAGGTAACAGAACATCCAGCTAATAGCCATCCTTCCACACTGGGAACGGGGCCAGTTACTGAGCCCAGTCAGAAAGCTCTTTCAACTCCTCGTGTACCCTCAGATTTCACTTCAACAGCGACATTTTCAGTCCTTGTTTAAGGTTCTTCAAAACTGGAATACTCTTTGTATACAACATTCTTAGCTTAGTCCAGAAGATTATGTATTTGAGACAGACATGTAAGAAATCTTGCCTTTTCTTTTCTCAGTGTTATGTAGCATGTATCAGGTCAAGGCATTAAAATGTTTAACCACATTCCCACACAATTGACCCCATCGTGATGGAACACCAGTCGAGTTACCTTCTTCTTTTGTTAGGTAACCTAGAATAAAAAACACAACAAACAGAATACAGTCAAAAGCCTTGTAATTGATTAAAACATTTTAGCTCTAAAAAGCCTGGCAGACAAATTGCTTCAAGTTCTCATGTGCAAGACTACAGGGTCCCTTGACAAGTTTTAATCCTGGTTACAGACTGTTTCTGATGGAAAAAAGCTGGTATGCTGTAAAACTCAGGATGGTGAAAAAGAGGAATGTATTTACTATGAAGAAAATATTTTTAGAAAACCCCACACTTTAAATTTAACCATGTGAGCATTACAATTGTTGACCACACTGAAACCAAGCTATTTATGAGTCAGCATCTCCACTGGTACATTCACAGCGATAGCATCTCTTTAGTTGCATGGCCTCGTAACTTCTGCTGAATAATTATAAAACAAAAACAAAGCAGTCACCACCACCAATACACAAGTCCCAACTTGCAGTACCGAAGACTACTGTTCTGCCCAACAAGCTACAGTCATGGTTTGGCTACCTGTGTTCAAATATGTAATTTTAGTCCAGTTGTAAACAACTTTTTTGTTGTCTCTAACCCATTTTACTTGCACACGTCTCATATCTTGCTCTCCGGAAACCATCATAACAGCTAAGGATAAGCCAGAAGACAGCATTCTTTGACCACCCCTTTCTCCACACGCTCTCGAAGATTGGAAACTGCAAAGGTAGCTACGTATGGCTGTTCTGCCAGTTCCACTCTACCTATAGAGCCAATTTAAACAGCAGTCATTCCCCAGGGCTGGATCTGCATTTTCTCAGCACTAAGGGGCTGGAGTGGAACAAGCAGAACAGGGACTTAGCATATCATGCTCATCGACTGGAGAAACAAACTCTGAAACTGGAGGCTAAAGCATGGAAAAAGTTGACAGAGCCGTAAGAGTACAAAGAGGCCCTTTTCTTATAGCAATTTTGTCTTACAGCAATGACAATTGCAAAACTCAGTCTCTAAGCAACTGCTTTAAAAAAATTCTGCTTAGAAAAGGTAACAAAGTTAGAAATTCTGTTTGAACCTGAAAACCCCAAGTACTCCATCAATATTCCCAAGAATAGGCAATCACAAATTTGAACAGACTTTCAATCTTGAGAGAGTAATGTTCTTCCTTAGATATTCAGGAAGAGAAATAAATTCCACACGTCAGAGAGGGAAAAAGTTTTTCCTTTCTCCCTAATGCAAACTTAGTGAGAGATACGAAAGAGTTAATTACCAGACTTCTGCTGGTATCACCCGATCAAAAAAAGTTATGCGTGCACACTTTTGTTTACATAGGCCCATCTTATGGTCAGAAAAATTAAATACCATGTACCTCTTTAAACCCTCATACACTTTGTGGGTTGGACTAGATAATCTTGAGAAGTTCCTTCCAACCTAAACAATTCTGTGCTTCTCTAAGATCATGTGAGGCAATGTTTTTGGCTGTAGCTGTGCAAGACAGGGTGGTAAAAACAAACATGCAAATAGGAAAAAGACCAAAATGCTAAACATAACCATGTTAAATTAAGTTCATTGACAACTTGCTTTCACAGGCTGCTTACTCTCTCTCAGCTATTGACGGGGAATCCACGTTTCAAGCAGCACTGAAGTACGTAAAGAATATAAATAGTAAAACTGTTGCAAACCTAGGAAAAATAAAACATGACAAAAAAAAGCAGAAGAGAGAACTATCTACACCTAAAGTTAGGTGGTAGAACCAACCAAAACAGCTCAAATCACAGCGTCTTGCTTATATTCTGAAGCAAGCGTTGCTGTGAAGAGCAGTCAACACACTGAATTTAAAAGATGAAAATTAGCCACAATATTTAAGACATGCTACATCTAACCACACCTGATTTCAGTCCAATTTCAAGTTCATATGGCCTTGAAAAGCTATGTCCTTCTGCTCTAAGGAAGCCATTTCTCAGACTTGTTTTTCAAGAATTTGGTGCCTCTTTCAAAAAAAACCCCAAAGACCTGAACTATCCCATCTTCCAGGCAGCAGTACTTACCCTAAAGGTTTCTGCATATTCTCACATCCCCACCAGATGATTGCAAGTTACAGACAGACAAAACCAATTCCTACTTAGTTTTGTACAAAGTGCCTAATCCCCTTTGAATCTAGTCCTTTGATTTTAACATTTTAATAATAGTTCCCCAAACTCAGGAAAATAAGCCTTTTCAGTTTGTTGTCATCTCCAAAACACTGGCATCAGGCATTTTTTTTTCCCCAAACACTTTGCCCACCATCTCCAAAAGACTGTATTCAACAACTTCAGTGAAGTCAACTTGTAATGTGGGTTAGCGCTTGACTTTTTAGCATGCTCCCTGGAATTCAGGTGCCATTCCAGCAACGATCAGTAGATAATGCTTCATAAGAGAGGTTCAGAAGCAACATAAGGTGAATTGTACTCACACCAGGTATTGTGTTAAAGTTGGAAGCACAAACATTGGGCAAATCCAGGTCAGGATCTAGAGTCTTGGGAAAAACTCCAAGAACACTCCACGCTAATCATCATATTAATGACATTCAAAGTAGAGACTCCAAACAAATCCACCCATCTTCTGACTTCCCCACAACCTCAAACTGAAAAAAACATGCAAAAACCTAGACTCAGTAAGCCACGAAAAGTTTTAACTATGCAAAAAGCAGAAAAAAATTCATCACGTCCTTTTAGGACTTTTCCATTTTATGCTCAAGATCTTATTACTATATAGTATCATAAAGGAAATGAAGAATATATTTACTAGAGCCAGAAAAGAACACCAAGTTATACAGCCTAGTCATCCAGTGCCCTTGCATGGAAAAAAAAAAATCTAGGTGAAATTAAGAAAAAAAGACAACCATATCATTGCGAAAGGAGACGAAAGTTTTGCAAACGAGCATATAGATGACCTATTAATTGGTGTAGACAGATGAATGCTGTAATGAGCAATCGTTAATGTCAAGATAGTTTCTTACCACAGATCCAGTTCTGTATACTCTTTGTTAAGCCTCTACATATGAAATTTTGTGGTTATTTTTATATGTATATAAAAACAAAGCAAAACACTTTCGATGACACTGGGGATAAAAGAGGAGGAGGGGATACCTACCCATCTGCCCCAAGGCACTGCAAAAAAACCTGCGGGCAAAAGGGGTAGGAAACAGCTAGTTTGTTAGTGTGGTTACAGATTTATATGTTATTTATAATCATAAGAAGCCCATCCAATTCCTGCTGTAAAGGATAAATTAAGACATGCATAGACGACTATTATAAAGAGTGAAAATCATGAAATTAAAAGGGTTGACTCCCACAAGTTATATTTTTTTTTTCAAGTAAATTTTGAAGAATAAGAGGGGGGGCAATGAGAAAAAAAGTTATCAGACTTTCGAAAGAAAATGTGTAGGTGGATTAACTCATGGTTATCTGTCCCAGAGAAATGAGATGATAAAACAACAAACTAGACTCCTCCTGTACAAGTGAGAAGACAAGAGGAGAATGTCACCTTAGTCATTCCCCACCCAATTCCGATCATGGAGGAAGGAAAGGAACTCAATGCATACAAGCACTGGCAGCGTTTCCCCAACCCATTCCCACCCACATGAAGGCACAAAAGGAGAATATATTATTCTCCCAACTCCACTTTAATTAGTCAGTGGGAAAGAAACTCCAGCGCTGTACTCCCCTGTTCCACTTCTGTTACATGTTAAGGGAGAACCACACTATAATCCCCCACATCCTCTATTTCAATTAGGAGAGCATGGAGAAAAGAGGGCACATGCTATGCTCTCCCACTCTTCATGCTCCTCCTCACTGTACTACAGGGCAGAATGAAGAAAGATGCAGAGTATCTCCTCTTCCCCTCTCCCTCTGCACAGTGACACCACGACAGTCGCTGCTCCACTCTCAGCAGGGATGACGGAAAGGAGAAACCCTTTCTGGTTAGATTCCCCATGTATATGGAAGGACAGGTCTAGCATCTCTCTCCATTTGAGTTCATATTGCATGGCAAGCTAAAGGAACCGGAGAGGGAGCTAACTATCATCCCCTAGATTGGAAGAGGAGGTAGGGTGCAGACTGAGCTAGCACCCCCTCTCCCCTTGAATCCTCACTCTGTTTTAAAGGCAAACAGAACAAGTGCACACACAGGACTAGCATCCTCTAGGATTCCTGCTACATTGCAAAGGAAAAGGAAGGATATATACGTACATAAGGCTAGCACCCCTTCCCCCTGGGTCTCCACTGCATTGCAAAAGGAAAAGGAGAGAGCTAGCATCCCCTTGGGTCACTGCACTGCAAAGGGAAAAGGGTGAGGGAGGTGTGCATGGGACTAGCATCCCTTTCCTCCTGGGTCTGCACTGCAAAGAGAAAGGGGGGAAGCATGGGACTAGCAACCTCTTGGGTCCCCAACGCACTGCAGAAGAAAAGGTGTGTGTATGTGGAGGGAGGGATGGCATCCCCTCCTCCTCGGGTCCCCAGTGCACTGCTGGGGGAAAGAGAGGCAGCACGGCCCCTCTCCTTTGGATCCAACGCTGCAAGGGGAAAAGCGGGGAAGGTGCACATGGACTAACAACCCTCTCCCCCGGGCTCCCAGGGCACCGCGAGGAGAAGGGGGAAGAGTACCCGGGACTCGCATCCCCTTCCCCTTGGGTCCCCGGTGCGCTGCTAAGGGAAAGGGAGGGGAAATGCATGGGACGAGCATCCCCTTCTGCTGGGGATGTCCCTACCAGCGCACTGGTAGGGACAGGGGGAGCAGGAACGCACGGGACCAGCATCTCCCGGCCCCGAGGCGCTGCTGAGGGAGAGGGGGTGGATCCGGCACCTCCATGTCGTTCAGCGGAGGACAAGACTAGCCCCCCGCGCCCTCGGGGCCCCCGCCGCATCGGAGCGGCGGACTTAACCCCCCGCTCCGCTCACTCCCCCGCCCAGAGGACGCTTCATGGCCGCCCCCCACAGCGCCGTCTCCGGGCGCGGGTGTCTCTGCCCCTGGCGAGCGAGGCGGCCGCTGCGGGGGTGAAAGAACGACATCCCTGAGGGAAACCCCCTGCCCATCTTCACGTCCCACCCCGCTCCGCGCCGCCCGGGCCACAGGTCCCCGCCGTTACCTCAGC
>WAAD01030541.1:0-60647 GCA_013389945.1 Fregata magnificens | reverse complement strand
GCGTGGGGCACAGGGGGGTGGGCAGGGGGTGCGTGTGGAGGGGGTAGAGCCGTAGTGGGGCACGAGGGGACAAATGCTGTGGGATATTGGGGGGACAAACGCGGTGTGGCGTGGGGAGGGGGGTACAAATGCAGTGGGACAGCGGGACAGTGGCAAGAGAGGGGAGGACAAACTCCATAGAGTATGTGGAGGGGGTACCAGATTCAACAGGATGCAGGGAGAGAGTCTGACGGGAAGATGGAAGACCCCAGCGTGCACCCAGCAGGGCCCATGCTGTGAGGAAAGGGGTCTTCCATGCACCTGGCGGTGAAGGTGTGAATGCTATGGTGGGGGACACCGCGGCACAAAGGGCCTGGGGTCTGCCCATCTGCCAGCACTGTCAGGCCTGGGGCCTGAGGGGATCGTTGTTGCCTCTGGGTCCCAGGAGAGATTTCAGTCTGTGAGTGGAAGGAATACTTAGAAATATTAATGCTCAAAGGGACGGGGCATAAAGACATCATGCAAAGAGTATAAACTCGATAAATGGGTGGAAAAAGCACTGGTATCTATGGACACAAGTACTGAGCGGCTGAGGTTTGCTACTGCCTTTTGAAGGGGGATGGGGAAAGCTATCGGGGCATCGCAGGACGTGGGGATGCTGGGCAGTGTAACCGTATGTGCTGCAGGACTAGGGAAGTTCTGGTGGACTTTGAGGTAAGAACATCGTGGATCATCCAACTGCATAACAGAATCTAAATCCAGTGAGATTTGCGGTAGAAAGGGAATTGCTTTATTCTCTAGGGATTAAAGGACCTTGCTGTTGTCTTATTTAGGGGAGAAGAGGTGTTAGGGATGAATACTGATCAGTTCCCCTGGCTGTAATGTCATTGGGATTATGCAGTGCTGTGACAGCTCCTGGGAGGACATTGGCACTGCAGGACACAAGGAGACTGATGTGGAGCAGGAGTGGGAGTCAGCGCTTCAGGGCTTGGAGCAGCTCCTGGAGAACATCTGTAACAAGGGTGTACAGGAGAGCAGTCAGGTGTTGACACCACCAGGGAGGGGAGATCGCTGGGTTTATTGGAGACCAAAGGGGGTACCAGTCCTTTGGAGCTGAGTGATGCTGTGGGGTGAAAGGAATAGGGTAGGATAGGGTAGGATAGGGTAGGGTAGGGCAGGGTAGGATATTTCAGCTGGAAGGGACCTACAATGATCATCTAGTCCAACTGCCTGACTACTTCAGGGCTGACCAAAAGTTAAAGCGTATTATTAAGGTCATTGTCCAAATGCCTCTTAAACACTGACAGGCTTGGGGCATCAACCACCTCTCTAGGAAGCCTGTTCCAGTGTTTGATCACCCTCTCAGAAAAGAAGTGCTTCCTAATATCTAGTCTGAGCCTCCTCTGATGCAGCTTTGAGCCATGGTTATGAAGAGAATGGGTATGGAAGTTAAAGCAGCAAGGGCGTTGGTAGGGGGTAACGGTATGCAGGAGCACGAGGGATTTTGAGTCTGTGGGTCAGTGGAGAGTATCACCTCTGAGATGGAGGTACCGATGCCTTGGTGGGCATTGTGGACCAGGGAGGAACACAGAATTAGTTATTCACTGCCCAGGGTAAGGGGGATCGTAGGGGTACTTAAACCTTGGGTTCTTGTGCACAGGGATATTTCTAGCACACCCTGGCAGGGGTAAGGGTGTTGGTCTCGTGCAGTGCAGGGTGCACAGAGGTGATGGTGCTGGGGAGAGGCAGAAACATCAGTGGCACAAGGTGCTGCAGGTGTTTGGGTTTATCAGTACTGTGGCGATGCCATGCTCTGGAGTTTATTGATGCTGTAGTATTGGTACCACAGAGATCCTCGAAGCCAGCTGGGCAAACATCTGTGTCAGGGTCACAGAGCCTTCCACGGGACAGGGGACAGCCAGGAGAAGACTGATGCGGTAGTGGGGAACACTGGCAATGCCATGCATTCAGAGCGGACGTGTTAACTGAGGACAGGGCGTGACTGTGCAAAGTGCAGGTGACAAATGTGGAAGGCTGGATGATATCAGTGCTTTGCACCTTGTGGGTTAAGGGCTAGCTAGAGGGAAAGGAGGAACGCAGTATTGGCCTCCTTGTTGTAAATCATTGTAAATTTGCACTCAGCCTCCTGCCCTTCCCCTCTTGCCATCTTTCTAAGTGTCCCCCTGCATATGAGGATCTGTTTCACATTATCTTTTCCACCCAGAGCTATCCTCTGAATTTTTCCATTCTGAATGCCCTATAGTTTCGCCTACATTCTAGGTTGTTCTTCTGTTACTACTGTTTAAAGCATTTCTTCCATGGCATCAATCACCACACTGTTTGTTGTTGATATAATAATTTACAATAAAAATTGCTTTCCTGTCTGAGCTTGAGATTCATTTAGTTAAATTCTGTTTATTCGCAACTGAATTCCTCGACTGTGCCATAGTCGTCACATGGATTAATGTGATTAGGCTGTTTCTCTGCAAAATGCATCCTTAAACCTCTGAGTGCACCAGGCTCTGTTGAACCACAAAGGCTTACTGCTATAGAGATGTGGTCAAAAACATTAATAAAGTGGGTCTGCTTCTGAAGGACTTGTTTTGCGTACGGTTTGCACAAACCTCTGGAATGCCATTCCAGAGGGTTAAGCAGAGATTAACCCAGCTAAAGGAAATTATTCCAATGCCCTTAGTTAATATGATATGATCATTATGTATTGTTAATCTTTCTTAAATGCAATCACTTTTTTTTAAACCAAGGGCTTGACCCAACTTGTACTGAAATCAGTGAAAGTATTTCTTCAGCAGGATTCCGATCCATCTTGAAATTGTCTCGCTATTAGACAATGCCATCCATCTTTCCTGCCCTGTGAAATTAATGTATGTCTTCTTCATGCATCTCAAAAAAGCACAAATCTCTTGGATCCCCACTCAGTATATCCTTTCATTCAAACTGTGAACCATTCCTAACTACTCTCTAGCTGTAGTAACCCAGGCAGTTTTGCTCTTTTTTAACATTTGTGCTCTGCCAGGCTCACCTGCTCTCTGCAAACTGTGTAAGATAACTGATTTGAAACAGCTGGAGGTCTCTGACCAACTTGTGAAGTTAATCAAACATGACCAGCTTGAAAACACTGTATATACTCACAAAACTTGGTCTTTCCCCAGTCTTTTCCCCAAATCTCTTTTGCACTGGTATTTACTATGCCTGCCACCTGCTCCTACATTGCCTTTTTATTTTTCCTAGAAGGATAATAGATAATTTTCTTAGCATCATGTGTCAATAGCTTTTCCTCTTTGGGTTGAACCAACATTTTCCTTATATATATTTAAAGCTTGATTTCTTGTTAACCTCATCTCACATCTCTTGCTGGTTGAGTGTTTTCAGATCAGCTGAGCTTGATGAATTTCAGCCCAGGATATGTGAAGAACAAGCTGGAGCAATCTCTGGAATGTTATTTTGGGCAGCCAGTCCAAAGATAACGACTATTGCAGAAGAAAAGTGGAGCCCTGGCTAAACAGCTTGACAATTGCTGGTCTGCACAGTACACTAGCTGCCTTTTAATGCGTACTGAGCAAGCTGCTGCAGCCGCCTCAGTATCATGTCACAGATTAACTCTGATTAGAGTTACTCTAGGCTCTTGAAGAAGCCAGATTAGCTGTTAATCCTGCCAGGGATAGGGAGTTCATGGTGAAGACAAGAAGCACAGGTTTTCCTTTGGGGAACAGGCAGCTAAACTGTAGTTGGTAAACCAAGTCTTTTCTTGGAAGGCCTATAAAGAACTTGCAGTCCAATTTTTAGGCTAGCTGCATGTTACAGGTAAGGTGCTTCTAGATTTTCTAAGGCTGCTGGCTCCTCTGATGCATGCCGTGCAATTCAAGGCCACCTAATCAGTAAACGCACTGACTTCACCAAAGAACTCATCCTGTAAATACACGTCGCTGAGGTTGGACTTGGGGTTGCCTCCCTCCCCTCATCACCATTTTGCGTGTAGCTGGGGAGATGGGGAGCAGAGCAGATGGTGGTTGTGTGTCGGTGCTAGCAAAGGGGTAGTGAGGGAGGGATGGCAGGCTGGCACATCATCTATAAAGTTAAAATGTTTGGCTACGCTCACCTTTTTGCCTGATGGTACCTGCCTTTACAGCCCTGTTTACACATCGTGCTCGAACATCAAGTGCAATTCAGGCAGTTTTATGGCATGTGCAGCTGGGAATATGACTTCTGCCAGGTGTGTTCTGAGCCACGTTTTTGGCACAGAAGGCGCGCAGAGGCATGACTGTCTCTTTGGGCTACGAGCTGCTAACAGGCTGGTTCGCGGAGGTGCTTTGTGAACGCAGCTGCCCCAGCACCAAGAAAGCATGTCTGCGTAGGGAAACTGGAACATGAATCCAGGGCTGGGAGTGTGCTGCAGTGACAACTGATGGTTTTGTGACTAATGTAGAAGGTTGTCCCTGAAAAACAGGACATGGTTGCCTGAACCTGTTTTTTTGGCAATGGAGCAGTTTCTCTAGCTTGTAATGTTGTATTTCTGTGCATTGAACAGGGCAGGGGCCTTGCAGAAAAACAAAACAAAACAAAAACAACCCAGTAAGTGATCCCATTGTAATGTGTATCCCAAATGCATCTATTCAGTTGCACAAGAAGGCTCTAACATTGGTCAACTATGGAATGTCAGGCTTTGAAACCTTAATAAGTCTTTTAGCTTTCAGTGGCTTCTCTGTGGGAAGTTAAAATTGCAGTGTGCAGACAATAAGTTATTTAAGGATCTCTAGCAAAAAAAAAAGAGAGAACTCAGACTCTTGTAATGAACTGATTTCCTAACCACAGACCATATTACATCACCAGATGCAGACAGAAAGATATAACAGATTTTTCTTTTTTTTCTTTGTATTTCTTTGATTCCATAATAACTTAGGAAAGAAAGGGAGGAAAAACTAATCAAAAAGGTGATGCGCCCAGACAGATCCTGCAGTGGGTTTTGAAGATTAATCTTCCATTGATATAGAAAGGAATTTTGTCTGGGTAAGGAATGGGGGAATGGGCTTTCATGAAGATGTGTCTTGTGAGCCTCAGAGCTGTATTAGCTAGAAAGGTCCTTTTGCTGGGTGGGTTTTGAGGTGCTTGGGTTCAGGGTAGGCTGGCAACACAATATTGGGTTACTTAGTGGATTTGCCTTTTCTTTTGTTCCAAAAGTCCTATTATTCACCTTGCCACCGTGAAGCTTTAAAGCGATCTGAAGTGTTTACAGAAAAAATTGCCGAATACTATAGGCAGGGAACTGAGGTATTTTTTAATGTGGTAAAGAAATGACGTGGTTTTCAGGCTGTTGCAGCTTAAGCCTCCAGTCTGGAAATTGGATGCCTGAGGTGAACAATGACATTATCCTGCTGAATCCAGCTGCAGGATAGAAGATGAAGGGAAAAAAACTTTTCCTATGTTTGGGCAAGAATTTATGAAGAAATGACTTTGTCTAAACAAAGTCCGATTACTTGGTGTCACAAAAGGGAAAGGAAAATTTTGTCAAATGTCCGATTTACTTCACGTAGAAATTTTTGTTTAAAAGAGCAGCGCAATCAGTCCAAACTGTCAAAACCAATCTGCCTGAACACAGGACCCTGAGAGATTTCAGTCAAATCTGAACCATTCTGAATTCATTCTTCCCATTAAGTGTTACAGAAACAAATTGGCCCTTTGAGACTTGGCATTATATGCCCATCAAAATCAGTAAAAACCTAGCTAGTGTCACTTAAGTAGATGCACAAGTTATCTCCAATTTTCAGTGCTAACAACTGGAAAGAGAAATTTCGTGTACTTTCTAGCTCGCTGCAAATACCCTGTTGTGATCATTCATGCAGCAAAAATCAAAGGCATATTCAATAACATTTGTGATGGGGAAGACCTACTTAATTATTAATTATTTATATGACATTAGTGCACAGAGGTTCCATCAGGAAATCCGGCCTTTACTGTCACGGTGCTGTGGATACACAAAATAAAAGGCCTTACCCTAACTGACTTTCAAATAATTTTACTTGTATCATTGCTATGCTATGAAATACTTGGATTCCTTATTAAAATTATTTGCTTTTCACTAGCACACTGTAATGGAGCAGCACAGAGATAATGTTGGTCTTTGTTGTGTTCAATTGTTGTAGCCGTTGGTGCTGACAAGACGTCAGAGGACCCACCATCTCCTGTATCTATGGCATTTGCACCTCCTAGAAACATGGATGGCCCCAAGCTACAGACCAAGATGAGCACATGGACTCCACTGAACCATCAACTCATGAATGACAAGGCAAGTTCCATGCAAATGGATCAAATTCAAAGAATCACAGAATTGTTGAGGTTGGAAGGGACTTCTGGAGAACATCTAGTCCAACCCCTCAAGGCAAAGTCAGCTAGACCATTTGCTCAGGATCTTGTCCAGTCAGGTTTTGAATATTCTCAAATCCCAAGCCAAACTCTCAGGTTCGCTTCAAGAATTCTCAAGTCCTAGAAAAATTTAACTTATAGAATCACAGAATCGTTTAGGTTGGAAAAGACCTTTAAGATCAAGTCCAACCATTAACCTAAAACTGCCAAGTCCACCACTGAACCATGTCCCTAAGCACCACATCTACACGTCTTTTAAATACCTCCAGGGATGGGGACTCAACCACTTCCCTGGGCAGCTGTTCCAATCCCTGACAACAACAGTGAAGAAACTTTTCCTAATATCCAACCTAAACCTTCCCTGGCGCAACTTGAGGCCATTTCCTCTCATCTGATCTCTTGCTACTTGGGAGAAGAGACCGACACCCACCTCACTACAACCTCCTTTATGTTTTTGCCTGTGTAGTACATGAGTAATGGAATAAGAACATAAAGGTTTTGCTTACTCTTAGAAGTATGTGTATATCAAACACACATACAGTCTTTATTATGTATACGTATATATAAAAACTAATGTTGTGTAAAACCTGAAAGTTCAAATGTGCATTGTTTAAAGCATACAAGTATTTAGTTCAAGTATTGTTATTTTACCAAATCAGTTGTTTTTAAACAAAAAAATAGTGTATTCAATTGTTAGTGATAGTTGCCAAATTATTCTTTTTTCTGCTCCAGAATAGTTTAGTTTAACTCCAGAGCAAACTGAGTGTCAGTGTAGGTTTCTGAGAGGCCGATGTGCTCCATCTCAGCTCGTAGGAGAGACCTTAGTACCCATGCTCTGGCTTCTCTGCTAAGCCTGGCAGTGATGAGGCTAGCTTGATATTTTGGAAACTAAAGTGGTGCACTCAATTTATAAATAACGAGATGCATTTCCTAACCTCCCACTCTGTATACTATATCTGGGATCTGCTAACATAACTGAGGGGGTTTTGGCTCATGTATCACCAGGATCATATTCCTCCCTCAGAATTCAGTTTAAATTTCTGTTGGTGATTCATAGAATTTAATCCAGAGAAGGCCATTACCTCATGTAGTCTGGCTTCCTGGATTTCTCGGGCCCTCTTGTTTCGCACAGTTCTCCCAGTCTTGAGCTCAGTAACTAGAATTTAGGTAAAATATATCTTCCATGAAGGTGTACAGACTTCCTTTGGGGTTAACGACCTTCATACCTTACGAAGTGAAAATTTCATCACTTCTTCCCTGATAATTTTCTCATGATTAATCCCCTATACCATGAAAAGATGAAACCTTGTCTTCTGTCTGAATACCTCTAGCATTAGTTTCTATCATTTAAATCTTCCCCTGCTAGCTTATTAAACTCTTCTGTAGCCGGTATTTTTTCCTTGTGGAAGGACTTTTACCCTGCTTCAGGCCAACACTTGAACTTTTTTGATAAACTAAACAGATTGAAGTCTTTGAAGTCCTTTCAATCTGGGATATTCTCCAGCCTTTGAATCATTTTAATGTCTGTTTCCTACACCCTTTAAAACATATTTTTACAGATGCACATCACTGTGCAATAAAGTATGATCTAACTAGAAATAAGGTTGTGGGTAAAACTACCCTTTGCCACCTTCTTATTCCTCTACTCCTTAGGCAGTCTGATGTTGCATTGGGCTGCAGCAAAACTTTTAGGAGCTCATATTGGACTGTTGTATACTCCAACGCTTAATGATGTTCCAGGTAGGAAAGAACATCCCATAAGCTCCCAGACCTGTGCTCAGTGATGAAATTCATGATAAAAAGTGTTTGCTTGTTTCTGATCCAGGTTTTAAAGCATTGACCTGCCTGAAACTCCTTTTTGTATATCACTATACTGCTCTGCAGTGTTAGCAGAAAAAAAAATCATTGCAACAAAAATATTGCTGACAGCTGAAATCAGGAGATAATCCAACTGATACATATAGGGAGCTAGTAAGTGAGAAGGCACCATTTTCATACAATCATATGTCTGTTCATTTCTGCACTCTTGAGTTAAGAGAAAGCATGAAGAGAGAAGAGAACTTATAGATAGAAGGTATGTGAAAAACAGTGAGAAGATGAAAGCATAGAAGAGATGCGTAAGAAATGTACTTGTTAGTAGAACAGGCAATGAGGGGCAGGAGTGGTGGGAATTCAGAGCTCATCCAGGGCAGAAGTGTTTAAGCTTCATCTAAACCATTGTTAGGAGCAGACCCAAGAACAGTTAGTAGCATAAATTTTGCTACCTGTCTAATTTTGGGTAATCCTGGGGTAATCCATTAGTAGTTACTGTAGATTTCCCTGGATTTTCAAACATGCTCAAGAGTACACTTGTCTGCGTTGTCGGTAGGACCCAGCTCTCTCCTGCCTATTGTACATCCTGAGTCCTGCTGCTTCCATCTATGGTCTTCTGCCCTTACAGCAGCTGTTAGAACAGAAAAGACTATCCAGGGTGTTACTACTGGGACATGGGCAGTCATGATTGTTTTAAAGCCAGGATCACCATCAGGGACAGACCAAAGTCAAGAAGCCAGAATTGGGAAACCTCGAATTATGCAGCATTCATGGTCAGAAAACCAGAGGTGGAGTCTTAGATATGCCAAGATTGTGCTACAGTTAAGGATGAAGTAAAGGTAGGACACGGGGCAGCCTGCTTGCCTGCAGCAAAACCGGACAGACTTCAGCATCAGTCCTGCTGAGTGCAGGGCTGTGCTGCCTTTAAGGAAGGACTGGAAGTCGGGAGATGATTTGCCTTCTGCTGGGCGGTAATTCAGGTGTGGGGTAGAAGAGCCTCCAGTGGCATTTGCAGCAAAGGGTGGAGGGTTTTGCCAGACAGCCTTGAACTTGAGCTTATTTAAAACTACCTGAAGACATGGATGTGAGATGGCAGATCTCTGGAGCAACCTAGGCCTCAGGCTGCATCCAAGGCCAGCCAGCTTAGGCACACGATAGGTATAACTCCAAGGCCTTGGAGGAGAGGACAGTAAACATGGGCTTGATTAAGGCAGTGGATGATTATACCAATTTTGGGCCACTCTGTTGCTAATTAATGCTTCCAAGTGCCTGGAGTAGGCAGAACTTTCTGACAGAGTTAGCTCAGATGTATCTCCAAGAATGCTGAAAGCAAATATGTGACTTTCTTTGATCAAAGACCATTAACATTGCTTTCAGTTATATAAATAGCTCCCTGCTTCACTTGAATTATCCAACGCAAAACTTAAATCTTTGACTATTCATCACTTGCTTGTGGCAAATCCTTTTCCAAGTTCAGCTTGTTAGGTTTGGGGTTTTTTTTACTTTGCGAAGTGTCCCACATGCAAATAAGGCAAATAATAACTGTCAACATAAAAATAAAAGAAATGTCATTTTCCACGGTTCGCAAGAGACACTCCTGCTGAGAGACAGAGCTAACACTGTCAACTGCTGTACCAGACATCAGCACTGATAATGTCTTTCTCTGCAGGAACCTTCTTTGCAGGCTGTCATAGCAATAGCATATTTGGAGTTTATAACGATCAAGCATGTTTTCCTAGTTGTGGTTAATAGCTGGTTTTATGTGCAGTTATAAGGTGGGCTTTTTCCATTTTGATCTGTCTTCTGGAAAAATCATTTACAGCATTTCCTCACTTCCCACATCACAATCCTGAGTACAGAAGGCAGTTTTGTGGTAGTGGGAAGCCACGTGCTAGTGCTTTCAGGTCTAGCTCCCTATGGATAAAGGTCAACATCATAAATCCTCCACTGTATTTTGATACTGATCATCCTTCTTGTTAGTTGTCACTGTAAAGTGGCCAGGGAACAAAGACTGACCTTACTATCTTACTCCTAATGGTCTTGCTGTGTTAAGATTGAAGCCATCACCAGGACTGTGTGTTAGCTACCCATGTTGTATCCATTCTAGCAGATCTCAGGCACCCAATGTCTCCAACTCAGGAGAACTGAAATTTCTAAAATAAAGAGGTGGGAAGCTCAGCTTCTGGTCTCAGCAAAGCATGTGAGACACCACACATCACTGTATGCCCAAGAGAGTAGAGTGCTATGTTGGCACATCATGTGTGCAGCAGCTGCAAAGAAGGGAGCTGGAGATGAGATTTAGCACATTACAGCCAGTCTGCAGAGCTGTCCTTCACAGTCATGCACACAAAGCCTTTGAACTTTAGGGATTCTTCTTCAGTGAAAAGAACCTTCCACAGGAACCAGCCTGTAGAGTTGAAGAAGATCAGGAAGAAGTAGATGAGGCCTTCCTCAGACAACTGGAAGAAGCCTCATGTTCACAGGCCTTTGTCCTCATGGGGAACTTTAACCACCCTGATACCTGCTGGAAGGGCGATATAGCAGGGCACATGCAGTCCAGGAGGTTTCAGGAGCGCATTGACGATAACTTCCTGACACAGGTCATCAAGGAACCAATAAGGGAAGATGGTCTGCTGGACCTCATACTTACAAAGAAGGAAGGACTGGTTGGGGATGTGAAGGTCAGGGACAATGTTGGCAGCAGTGACGTGGAGATGATGGAGTTCAGGATACCAAGAGGAAAGAGCAAGACAAATAGCAGGATCACAACCCTGGACTTCAGGAGAGCAGACTTGGACCTCTTCAGGGATCTGTGCGGAAGAATCACATGGGATGTGGTCCCAGAGAGAAGAGAGGTCCAGGAAAACTGATTGATTTTCAGACTTTAGTAAGGCTTTCAATACTGTCTACCATAACATCCTCATAGACAAGCTGATGAAGTATGAATAGAGAGTGAGGTGGGTTGAAAACTGACTGACTTACTGGCCTCAAAGGATTGTGATCAGCAGCACGAAGTTCAGCTGGATGCCAGTCACTAGTGGAGTATGCCAGGGGTCGACACTGGGGCCAGGATCATTTAAAATCTTCATTAACAGTTTGGATGATGGGGCAGAGTGGACCCTCAGCAAGTTTGTAGACAATACAGAATGGGGAGGGGTAGTTGATAGACCAGATGTTTGTGCTCTCATAAATCATAGAATCATACAACAGCCCAGGTTGGAAGGGACCTGGAAAGATCATCTGGTCCAGCCTTTCATGGGAAAGGGAGCCTAGACGAGATTGTCTAGCCTCCTGTCCAATTGTGTCTTGAAAACCTCCAGCAATGGTCACTCTACCACATCCCTGAGCAGGTTGTTCCTGGAGAAATGGACTGACTGTCTGGAAAGCAGCTTGGGAGAGAATGACCTGGGACTCCTGGTAAATACCAAGTTGACCGTGAGCCAGCAAAGAAGGCCACCATCATCCTGGGCTACATTAGGAAGAGTATAGGTGGCAGGTCAAGGGGGGTGATCCTTCCCCTCTACTCAGCACTGGTGAGGACAGATCTGGAATGCTGTGTCCATTTCTGAGCTCCCCAGTACAAGAAAGACATGGACTTACTGGAACAAAGCCAATGTAGGGCTGCAAAAATGATTAAGGAATTGGAGTATCTGATGTATAGGGAAGAGTTGAACGATCTGAGGTTGTTCAGCCTAGAGAAGAGAGGCTTATGGAGGACCTTATCAATGTGTATAGATATCTGATGGGAGGCGGTAAAGAAGACAGAACCAGACTCTTCTTGGTGGCATCCAGTGAAAAGACAAGAGGCGATAGCCACAAATTGAAATACACGAAATTCCATTTAAAGAAAAAATGTTCTTGCTGTGAGGGTGGTCACACACTGTAACAAGCTGCCACAGAGGTTGTGGAGTCTCCATCCAAGAAGATATTCAAAACCCATCTGGATGTGGCCCTGAGCAACCTGCTTTAGTTGACCCTAGCAGGGAGTTTGGACTAAAGGATCTTCACAGGTTTCTTCCAAACTCTTCCATTCAGTGATTCGATTTTGTAGATTGTTTTTCAAACTGTATTTTTCCTAGGACATACTGAATCCCCTTTAAATATTCAATTTTATTTGTGTGTGTATGTTTTATAGGTATTCGAAGAAAGAAGAGCCCTGCTTGGAAAATGGGTAAACTTTTCTCTTTAAATATATATTTAAATACTGCTGGATTTCTGAACTGATCAAGAGATTACTATAATGGGAATGTAAAACCTACTCTATTTTGAAAAAGGAGTTCATTTTTCTGATGCGAAAGTGAGCTGTAACTGCTCTACTCTTGAGGAAGGTAAAGGTGTAAAGGTGTAAATTCCGTCAGTGACCAGACTCTGTAAGTTCTGAACTTGGGAAATCATATTCCGTCACCAGAATGATCTGAAATGGGATCAGAAACCCTGCAAAAAGTCTGTGAAGTCTTCAAAGAAGATACTGGATGTCTAGGTATTGCCATTGCCTGCTAGCAGGTCTTTGAAACCTGTAATAAATGACATGTTATCTACCAAGTGCACACATATGGCTCCTAATACTGTAATCATTGAGCACCTCACAATTTCTTACTGTCATTATCTTCACAGCTCCAACATGAGACAGGAAAGTGCTGTCACCCTGTTTTGCAGATGAAAAAATGAGGCATAGAAAGACATGAGATAGGATTTGTCTGCCCCAACCACAAATGACTGCAAGTTAGGCATTTGGGATAGGGTTTCTCTGGCCGGGTGTGTATGTCTGAAACATAATTTTTAAGCCTGGGTGGTCTGGTCATCACAGGCTTCTTGTAGAGTCAATAGAGAGAACGCAGTACTTCCGGAGGGTAATTCATCTCACTTAATGTAGGATGAAAGATCAGCCCTCTGAGATGCTTATTTCTTTCCATAGCCTATGAAGGGAGTCATAGCTGGCTGCTTGAAAGGAATACAACTCTAATTGACCCACCCAGGAAGCTGATGGCAGAGCATGCAACAGCACAAGATTGGCCCTAGTCTTAAGCTCGCCCCTTAAATATCGCATTGTGCTTTCTCTTTTATACGGCAAAATCCATTTACAGGCCATTATGGGAAAGCAGCCGTAATCTGCTCAGTTTCCTATGCAAACAGGAATACAGACTCAGGGACTTTATTGCAATAAATGAGTGAATTCAGCTGAATGTATTAATGTGGCTCGGTAGTAACTGTATGTTTGAGCCCTGTGCACATCTTTATAAATGGAACCAAATGGTCACGTATGATACACAAACTAAACAGAAATATAGAAATGATGCTCCTTACCAGCACTCTTTGATAAATAGTATTTGCACAGTAATTTTATTTGAACTATGATGCTTATTCTTTATGCCTAATAGGTCACTCGTGGAAGTTTTTTGCGTATGAACTGGTCTTTACAGATGAGTATTTTGATTTTAAGCTCATAAGGATTATTCATCTTTATAGGAAATATGCTTTCCATAACTTGTTGACATGCATGAATTTTGATAATAAGGAATTTCATAGACACCAAGAAAACAAAATAATTGAATGATTATTGTTCAAAAACACCTTTTAGCATGATAGTCAGTAACTGCCAGACCTAAAACCTGTCTCTTGAAAATTATTGGATGTTTTAAAATACCCACGGGATACACTGGCAAAAGGGCAAAAATGTTTTCCTTAGAACCCCCACTGAACGAGCCAAAATCTGGAAACAACTCTCCTCCAAACACACATAAGAGTGCTGAATCATCTTCTGAAAGGTTAAATTTCTGACCCTTCATATGACACTAGATCAGTAGCTCTCATCACACTCCTTCAGAGCTAATTCTCCTTGCGCTTCAGTCATCCATCATACTAATGAAAAGGGTGCAGAAAGCACAAAAGCTGCTCTTAACTCCCTTCAAAGCCTGTGGCATTATAATATCTCATATGCAAAGCCTAGAGCACTCTGAGTTTGAGAGAAACTGTGTCAAGAAATCACAGTGCTCTGGGCCGGAGTTTTTACATTGATTCACATGACCTTCTCAAAGAGCTCTCAGGAACTATGGACTAGATGAAACTGCTGAAGGGTGGGTTTGTATGGCTGGGAACCCATATTCAGTGTAGTTGTAAATGCTTTATTATGAAACTGGAAGGCTGAAATCTGTCCTAAGTCCATAACTGTTAAGTGTTTTCAGCAATATCTGGATGATGGAATGGAAAGTACATACTCATCTGCGGATAATACCAGGCTTGGAGGGATTTCATGAACTTTGGAGATTAGAAATCAGAAGGAAATGATCTGCAGTTTGAAAAGGACAAGTGAAAAGTGCTGCATGTAAGAATGGCATTTACAAAAAGTGCAGATCTGAGAAAACCCAAGTATGCAGCAGTTCTGCATAAAAAATTGCTGGGAATTATGGTGGATCACAAACTGAATATAAGCTGACAGGGTCTTATAATTGTAATAAAGAGAGATATCCCAAAGGGCTGTCTGAAAGGCAGAGCCATCCCCAGTTCTGGTCCCTGCATTTTGGGAAAGCTGAGGACCAACTGGAGATACTTCTGAGAACAAGTCGTATGTGAGAACAGTCTCAGGTCCAGAAAATATGAAAACAATCCCTTTACTGTAGGGAGGATGGAGAAAAGACGTAATAACGTCTTTCCAATGACACACAAAAGATGTTCGAAAAGAGGAAGGGAATGATCTGATCTCTGTGTTCACACTGGATAGGACAAGAAATCACAGGCTTGAATTGCAGTGATGGAGACACAATTTAGACACCAGCAAAATGCAATGCTACAGATAATTCACTGCTGGAATAGCTTGCCTAGGGGTTAGAGGTGGAATCTCCATCGCTGGAGTCTTTTGAGAACAGGTTAGACAAACGCTTGTCAGGAAAGGCTTAGGTAGAGTGGATCCTGCCTTGCAGCAGGAGATGAACTATCTCAGTGTTTCAGTTTTAACACTGTAGGACCATCCAACCTTCTGGGAAAGCAGAACACGTTGCCTTGTGCGGCATTGCCACAGTGGTTTTCCTTTACAGCCAAATAAAGATTAGATTAAACTTTGGATGCCCATTGTTTATTTTATTCTTCCTGATTTTATTTGCATGCATTAAGGGACTTTGTATGTGCATTTTCATTTAGTTATTTTTTTCCAGTTGTGGCACAGAACGTCTTTGATGTCTCCCGGGCTGTTGTGGTCCATGAAACACAGGTTGAGAAACAATGAATTAGCTGACCTGAAGGGATTTCATTTCTCTGTTTCTGCATTGCTGGGCAGCCCCAAAGGGCATGGGGCTGGCTGTGCTGTCACCTGCAGTGTCCAAGACGCGCGACGGGACCGTCTACAATTTTTTGGCTGTCTCAGATTGCGCTCAGCTCCGCAAAGTATTATTGCTGCACGGAGTGGAAGCAGCGGTGGTGTGTAGTGGCAGCAGACTGCCTGTCTTACATGGCTGTTTCCATGCATGAGTATTTGCAGGCTTTGATCCTGCTGGAGGCATTTGTGATGAATTTCCTTCACACCAAGTCCTTTACCCAAATACTATCCAGATACATATAAAAGAGAAATTGTGCTCCAACTTTTCAGTTGAAAACCTTTTGATGGTTAAACTGCGAAAGGGTTAACTTCTCTCTGTTAATTTTTCTGTTTTATTCTAGTTGCTTTTATTCTGTATTGCACCCAGGGCAGATGTCTTGACGTGCTGCCTCTCAGCCTCCCTTTCTGCTGTGTTCTGCAAGCCAAAAATTCCTCCCATTAATTTAAAAAACATAAAAGCATTTTGCTCTGCCTTAATGCTCAGTGCTATCATGCTGACACCCAGGTTAATAAGTTGACAATGAAGCTGGGGTTGAACTTGTAGATTAAGACACCTAAGCTTCAGTGTCTCCAGGTGATCTGAGTGTCTTACCTTCCATTATAGCCAAATGAAATGTAGACGAGTCAGGGGAGCCCAGAGAGTGATTCAGCTCACCCTGTGGGCTACATCTTCTGCTAGTAATTTGTACAGCACATCTGAGTGTTCGCAGGTACTGGAACTTGCTCGTCCACACTATGAAATTGTTAGCACGCTCCTTGGCACGATTTTGGCCTGAGCCGGTAGCACTCTTCCAGACATTGTTCATACACAATTTGGACATTAGCCTGGGCCAGGAATCATGCCAAATACACGGTTTGGATCCAGCCACCTTGTTTTGAAGGGTAAGAGGATGATAGTGTGGACATATGCATTATCTACCTCTTGGTCTCATTATCCACCTCTCATATCACGGCAGATATGATGCAGGACTTGCAGACAACTGTCACCCTTGGAGTGGCAGCTCTAGGCTTCGCAGGATACCCCACAACACAGGATACTGGTGTTTGGGCAGCTGAACACCGTCCCTTCTCACCACAAACCCCTACCTATAGACACCTCTTTACCCAGGAGCTGACCCCATGCTAGGTGCCAAGGTGCAGGAGCAATGGCTCCTGCTCAGGGGTGCTTCTTGTCACCAGGCTGCCGGCTTGTCTTCCTCAGCAGTCTTCCCAGGAGTCTCCACTTGCAAAATTTCAGATTTAATTGTTTAACTACAGTGGTGAAAGCAAAAAGGAAGAGATCCCAGGGGCTAGTTGCTAATTGCTGACAAGGAGAAGCTTGGCAGCAGAGGTGTTTAGGATTTTGTGGGGTGGACTAGTATATCTTATCAACACCAGGTGCCTGTCTGCTTCATCCCTTCTCTTCTCACCCAGGTCCCAGGTCTCCAACAGATCCCTTCATCAGGACCGGGAGAAGATGGCTGGGGAGGGAGGGAAAAATTGCTTCTCCCTAGGTGAATCATCTCCATCTTCTTTCAAGCCATTCTGCAAAAGAGCCTCGTTGACTAGCGAATGCGGTCCTACATTTGCAGAGCACAGGGATGCCTGCGTGTGATTGTAACCCTGTGAACTCATGTCGATATGCTGGTTTGGAGGTGAGGATTACATCCCATTTCAGTGGCTAGTTCAAGTCAGTAAAACAACCTGTCTCTTACAGCAGAGAGGGGCCTCTTTAGGTTAAGCGGCAGAGCCTCTGTACTTTGGCCCTGAGGTCCTGGGCTCTCCCCTTAGTGTCAGGCTGCGTTATTTGTGTGTGTGCACTCATGGATTAATTGTAAACTGATCGCAGAAGCAGGGACTGAGCACTCTGCATTGCCAGCGTAGCCTTATGTCATACAGTCCCTGGGGAGACATTGTTCGCCAGGGCTCCAGGAAAGGCGAAGAAAAGGGAAAAAGTGTTTCTAGCTGTGGATAGAGAAGGTGCAGCACCTTGAAAAGGGGAATCCGGTCCAACTGGTTGGGTTGCTGTAATCAGATGCAAGGGGAGGAACTCTGGAGAAAGGCAGCCAAATGTAGGATGGGGACATGCTTGTTAATACTGGAAAAGAGACAAATTATGCCTACTTAACTACTTGGCTGCTGCTGAATGCAGTGGAGAAGAAGCTGTGTGTTCCCATGCTCTTGACTGTGTGGCACTGATTTAAATGGAGTTTCCCTTGCAGAGTAAGCACAGGCTGAGGATGCTCAAAGGAATTGCTTTATTGCAAAACCTGTGGCAGAATGGGAAGAGTTAGATAGGAGCAAATATTCTGTCTTTGAAGAGAAGCTAGATTTGCTTTGATTAGTTCACTTAATCTCTTGGTGTGGAAGAGAGTAAGCCAGTTACCCCCTTGTCTCTGGAACTTACATGGGAGAAATTTATCTTTGCAAATGGATGATTGCGGATTGTTTTAATGAGAAGAGGATGTAGCTGTGATCATGAATGGGGAGGCTGTGCAGCAGAAGCTATCCCCCTTCACCACGTGACAGAGAAAGCCTTTCATATCGAGCTGAGGGTGAGAAGGGGACAGAGAGAACCTCCTCTGTCCCCCTCTGGTACACCTTTGTCTGATTTTTATTCTTGTTTCTAAGCCCCAAATCCAAAGGTCCTGCTTCAGTTTCTCCTTAGTACTCTGCTAAACTTCCTTAGAGGTGAAAGTTGTATGCAAAACAGGGATGGGAGGGAAAGGGTGTATTCCTTAATTCACTGTCTGTGTCTGAAAAGGCATGGACTTTTGGGAGCTTTTTTCTATTTGGCTTTTTGTCTCTGGGATTTCAGGAATGCCAATTCCACCCTTTCTTCTTGCTGACCTTCTTGAAGGTCTTGCAGAGGTGTTTGCAAGAAGGAGAAGAGCTATTTACTTCTTAGAGTTCATTCTCCAGTACTGGAATTAAATACAGTTAAGTAAAAATAAAGAAAGAAACAAAGAGTTCTTTAAAATTATCTGGAAAGAAATTACTTCTTAGTTACCGTTCATATGCACAGTATATTTTAAACTATTATTCTGCCAGTCTTCCACTTGACCATAGATTTGGGGGGGGGAAGCAGAGAAAAAAAAAATATCTGAATTTCTAGTCTGTTTTGTCCTGAAAGGGAAAGGAAGGGACATTGGACATTAAACCATTTACCGACAATAATAAAAAAAAAAAGGGAAGAAATGCATGGTTTTTCTTATTATTTTTAATTTTTGGAGGTCACATTTAAATAAGGACTTCAAAAGCCCCTGAGGTTAAATGCAAAAATTAATGTGCTGTGATTTGACCTGTGGAGAGCAAGTTGTCAGTTGTGGAAAGCTGGCTTCAGGAAACAATCCTGTGAAAGCAGGGTGCGTGTTTTGGGGATAGCCAACGCGTGAGAAAGAAACAAACAGGGAAAAGCAGCATTCCCCAAACAGGGGAATTCCCCAAACATTTCAGTTTTCCCTTTGAAAAGAAGGTGAGTTTGGGTTGAGGCTGCTGTTGCTGTGCTAGGAAGGAGGATGAAGCAGGACTTCTGCAAAATCCGTATTTCACCTCCAGAAAGCCATCTTTAACTGTGCCGTTCTGCTGCCTGCAGTTCCCACTGGGGATTCCTGCCCATCCTGCCTGCAGCCGCCATGGTCCTCTGACATTTCCTCCCTCCTGGCACTCTGCGCTGCCCTCACAGCCAGGACTGCTCTTGCAGGTTTTGAGACAGATTGCACAGATTGTGGCGATGAGGTCAGTCTCCTCCCAGGAGATTCCTGCTGACAAGGCCCTTTCCATCCTCTCCTATCAACACAAGTTAAACACCAGCTACCGCCACCATTGCTCCCACCCTGTTTACACAGCTCTGCCCCACTCCGTTCAATGCAGCATTGTTGTTGCCATCGTAGCAAAGCGATACGTGCTTGTGTGGTTACCTAAGTGCTCATTTCTTCCCACAACCGTTTTAATCCTCCTCTTTAGATACCTGTCATAAGCATAGAAATGCTGTGAAAAATCTTTGTTACTGTGCTACCGGATCTGTGCTGCAGAATTTCCTTGTGAGACACAGGCAGCTGATTTAGTTTCTCTTTGCTCCGCTTCTCTGTAGTGGGGATTTCTCTCCTACGCAGTGGGATTGTGAGAATAAATACTTTACAAATTGTGAGGCGCTCAAATATTGCAGTAGTGGGGGCCATAGAAGTGTCAGGATAGATGAGGAATCAGCAGTGAACTCTGGGGATTAATTTGGGACCTGGTCCTGTAAACACAGACCTGAGTCTCCTCCTCTCCATGAGTGAAGCCAAGTCTCGGAGCTGGTCCCAGGAGCAAAGAGTCTTGTGAGCGTGACTGTGTCCTGGACTAGGCCATCCTGGATCCTTTGAGGATTAGAAATCATATGTTACTTGCCTTCAGAGTTTCTTTTAACGTAGCCTCTCCAGTTGTTCCCAGTTCCTATGTGCTTTACTCTTGAATGAGTCACCAGAAGCTGCTGGTTATGCACTTTCCCTTGCCTTAAATGTGTGCTTTATTTTAAGAAGCTGAATCTCCGGTTTCTCAGAACCTGAAACTCCTTTTTTCAGTTTGACAAGTGGACAGATGGTCAGAGGCGGAGGATCCTGGTGGACCTGTTGGAACGCTGCTCCCCGTCACAGCAGAAATTCTGTGCCAAGCAGCTACAGGATCGAGTTCCCACCGAGGCTCTAGATTTTACCACAAGGCTTCCTAGAGTACTGTCTTTATACATCTTTTCCTTCCTGGACCCACGGAGCCTCTGTCGATGTGCACAGGTAAAAAAGCCAACACGTACGTAAGGTTCAGAAAGTCAGGTCAAGCTAGTTAAAAAAAAGGAAACAGCACTAGTTTTCAGCAAAGACGTACCAGTGCTGTTCTTTGTAATGCAAGGATGTTTTCTGACTTGGCAGCCTGGTGCCAGATGCTTAGTGACGCTTGTATAAGACCAAATGCAACACTTTCACAGATCCTAAATTAAGCCAGATCAGCCAAGATTTACAAAAGTGAAGAGTAATTTTAGATGCTCAGCTCTAAGGCATTTAAAATGCGGCACTTTACAAGACTGATTCTTCCCAAGAAGGAGGCCTGGTACTTTCGGAAAATCATGTGCTTTTAAAGTACCTTGAACTGTGTGCAGAATCATGAATTGCTTTGAAAAGTATTGGCTTGTGCTAGTTGCAAAGAACTGCAGACGATGCTTTAAGAAAACCAGATCCTTTAAAATGCTGGAGGGTAAAGTGTTGAATGTGGAGAAGCAGAGAAGTTACAGATGTGCTTTTGAGCACAGTGGCTAAGACTCCAAAGATATGTTTGCATGAGATAAAGTGCTGTGAGGTGATGCCCAAAGTAGTTCTGAATGAATAAGTTCAGATATTGGTGACATTATTACTGCACTGACATAGTACTCTGTGTAATATTACAAATATATCAAAATCTCAGCTTGTTTAAAGCTTGCTCTAGTATCTTTCTCCAGCATTTCATATTTTATGTGGATGCAACTCACACTATTCATTCACACGCAGGGAGAAGACAGGTTAGGAAATTACTTACTTAGAAAGAAAGGTCTTTACAGTGCTACTTGTGTCATATCATGGATAGCTGCTATTATAAGCATGGCAGTGCCAATAGATGATGTTTGTCCTTAAGCTGGAAGAAGCATTACACGCAAGGTGGCTGTGTGATGGACTGTAACAGCAGAACATGAGTAGGAAGAAAATGTTCAGAACAGGTCTATCAGATGTGGGGAGTTTATTGATGCTGGTTTTCTCAGTGGAAACTATTAAAGGGTTTATTCCAACTACTGTATGCTTATTGAGCAGAAGTGCAGGAAGCTGCCCCAAACAAGCTGAATTTTTTTCTCTTGGCCTGTGATTTTTGGAGTATTATTTCACCATGTGCTGGAGGTCAGCTAACACTTAGACACTGACCATGTCATGAAGAGCTTGAATGGTATAAATGGTTTAATGAAAGGTTTAAATGGAGCATAAACAGTGCTGAAGAATTGTACTAGTTTAAGGACATAGGGGAATTACATTCACAGCACAGAAGTCTCTAGCTGCAATCTTGGATGCTTGAAACCCCAAGGTTTTCAACTTACTGGGCATTCACAGGTGAGCTGGTACTGGAAGTACCTGTCGGAACTGGATCAGCTCTGGATGCTGAAATGCCTACGTTTTGGCTGGTACATCAACTTCTCTCCAACCCCCTTTGAGCAAGGAATCTGGAAGAAACATTACATTGAGATGGTGAAAGAGCTGCATGTCACGAGACCAAAGGTACATACCTACCACCTCTAGAGATGTTCGGAGCCAGTGGGAAAACTGGGCTGGTCAGGTGCCTAAACCCCTTTGCCTCTTTATCTTTCAGTAATCTCCCACTAGTAAAATGGAAGATACATCATTTTAAATTAGAATCTAAATTCATTGGTTGCCGTGCGCTTTACTTTCCCCTCATCCATCCCTGGCAGGGGGGAAGTAAAAATCTCACTGGTTAGGAGGAGCAATCACCGAGGTTTCACTCTGCTATCCTTTCAGCGTGTTCTGGAGTAATCCTCTAAATTTCCCTCTCCAGCACTCAAGGCTGTTCCCCTCTCTTTTTCCCCAGTTTATAGAGCATATGATAGCTTGCCTCAGTCAGATAAGCAGAGGTGGGGTACCCAGCATCACCCCTGCTGACATTTCAGAGTCAGTTTACCTGATGGAAAGGAAAAAAGCACCCATTATGCCTGTTATAGCCCTTGGTGTTGTCTCTTTTTCTCTTCTTCAAAGGTGGCAGGGCCATTTTGGGGAGGCGGAGCATTACTCAGTAGCCATTGCTTTCTCCTGACATTCATTGATGCCATGCCTGGTTTGCAGGGCTGTGAGGGTGGGATTTTTCTGCCCTGAATTCCAAACTCAGCCCTCTAATCTTAACCAAACTCCCCTGTAGGTGCTCTCTGTAGTCAATGGAGAGAAGCCAAAGCATCTCAAAAACAGTTCAGCTCAACTTAATACAGATTTTGAGACATGGGTGATGACATGCACTGTCAGGGTGCCTATTTCTGTCCACTGACCATAATGGAGCCTGGAGAGACTAATTTTGAGTTAATACCCGATTCTTAGAAGTCTAAAGTTAGGCAAAATCTCACTTTCATTATAGGCTAAAATTTATTTTCTTCTTCTCTCTTATTAGACTCCTTCAAAGGATGAGTTTGTAGTTATTGATGTGCAACCAGTAAGAAGCAATGTCCCAGAGGCAAAACTTCCTGTGCTAGGAAGGAGGACAAATAAGGAGAAAAAAGAGCTCCCACCGTGGCGTTCATCAGACAGGCATCCTACAGACACCATCCGATTCAACTACCTCGACAACTACGATCCCATCGAGCAGGCTAGGCAGGCGTAAGAGCTTGATCTCTTCCCTTTTGCTTTTTCTGAGATGTAGGGTATGTCTGTGTCCTTTGCAAGCTCACTCTGCCTGTGCTCCAAGCTGCCTGGAAGCCTTATAGTTCAGCAACCTGGTTGCAAACTCACTTTGCTGCTCTTTTGGCTTTTCTTGGATTGATCTTGGTCCTGTTGTAGTTGCAGCTGCACTGCTTTGTGCCCTTTCAGTGCAGAGCATGGGCACAGCTTGTTAGTGTCTGCCTACAAAACAGGCTGTGACTTCTGGGGACGTTACACAGCTGTAATGGGAAGAATCAGGACAAGAGTTTGTTCGAGTTTTTAAATAAAGCTGCAAGGTTGAGAGGAATCTGTGGTTTTTGCACAGAAGAGGAAGAATGAATTCATTGTGATGAAATATAATTCTATCACTTCAAGGATCTTCTGGCTGAAAAGAGATTTAGATGATTGAATGGGGGTGCAGGTGTAAAAGTATGTACGTACTATAGAACATTTAAGTAACGAATAGTATTTGTGTCTACACTGCCTGGGATAGACTGCCTAGATCCATCAGTTCTTGGCCTCCCAGGATTATCTGGTCAGCAACTGGCAAAAGAAAGGCATTTCCACCCCGAAGTATAGTTTTGCACATCGACTTGTGTTAGGACTGCCCCATGTTTTCCTTTGACACATCTAGCATCAGCTATTTTCAGAATCTCAGATCTATGGTCAAATTTCTGTGCATTAACAAGCATCAGTAGGAGCAATAAGCAAGGAAGCTGTGGTGGTCACCTGTGTGCAATGTTTGGCCCATTTCTCGTTTAAGATTCTGTTAATACCACCTCTCATTTTTCATGGGCTCACAGCAGTTACCCCAATTCAGCTGATGTGCAGGAACTTGTGAAACTGGTAGTACTATCATTAATCTGAGCCTGGTGAACCGGTAAAGGATTAGCTTGACCGTTGCCTAGTTCCTGTGTGAGTCCCTGTGAAAAGGACTGCACAGACTCTCACCCAGCCGAATGTGCAGAGAGGAGGAGATTCCTCTTCACTGTGCCAACAAAAACCTTGGGAACCAATTGAGCCACAATGAAAGTACTGAGATTGTACTTTAAGTAAATAACTGATAGAGCTGAGATTAACCTTGTGCACAGGAACAATCAACCCATGAATTACCCCAGCCGAGTGATTATTTGGCTAAGCAGTCGTGCACTCGTGTAGGCTCTTTCTCAATGTGATTAACTTTGCTGGACCCACCACTCCTCCGGGGTGTTCCACAAAGTTCCCAGTGTCTGAGCAATAGCCTTTTATGAATCATTTTTTAATCCGCGTCCCCTAGTCCTAGGATACTGCAGTACTTCAAAGAGCTTTCCAGTTTCCACCTCACCCTTTCTGTGGTATGTTTCTAAACTCTGGCACCATTTTGGGTAGAGTTCTTTGAGGCTTTCTACTAAATATTTTGACAAAATGCCTCTTCTTGCAAATGAATGTCCTGATATTATTTTTCAGCTGTGCTAAATGTTTCTATGTAGCGACTCCCAAAGGTTTCTGTGAGGTTTAGGGTTCCCTTGTTGCTGGCCATGACCCAGTGTCAAAAGTGGGACAAGCCTTGTTTGAAGAGTTTAAAAGTCGCTCGTTCCAGCATTGAGCTGTAGATGCAGCTGCCAACCAGATGCAAATGATTCTGAGTTGCTAATGATACAGTAAGCACACTGTTTTCTTCTCAAAGTGAGATTTGAGCCTCTATCCATTTGTGCGATGGAGAATATTTTAATGCCTAGTGTTCTAGCAAATCTGGCATTTATCCGTAATTATAGAGGATTATTGCAAGGAGAGAAATGAATTGTATGAGATTTGCTTGTTTATCAAGGATCTCCCTTTAATATTACTTAAGCTGAAAGTAATTGCTAGTGTGTAGTCTCGTCTGTAATGACTATTCAGCAACACAGGTGTGCCATTTCAGGTGCTGACCCAGCTTCCCACTCACATAATGATATTCTGGTCCTTCTTTTCTGTGGACACATTGCCAACAGAGTTCCGTCTGCAGCCCCTTCCCAGAAGTCCTCCTTCTAAGGGTCTATATAGAATAGAATAGAATAGAATAGAATAGAATAGAATAGAATAGAATAGAATAGAATAGAATGGAATAGAATGGAATAGAATATTTCAGTTGGAAGGGACCTACAATGATCATCTAGTCCAACTGCCTGACCAATTCAGGGCTGACCAAGTTAAAGCATGTCATTAAGGGCATTGTCCAAATGCCTATTAAACACTGGCAGGCTTGGGGCATCGACCACCACTCTAGGAAGCCTGTTCCAGTGTTTGACTACCTTCTCGGTAAATAAATGCTTCCTAATGTCCCATCTAAATATTGTGTCCTCCATCCTTTGCCTCTGGGCAGCGCCCTGGGGATCGGGTCTTCAGCACTTCACCCGGCTCCCTGTCTGCAGTAGGAACAGTAGGACCACCTTTCATGCTTGAGTGTTCCTCAAGTGTAGGCTTTCGGTGGAGGTGGCAGTGGCAGTTAATGGGTGGCTTGGGCAGGTGTAGGGTGCCTATCAACGGTAGCACAATGGCAAAGTGGTCAGAGTGACCCACTGTGATGCCAAACTTTGTTTTGGACAGCTGATGAAGGCCGTGCTCAGCCAACTGTGAGTGTCTAGTCGGTTGAGCTAGAGTCTCATGTGAATGCTATGCAAACTGATCTACCTCACTGCAGCCTACAGGCTCAGGCAGACCCTGCCTGACCAGTGTACAGGGTTGTAAAGTAGAACAGAGAACAAAGATAAAAATCTCTGACCCCCCAGGCTGTGTTAGGTATAGTTATTCTTCAGATTAGATGAATTCTTGGAGCTCAAGGGCATAACAACCACTCTTCATGTAAAATGAATGTCAGAAGTAATGAAATCTATGTAAAATGAGATTCCTAAAACAATAGGAGTGATTTCCCAAAATACAGGGTTTTGCAAAGGTACGCTGGGAGAGGAAATGAGTTTTGCTGCAGTCTGAATGCATATAGAGAGGAACGAGTATTTTCTTGAGGTCATGAGCATGTGTGAAACGATGCAGCAGAACCAGCAGAAAAGCAGCAGAAAGCCAAAGCGATGGCTGGGAGAGAAGGACTAGAGAGAGCTCTTGTAGGCCAGCAGGTTGACTGGAAAGCTGTGAGCCAACAAACCATTCTTTCCATTTGAGTTCTGGTGTGCTGAGGAAAACAGGACTTGTAGAAAATTCTTTGTGAATAAACAAGATTACATCAAAGGAATACCTGACGCCGTCATCAAAGCAATGTGTGAGTCTAGTCACTGGCTGCTTCTTTGAATCAAAGTTCATCTGCCTCATGTCACATTAAATTTTGCAGAATTTAAGATGTAATGAAAAAATAAAGTTTTTTCTACCTCTTGGACCTGGTTAAAATCTCCTCTTGAGCTGGACCTCAGTCCACACTTACTTTCTGGTCCAAAGAGAGGTGAGGACTCTCCTATTCATCGTAACAGGGTGTCCACACTGCAGCCGAAGTATTGTCATTTAAATGGCAAAGTTGTCATCTGTTTCTTTGTTGGACTTTTGAGAGGAGTTATTAGCTACATGCTCCCTTCCACAGCAGTATCCCAACTACACTGCTGTGAATTCATAGCAGACAACTTATGTTGCTTAGCCAAAAAAAGTGAAACATGGGAAGCGTAACAAGCTACAGTCAATTCTCAATTATGCAGAGGAGCAGAGACGAAGGGAGTCCTAAAAGAGGTAACACAAAACATATACTTTGGGCTATAAGACCATAATTGGGTATTTACCTTTGAAAAACAAATACATAGATTTCTACAGAGCAGTTGGGCGAGGGTTTGGCCTGGACAGTGCTGCTGCTTCATGTCACTGGGGAGAACCATACCACTGTGCCACAGCTGGGTAGCGCCCAAAAAAATGGCAGAATGGTGTTCATTTGCAATCTGGATGATAACTAAGACTTGAGTGGGTTTTTTTCTGATGGATTTTTTTGCTGCTTGCTCAGAAAGGCATGAGCTTGTACTATAAAAACTGAATGGCAACCAAGAGCCTCAGTGACAAACATCACTGCAGCATGAAGGAGATGGGACAGAGATCCCTGAATGTGTTCACTGAGAGGTTATTTGGTTTAGATGGGATGGTGTGGGAAAAGCTTCATAGTCACTGAGCAGTGAAATTAAGAATAGCAATGATCAGAGGCATAGTCGAGGGAGTGGTGAGGCGATACAGAAGAGATACAGACAGGGGTTGAATTACAAATTGCCTGGAAGGGGTTATCAAAATCCCTCGGCAGAATTATAGCTGTGACTTTCAGTGTTGCTGCATGTATGCATGCAATTTATCATACAGATGATTTCTGGTAGGTCTGGTTTGTTTTCTGCCTGAATTGTCCAGGTAGCTTTTTGTTTATATACAAACAAAACAGAGACCAGCAAGGATGGATTTGTCTCTTTGGGCACAAAGCAATATTGCAAAGGTGAAGTGAAACATTTTTCTCTAAAGTGTGGAACCAAGTTAGCAAATTTTCTCTGGGACTCTGATCTGCCTAAAAAGGACCAGGAGAGGCGTTTCTTTCAGTCCATGCATGTACAGTTCTGCTGGAAGGCATCTGGTGTTTGTGCTGCTTGTTGCCAATAAATCAAAAGATTTGCCTCCCACTTTATCATGAATAATGAATTCCGATTCTAGCCTAGCACTGGACCCCTGCCAAGATTGTGTCCTTGTGCCTCAAGAAAGAGCCCTGCTACTTCTCATGACAACAGCTCAGCCAAAATGTAAGCTCCTTCCCACCCCCTAACAAACTCGGGCTTCTGGAAGCCAGTATTAATTCAGATAGATAATTTATGGACATAGGCCGGCTCTAAAAACAGTTGCATATTGTACTGGAGTGTTTACCCAATGAGAAAATAATTACTTTCAGTAATTGTTCTGTCAGCAGCCTGAGCCCAGTTTCTGACAAAAAAGGGGCTGGCTTGCGTGAGAAGGGCATGGTGTTTCGCTGTCCTTCCGAATCCTAACGCTTGTCTCTTGCTTTTCATGTTTCTGAATAGCCAGCCCAGTACTCTGCCCGTTAGGCTTGTGGGAATTAAAAACGTTCCTTAAGGGAGGAAAGTGGGGTGAGAAACACCCAGTGCAGCACTGGGAGTGAGACTTGCCATCCTCACCTCTGATGCCCTTTTCCTTTGCAGCCTTGAGAAACTCATCCTCACTGCTTACATTTTCTTAGAATCACAGAATCACAGAATCACAGAATGGTTTGGTTGGAAGGGACCTTTAAAGTTCATCTAGTCCAAACCCCTGCCATGAGCAGGGACATCTTCAACTAGAGCAGGTTGCTCAGAGCTCCGTCCAACCTGACCTTGAATGTTTCCACGGATGGGAATTTCTTGACCTTGGAGTGTGATCATGGTGGCAACCTGCTTCAGGGGGATGCTCTGATACCATGAGCATGGACACTAGAATACAGCAGTAGAGGTTAATATCTTAGTTTATGACCACAAGGCCAGGTCTGTGTTCTACCTAAAGATGACCAGTTCATTCACTATAATAATATTTTGGATTGAATTTTCTCTCTTGGCTGTTAGTGAAGTGTTATAAACAGATTGCAGTTTTCCTCAATTTACTATTTGAAATAATTTGTCTTTATGGTTCTTGACCTACAGCTGGTCCGGGATGAGTAAATAACAGATACATGCTGGTGTTGGCTGCTTTTGAGGATGTCTGTGTTATGGTGTGGCCCTGTTTCTTTATAGGATAAATGTTGCTTTTATAGAATCATAGAATCATTTATGTTGGAAAAGACGCTTAAGATCATCAAGTCCAACCATTAATCTAGCACTGCCAAGCCCACCACTAAACCATGTCCCTAAGCGCCACATCTACATGTCTTTTAACTACCTCCAGGGATGGGGACTCAACCACTTCCCTGGGCAGCCTGTTCCAGTGCTTGACAACCCTTTAGGTGAAGAAATTGTTCCTAATATCCAATCTAAACCTCCCCTGGTGCAACTTGAGGCTGTTTCCTCTTGTCCTATTGCTTGTTACTTGGGAGAAGAGACCAACACCCACCTCGCTACAACCTCCTTTCAGGTAGCTGTAAAGAGCGATAAGGTCTCCTCCCCTCAGTTTCCTCTTCTCCAGGCTAAACAGCCCCAGTTCCCTCAGCCGCTCCTCATAAGACTTGTTTTCTAGACCCCTCACCAGCCTCGTTGCCCTTCTCTGGACACGCTCCAGCACCTCAGTGTCCTTCTTGTACTGAGGGGCCCAAAACTGAACACAGTACTCGAGGTGCGGCCTCACCAGTGCCCAGTACAGGGGCACGATCACTTCCCTACTCCTGCTGGCCACACTATTCCTGATACAAGCCAGGATGCTGTTGGCCTTCTTGGCCACCTGGGCACACTGCTGCCTCATATTCAGCCGGCTGTCGACCAGCACCCCCAGGTCCTTTTCCGCCAGGCAGCTTTCCAGCCGCTCTTCCCCAAGCCTGTAGCATTGCACGGGGTTGTTGTGACCAAAGTGCAGGACCCGGCACTTGGCCTTGTTGAACCTCATACAACTGGCCTCGGCCCATCGATCCAGCCTGTCCAATGTTGTATGATTCTAGAATACAGCAGCAGAGGTTTTAGAGTCTGTTTCTGCTCTTTATGTTCATGATTTTGTATTCAGAATGTGCTTTTTAGCATGCCTTCCAGGAGCCCAGAGATGCTGGTGATGGAGCTGGGAGACCAACCCGGAGGGCACACAGAGTTGCTGCTTTAAATTCACCAATTCTGTATTGCAGAGTTTGAATGTGGAAGGGGAATGAACAACTTCAGAGCAAATGTTTTTATGAACCTGCCTGAGTTCCTAAAAAAACTTCCTCATAGTATGGATTTTACTCCTGATACTGGAAAAATGTGACAACTGGCCATATTCCAGTGTACTTCACTTAATTTTCACACTCTGGAATATTCCTGTTCTGCCAGTTAATTGTATTGACTTGAATAATAGCTGCATATAAATTTATAACTTCATATACATGAAGAAGTATTTGGCTATAAAAACAATGAATAAATAACTTGTTGGAGGGGCAGTCCTCTAGCCTTATTTATGTTACAAGTTACATGGGCTTCACTGAAAACTCTCAAACTGATCTAGCTAAACTTGCCTTTCTGTGAATTCCCCTAAGCTGATGTAACATGTTATGTGGATTTAGCTTAAATCAGTAAGTCTCGAGCTACGGGCATGTGTTTAAGTGCTATAAAGTTATCATAACTTAAAAAATAGCAAGTTACCACTCTCGTCTGAGCCATGGTATCTGATTCTGCGCTCTCGGTCTGCCCCAGGTGCAAGATAAAATGTATTATCTTAAACCATGTCTTTTCGGGTGGCAATATCATAAGGGATTTTCTTTTTCTCAACCCCAGGGAACCAACTCCATAGCACTTGTTAATACTATTCTGTTCCACTCTGCAGGAGAAAGAAAGGAGGAGGGGAGACCCCAGACCTTAGCCGGCAGGCAGCTGAGAAAAAAAAGAGAGCGGGTCGTGGATCTAATAAGCTCCAGAAGGCAAAATCACTGGCAAGTATGACTGGCTTGGAATTATATCAGCTGGGGCCCAGTGTCAGGTACACCCAGGAACATTTTAGCTCAGAGCTTTTACTTAACTTAGGTAACTGTGAAGCTTTGCTCCTGGTATAAGTAGGCTGCCAGGCACGTTTGCTGCCTATCCCTGAGGGAGATACCCGGGCAGAAGGAGGACACAAAGCACACCATGTCTGGCTGCTCTGGAGGCAATCTCTCATTGCAGTCTAGACATAGTCCATCTGCCTTTGGTGGGAAAAGGACAGCAACTGTCTGTATGTGGGCAGTGACCTTGTTATCTGCTCTTCCCTCACGTTGCTTACTGCACAGTATCCCGACAATCCGTTTCCATGCTTTACAAAACACTGGATCAATTCTCTTATGACACTTGCATCCCTTCCCAAAGCTTCTCTTCTGCGCTCGCAACTTTTGATCATTGCAGTTTGATGTTAGTTTATTCTCTGTTCGTTGCCCTGAGACTGAGCAAGCAGCCCCAAGGTCTTAATACTGAGGATTCATTGTGCTCATCGCTGGTAAAATAGGGCATCCTCACATGAAAGGAATCTAGGGAAGTCAGGCTTCCAGAAAGCATCATGGGTCTAAGCTTTTGTAGATATGGCAACAAATAACTGCCAGAAGAGGGACGTGCTCACAAGCGTATCGGGGGGTTTTGCAGACCTGGAAGCGTGTTTCCTAAGCGATGAAAGCCAGGGAACGCATGTGAGTTGAGCTAAAGAAGGTTTACATAAAAGACAGGCATTGTCTCCCGAGATTGGGAGGCATTCTCCTGACCCAAATACAGCCTGTTTGCAAGGAAATAGATTCAGTCAGTGTTAAAGAACAGGAAATATAATTGAAGTTATTCAGCCTGTGTCTTACAATTTCCATTCTCCAACGGCTTCCTCTGTAGCTCTTAGATCAGGGCGCCCTTACACGATTTCATTCCACCACAGCTTCCCATTTCAAATTTAAAGCTGTTTTATTGTCAGTCTAAAAGTGAAAGAATCTTAGTTCAGGGTAAAAAGAGGTGAATTCAATTTTCTTTCCCCAGATTTTAGGAAAATTGTGTGTTCTTCGAAGTTACTTCACCCAATCAGGAAGGCACAAGCACCTAGTCTGACTCCCACCGTGAAGTCCAAACACTCCTGCACAACGTCAGTTGGAGTTTTTGCTATAAATTGCAGCAGTACAGGGTTGAACAGTGCGTATATATGTGTCACCTTCTGTTGGGTGCTCACAGTTTAAAAGGGACATTATTATTCCTGTAGCAAATAGTCACCAGAAGGCATTTAGCTGACACAAAATGCTCAGACAGATGTCTGGGGGAGCACGCAGAGTTAGTGGGTACTGAATTCTCACCCCACAAAAAGCCCTGGGAAGAGCCTTAAAGCCACTGCCTGCTGCCAAGGCCTGACAGGTCCACCATCCTCCCTTGGTCCCTCCTAGGCAGTTAGGACAGCCTAACCGAGGGGTAAGTGTCCTGAGACCCATGGTGCTACACCTTGGTGACATCAGCCCAGAACAGAGCTCCATGCCTTTGTGCTATGCAATCTTGGTAGCACTGGCTTCTATTTGTGTTAAATGTCTGGGGTAGCCTGTGTTGCTGTGTCACTCTTTCCTAGACCTTTACTTTGAAAATAGGCTTGTATTTCTCTTGAGTTTAGAGCTGTCCAAATTTCAGTAGACGAGCCGTGTTTCTTATTCTCTGATGCCTAAGCCTGCTGTTATGCTGGCCATTAATGACTACAACACTACACGACAATAAAGGTTAGGTTACGGTAGGCTGATGCATAGAAAAAAATATATATATAACTCACTAGGAGTAATCCAAAATTAATTTCCATTTATTATTAAGGTAGCATTGGGAAACCGTGTTGAAATGAAGACCTGTGAAAAGACTCTTATTTAATCAAGTCCAAATAAAGAGGCTTAATGCTCAAATCTTTTAGTAAATCCTTAGAAGAAGAATAGACTATGATGAAAGAATAAGTGCCCCAAGCAAGCAAACATCAAGTCAAATTAAAATTAAGCTCTTAAATAGATCAATGATCCAAGTGCAGAAAGTAGGTGAGAATAAAGTATATTACAGCCAACAATGAAGATGTGAAAGGGGCTATTATGTGGAGCTCCAAGCTCAGGAGGCTGAACAACAGCACACCAAAATAGAATAAACACATAATTAAGGTGATGACCTGAGTCCTGGAATTACATCCACTGGCTCCACGTTTGCATGCGGTGAATCAGTTCTCCTCTTAGTAAACTTGTGAGGTTTTGGAGTTTATTAGTAATCATGGAAACAGTAGCATAAAGTGTGACCAGGCTCACACTTAATTTAGAATAAATTAAAGTAAATTAGCTAAATTACAATAAATTAAGTTAATTAGGTCTCTTAATGAAGGGCCACATTCTTTCTTATGAATATACATGCAACCCCCATGTGTCTGCAGTGGGGAGGGAATACCTGCTCTATCTTTATCCAGGGAAATGCCTTACTTTAAGGATATGTATAGTTTCAGTGTTCACCATCTCTTTAAGCACTTTGCTGGATCAAGGCTTTAAGGCTTGTCTATACCACCTTGATGCTCACATTGCCTTCAGCAGCTACTGCTCCATTATTATATAAAGAAAAGTGAAGAATGCAACGGGTTTGGTGACTTCTCCAAGCTTTTACCAGGCTGGGCTTGGAAACCAGATCTCTGTTTTGGGCCACTGTATCATCCCTCGTGTTCACTCTGACATGGAGCTGTGTTGCTCTGCTGTGATTTCTGAGCTCTGGCCCTACAGGTCCCTTCTGCTGCCACATCGGTGTCCTTTACACAAGTCCTTGAGGACTTCCAATGAGGAATCTTCTGCAGCTTCTCAGCAAGATAGGCAGCCTCGTGCCCAAATGTCAAAATTCCCAGATACTTTACTAGGAAGGTAAAATTTGATTGATGCTTTTGACAGCTTTGCAAATGACTGCAATGTCAGCACTTAGGGGCTGGTTTTGCCTTTCAGGCTGTCTGCTTGTTCCTGTTCGAGAGACTGCTCCACCCTCACAGCTGTTCCTAAATTACTGACTTATTTTTAGTACTTACTAAATAACATCTTTTTGACAGGATCAGTCATTCTTGCCTCACTGCCTATATCCTAAGGTAATAAGATTGCAGCATTTGAAGCCAGGAATAAATTTTTCCTATGACATATTGACGGGGAATTGATGTTTGGAGTATGAATCGCATTTATGTACTGTGTGGGTATAACCCACATGAAGATCCAGGGCTCTCAGCACTTACACATGGTCCTGTCCAGTGTATATTTATATTCTGCAAACTTTATTTTGAATCTTATTTATTCATACAAGAAACCCCATTGAACTTCATGGGACTATTCCTAAGAGTGAAAATAACTCAATATGTTTGCATAGTCAAACTCAGCTTATATATGTCACCCTAATTTTAAAATTATAGCCTGGCTTTAATAGTCTATGCCTATCTGTCCCTGTGAGCTCTAAAATTGAACCACCAACAACACAGGAGATGAAAAGCAAGGAATAGTCAGATCTGTGCTGCAACTACTAACTGCTTCTATGGTATTGTGCTTTTCTCGCTAGGACAAAAAAACTGCAGCTGCTTTTATCACACCATGTCTGCCACACATCAAGTACTGCTAAGAACCTGGACCACTTTTGGCAGTTATATAATCACTGGCCTTTCTTTAGGTTGATATTCAGCAGTTGCTGGATTGCTTCTTTATAACTAGACCATCAGGCATGAAGCACCATATATCTGCCACTGCTGCCAATTCAAATAATGGAAAGGGGAAACAGGAGGGCAGGAATTACAGAACAGCATTGACTTTTCTGCACAACCATTTTACTATGGACACTAGTTTCACATAAGACTATCTGCCCACATTGCTTTTTAATGAGTTGCTATGTAAATGTTTGGGTTTGTGAATGTTTGTTCGCTATTCTTACCAAATAATTTGTATCAGTGAAAAGAAAGCCAAAGCTGTTGGTCTGCAGAACCTGTGCTTTTTGAATCTTTGGGATCTTTCTCAAGGAATAAACAAGCACTGTGTTGCTAAGATTTTTTTTTTGCTTAATTTTTATTCTGTTTAGTAAAATGTTCATCGAACAGTATGTTAAAATAAACTTCATCCTTTACACTGCAAGACTTCAAACCGCAAGCAAGACTGGGATCAGTTGCAGCCATATGCACGGGGGAGAATTTGTGCATTAACATATGAATTGATGTGGAGAATCAATTAATGTGGGTTTGGCTTTACTAGCATCAATTTCTAATTGGGTCCTTTTGTCCTTAAGGTAAACTTATACCAGAGCATGGGTCACTGCAAATAATGCAGATTATGCTTGTATCATTTAGGGATATCATTTAGGAATATAATTTATAGAATGTGTATAGAATTTATAGAATTTATAGAAGTTCTCAGTGGACTCCAACATTTTCAGTCCCTCTGAACCTGTTGGGGTGATGTGATACTTACTGCCTTCTCTTCCTAGCTATCACTTTCTGCAGATCTTGACTGTGTTCCAAAAACAGCAGTTCGTCCCAGCTGGGCCACTCACCAGTCAGCTGGGAACCTGCCCTCCAAAGCAGCAGCAAAGACCCTAGCCCAGAGCTCCCAGTGGAATGCCGGAATACGACCAGCACCTGTTCGAGCTCCAGTGCCAAAGCCACGTGAACGAGGAAAGAAAGGCTTCACAAGGACGAACACCAGGTCTCCATGTTAGTATGCTGCCCTGTCCCATGTGGAGGCTATTGTAGAGATTGCCAATATCCAAACTTAGAGCGCAGAGGGAAGGAGATGGTGCTGGCAGTATATTTCTGTAGGCGAAGGAGAAGGCAGTCATTCTGGATGGTGGGAATCCAGTTGACAGTGATTTGCTGCATCAAAAGAGAACATATGGCCAAAGACGTCACATCTAGCACTTGCTAGATCCACCTGTCTGTCACAACTGTCATCTTGGTATCGAACGCTGGCATGGGCTTCACATGGATTTTACTCATACTCAATGACAGAGCAAGATATCTTAGATCAGAAGTGACAGTGGGCTCAGTTCAAAGTCCATGGACTCTGCCAGGTCCTGGATAGATGCCAGGAAGAGCTGGTATGGTTGGGTTGGAATCAGAGCATTCAGCAAATTACAGGAGAAAGCAATCAACTCCAGGGAGACAACAGCTGAGAAAGCAGCTGATCTGTGAATGCCTTCCAAAAATAAGGAGGCAGACCGACATAATCAAAAACAATTTTATGCCATTTCAGTCTAGGGTTGGCTTGGGCAGCTACTCACGAACACCTCACCTCTTGATATACTCAGCACCTCCTGAAGGTCCTCAGTGTCTGCAGCTGGCTGGGAAAATATTGGATATCTTTCAGAAGCACACAACGTTTGTGCAGACTTTGGTGAAAGTCCTGTTAGTTCACAAGCGGGCTGTCCACATAAGGATTGCAATTTGTGATCCCTGATGATTTTTAATAGCACAAGGAGGGTAGTGGGTAAAGAACCTGAAATGAACAAAGGAAAAGAGGCTTCTGATGTGATACTGTTAGGATCTTCAAAGAGAGCACAGGGCTAGAGTGAGGGAAGCTCCTACAGGGCAGCGACTATCCAGTAATTATTGATGATCCCATCTAGAAGGGAGATAACGGAGCACGTGGAGATCTCCAGTATCCCTTTGGATCTCCCTAGCATCCAGTGTTTTTAGCAGGTGCATAGGTTAACCCCCATGAGGAGAACCCACAGTGCAAATGAGTGATCACAAATCCTTCTGTGGGAGATTAAAGAAAGAATCCAAACACAGGTGAAGGATGATACATAGGGGAAAGCACTGGAATGAGTAAGATGGAAAACACGTCAAGACTGCTTCGTGTTGGAAGCAGTACATAAATGCATCCTGGTCATAAAAGCCAGGAGAGGAAAGCGTCAAGATTAGACTAGAAGGTTACAGTGCCGCACATTTCTAAAGCAATACAAGGTTTCTATAAAATAGGGCCCTCATCCTGAAGTCGCATTGCCTCGACAGAGCCTTTAGGAAGGTTGTTCGCTGGACTGGGGCATAGTCATAGGATCATACAATAGAATCATAGAATCATTAAGGTTGGAAAAGACATCTAAGATCATCAAGTCCAACCGTCAACCCAACACCACCATGCCTCCTAAACCAGGTCCTGAAGTGCCATGTCTACACGTTTTTTGAACATCTCCAGGGATGGTGACTCCACCACCTCTCTGGGCAGCCTGTTCAGTGCTTGACCACTCTTTCAGTAAAGGAATTTTTCCTGATATCCAATCTAAACCTCCCCTGGTGCAACTTGAGGCCATTTCCTCTTGTCCTGTCAATGGTTACTTGGGAGAAGAGAGTGACCCCCACCTCGCTACAACCTCCTTTCGGGTAGTTGTAGAGAGCGATAAGGTCTCCCCCCCTCAGCCGCCTCTTCTCCAGACTAAACAACCCCAGTTCCCTCAGCTGCTCCTCATCAGACTTGTTCCCCAGACCCTCCACCATCTTTGTTGCCCTTCTCTGGACGCTCTCCAGCACCTCAATGTCCTTCTTGTAGTGAGGGGCCCAAAGGTGAACACAGTATTTGAGGTGCGAATGAAGAGTTAAGTGTCAGCTCTGGGCCTTGGCTGTGTTATTGGTTGTTCCAGTCAATCAAGGGAATTCTGCTGTTCTGGCAGCAGTGTTGTGGCCTCCCAGGAATGTGGCACTCAGCTCTGACTGCTGCCATCCGGGAGACACTGGGAATGGGAAGAAGGTATTTCTTAAGTCTCTTAACTTCTGTGAACCAATCTGCAACTGCTGTTGAGGTGCGGTTTAGTGTTGTCAAAGAGGATGTGGTGGATGGAGTAAGGGGAGCTCCTGCAGGGAAGTGGCCACCCAGTGATTATTAATGATTCCACACGGGTGGAGGATAATGGCACATGCAGCGATGTGCAGCATCCTGTCTGAGCTCTGCTGCAGTCACTGTCTTCTACATGATAAGAAATTTAAAAACTCTGCACAAGGAAAGTACTAGGGAGAGTGGGGAAGCAAGCTACCTACAAGCACCATTGCTGTAGTATAAAAACTACCAAGCTAAATTATCCCTGAGGGATTGCATTTGGATTAGGGGCAATTTGCAAGGCAAAACTATATTTTTTTGTGTGTGTCAGAGAGAGAGACAAATCCTATCTTAATTCCTTCAGTGACCTCTCCTGGACCTTTGTGATCTCTGCCAGGCTTTTCCCAAGGTAAACTTAGCAACTTTAGATAGTGTTCCAGCTGGGCTTCACCAGGGCATGTTTGCAGACTGTCAGAAAGGTGGGCAGGAAAAGTAAAGATGTTTTGATTGATGATTATTTTTTTACAATGAGATGATGAATGGAAACCATCTTTCCATTCAATCCAGATTTGTAAAGGTATTTGAGGTATTAAATGCCACCAAAATCCCAAGGATTGGCTGAGCACCTAAATATGTTTAGAATCTGAATTCTCTGACTAAATTAATCTGTCTGATTCTTACATTATTTCTCTTTCATCTAGCATCTCCACTGTTTGAGGCGCAGCCCTGGCACATTCCTCCATCTAACCAAGGATCTGACACAGAGTAAGGGAGGATCCAGAGTATCTTTCATCCCAGCACAACAGAAACTTATCTGCCTGGCACTGGGGAAACAACAGCAACGTTACCCGAGTCACAGGCTGTGCTCCGTGAAGAACAGCTGCTTTCGAGTCCTTCATAAGGACCCAGCTTCATTTTTTTTCAACTGTTGCTAGAAAAGACTTTCTTCATTGACCTCACCACACAATGCAAAGAAATGGGCATGGAAGTCCTGAGTCTAGTCTCGCTTAGGCTGTCCAAAAGAAATCTTAACTGCCTTGCAGCCAGTTTAGATAGAAAGGTGTTGGAGCAATGGCTTTATACTATTTTTTGGAAGTACCGTACTTGGTGCAATGACTCCTGCTGGTCTTTGGGATCTCCAGGTGGGATCTCCCGTTTCCAAACTGAAGGACAGTCTAAGTCTGTTTTCCTGTTGTGCTTCTCAGCTTGGTTTCCTGTCGCTGCCGCTCTCGAGCTGGTGCTACATTCTTTTTCTTCTGGGTATGTCGCCTCTGCAGAGTTCACCTAGGCTTTTGACCATGGAGACACTTGCATAGATCCTTGCTAGAGCTGCTGGACCTCATGTCTGAACCTTCCCACATGTTAGGAAGAGTGACAGTACACCCATGAATTCTCAACGTTTATGGGCTAGAAATCATGTTTCAGAGAAAATGCCAACTACTGATCGACAAGGATTAGGAGAAGACTTCTGGTCTGTGAGCAGATTATTCTGCACTGTATCACTTGAGGGTTTCGAGTTCTTTGGCACGAGAGACATTGACCATTGTCAAGACCAGGCACCGGGCACGATGCACCATAGATCTTACCTGAAGGGAGAGCATCCAGCAGGAGACTCTGCCTGTTGGGGTATTTGGTCAAGTGCCATGTGAATTCCAGCTCCAAATCAATGATTAGGTAACTCAGTGCATCTCCCTCTCAGACTTTGTTCTTTCATTTTTCTAGTTGCCCTGGATGCTTGGAAGGGGGAGTTCATCTCAACCAACATGATGGCCTAAGAGCTAATTAAGTCTAAGCTGGTCACCTCTCAAGCGATCAGCTGAAACAGGAACTTGCAGATGGCAATTCTCTCATATATCTTAGGATCTGTTGATTGTGCAAGAGACCCGATTAATTTTGATTAAGAAAGCTAACTTTTAAGCATTTAAAGTGAGGTGGAGTAAATCCCATCCAAAACATTCATCAGCATCATTCCCTGGTATTGCAAATCTCTCCTCACAAGCCTTTTCCCCAGGAAACCAAGTTAAACTGATTGCTTCATGGGTGTTTCCTTGGCTTCTTAAGTCAAAACTGTTGTTCCAGCTTTTTTTTTCTGTCTCCGTTAGGCAGCGTGTAGCTTCTTGTGGCAGCAGTTCAGCGCTAGCTCCATGTTACAAACAGCAAATGGCTACGCAAGGAAATGATGTAACCCTGCAGCAATGGTTTTTCTTTTCTCATCAATGAGCATACTCGCCAGAAACGTAAAGTTCCCAGGGTCTTACTGCTCTTGGAGCTGAGTGCTCGGGCATTACTGCAGACACTGTGCCTTCGCTGCAGCAGATCACATGTCCTAAGTGCTCACTATACATTTTAAGGCTTAGGCCTTCTCTGATTTATAAAGTTTTTGTATTTATGATGTTGTAAAATAACTAACAGTAATGTCCAGGAACGTACCAAGCCAAGTAGTCTATCCTTGAAGTAACGGCAGACCTGCATAACGCCTTGATGTAACTCCTACCAATTATGTTATTAGAATAAATGTACTTACAACATACTTTACAATCATTCCTGAGGTCGCAAAATGGGTCAGAATCTGAAATGGAGAGAAAAGACAGTGGGAGACAGAGTCTCCATCACCTGCCTCTGCCACTGAGCTGCTGGCTGGCCTCAGGCAAGCCGTATCACCGTCTGTGCCCCGGGCTGCTGATCTGCAGGGGCAGATGGTTACTTACCCACCTTTATAGTGCGCTTCCAGATATGCTGATAAGAAATTGCTAAACAAGTACAGAGGAAGGTTGTTATGCCTTCGCCCTTCCTTGTAGATGCACATTTCCCTGCACTGCTTGGTATTTCCAGATCCTGCACAACTCTCATTAGCCACAGCCTTTGATTAAAGAACTGAAAGTACCTTTTAAACCCCAGAGGCCAATGAATCAGCCTTGCTGCATCTGAATTCCACCAGTACAAGCAAGATCAGAATGCGAGCCCTAGGCTACAGCCCTGCTCAGATGTGGGGAACAAACCCAAACATGCCAGCCACCCTCTTATCCAAGCTTTACCATCCGTTTCTGCCCAAAACTCCACCTGCATTTACCCGGTGTTCCTTGCCGGGAGCAATGGCATCGTTTGGTACTGTAGTTTGGCTTTGTAGCCAAAGTGAAGTTTTCCTAATTATTGCTCTTCTGAGCTAAAGAAACAAAAACTTGGAAAAGAAATATGTGTAACTGAAGTTGATGGGAGTTGCAGGTGGGAGCACAGCTGGATTAAAACTGAGGATTTTTGGAAACATCCAACTTGTGTGGCGAGATGGGAGATGAGTGAACGAGAGCTGTTGCCAGGGAAGCAAGAGCATTCAGAGAGCGAAGTCTCAGCAGCGGCGTTAGGGTTACAATAGGTTAAAGGATGGTTACTGAAGAGTGTGGAGGCCTTGCGGCAAAGGGAAAGCAGCTAATGATAGTAGCCAAGCACAAGATAAAAAGTTGCTGTAATAGGTGGATGAAGCTGATAACGAACGGAGAGCACAGCTCAGCTCACGTAACGAAGGGCTGAGAAGATGAGGAGGCAGTGACACGGTGCGTAGGGGTGTGTTTAGAGGGGGGTGGATTAAGGGGAGAGAGGCAGGTATGGAATTGGTTTGAAATCAGTCACCTTGTCCCTGCTGGCATGCTCAGACTGATTGCCTTATCGTGCATCAAGCACGGGCATCCTACCTGTCCTGTGCTCTGTGCCCCAACAACAGACAAAGACATCCTTCAGATGGACGCTGTGTAGTGGGTGCACCACCAAGTAATTCAGGAGAAGGAATTGCTTTCATACCCCAGCCAGTCCAAAGCAGTACACGGCTAGACACACAAACAGCCCCTGACTGCACGGTCGCATCTGAAATGTCCCTTGCTGCACAGTGGCTGCTGCAGTAGGTTTGAGAAAGGTGATGGCAGGAGATACATGCCTGGATAGATGCTTTTTAGCTGTTTGCGCAGCCTGCATCCTGATCACAGCCACTCTCCAAACCACTGATAAATTGCTGGTTGGCACAGGATGCTTGGGAGACCCCCGGGGAGGTAAAATCATGAGTATAGACAGGTCCAGACATTGCAGGACGCTCCCAGCACATCCTGTAGGAAGGAAACTGAATTCAGCTCTCTAAAAAGCCTTGAAGGCAGGAGAGAGGTAGCAACGGGAGCAGATGGTCTAAACCGTGTTTTCAACCTGTTCCATCCTGGGATCTTGCTTCATATAGGCAGGATGCTGCCAAATCCACCCAGCAAGGTGGGGAAGGCAGGATGGCCTCACAACACGCGCACACAGACATATACCCTTGTACAAGCTGCCTGCCAGGCTGCACGTGCTGACCTCGGGCACCAGAGCAGGCTCTGGTTGCTTTATAAACCAACCCACGCAGTGGGAACAGCTGACCTGCGGCTCCTTCCACGTGCTGTCTTCCCTCTCTGCAAATCCTGCTGACCCTTCAGTCCCCAGGGACACACCGGTCATGAGCGTGATGCCACAAATCTTTAGGTCCACCCCCAGATGAGGAGGTTTTCAAAGAAAGGTTTTTACCAGCCCACAAATCACAAGAGCGGGTCACCTGGCCATTGCCAGCATCTCTCTTCATTTTTTTTCTGTCATTTGGTGGTTTTTTTCTTTTTGGTGGCCTGTTTTTCCTTGCTGCCTGTTCTCTCCTCCTCTGCAGTCCTGTTTTCTCATCCAGGCAGCCTCTCCCCTCTGCTCACTGGTAGGTTCTCATTACTCACAAAGAGATCCACCAGGATCTACTGGTTGACCAGGATGCGACCAGCAAGGAGAAGCGGGAGCTGGCAGCACCAGCGAGCCTCTGGCTAAGAGCAACAAACAAACAAAAGCAGGGAGTTCCTCACGCAAGATGTAATTCAGCTGTGGAACTCCCTGCCTGGAGAAGTTGTAGATGTTGAAGCTCATGTGGGCTCTAGAAGTCACTGGAGAGTCATGGAAGGATCTCGAGCTCATTTCATAGGACCACAGGAGAATTAGGGCTGGAAGGGATGCCAGGAGGTCTCTGCTCCAGCCTCCTGCTCTAAGCAGAGTCAGCTCTGGGATCAGCTGAGGTTGCTCAGGGCTTTATCCAGCTGGGTCTTCAAATCCTCCAAAGATGACACAACCGCTATGGGCAACCCACTCTGACACTTGGCTGGCCTGGAGACAAAAAAGTTTCTCCTTACACCCACTTTGAACCTCTCTCCTTAAAACTTACACCCGTTACCTCCCGCCCTCCCACCCCACACCTCTACAAAGAGAGAACCTCCTTGGAGGTGCCGGGGGCTGCTGTCAGGGCCCCCCAAAGCCCTTCCTTTCCCGGCTGGACGAGCCCCTTCCCTCAGCCTCTCTCCACACGGTGCCCCCCTCAAACACCCCTGCTCCCTTCCACCACCCCCGGCTCCCCCCTCCTTGTGCTCCCCAGGAGCCCGCAGGTCTCCAGGCACCTCTCGGGGAGGGATTTTCGGCTTTTTGTCAGGAAAATTCATCTTATTTTCCCCTCCTGATGTCGATGCTTTGCTACCACCTAGCGCTGAAAGGGCGCAGGGCCCGAAGGCCGGCGGGGGGGGCGGGCGGAACTGCGATCCCGATAAATATCGGCGAACGCTGAGCATTTCAACGAGGGACACTTAACACCGGAGGCNGACGGCGCGTGTGGAAGGGCGGTGTCGCTTTGCGGCGGGAGGCGCTGGCCCGGCCCGTGAGGGGAGCGGCTGCGGGGGGGCCGCCAGCATGAAGCAGAAGAGGAAAGGTACTGGGGTGTGGGGGGATCGCGGTGCCCGGGGGCTGGCGGCAGGGTGGCCCCTGGCCCTCTCTCAGGAGCTGAGAGAAGTGGGACAGGACTTTGCTGCCTCCCTCGGCCCTGGGAATGAGGGAGGAGGAGGGACAGTGGGGCAGGCCTTTGCCGCCTTCCCCGGCCTTGTGTGTGTGTAAGGCGGGACTGAGGAGCCACACTTCACCCTGTGTTTGGGTATGGCGGGGGGGGGGGTGGTGTCTGTGGGCTCCTCATGCTTCCCCTGGCCCTGCGGGGGTGGGAGCTGTGGGGTGACAGGGCTTTACCGCATCTCCTAACGCTCTGCGGGGGTGTGGGGTGGGAAAACGAGGCAAGACCTTGCTCTTCCTCCCTCCACGTTCTTTTGGAGGCGGGTGAAGGGCCAGCCCCGACCTTGCTTGAGGGTTGGAGGGACTTGGCACCCCTCTGTGAGCCACCCGTTTTCTCTCCCCGCTGTCGAATTGGGCGCTGTCACTGGGAGGCAGAGTCTTTGCACCCGTGTGGGTGCTCAGGGGTTTGCCTTGCTCCTGACCAGTGCCCTGACTCTCAGATGCGAAATGGGGTGCTGGGGGCAGGGGAGTCGGGGTGTTGCTGGGTTTTTATCTCATGGCAAACGGGAAAAAAAAAAAAAAACCAGGGAAAGGATATGGGGGGGCAAAGATGATGCAGGGCAGCGTGGGACTAGCGGTGGTATGGTCTGTCCCACAAAACTACCTGCAGAGAGAGATCAGATGGGAGCATCGCTGCCGTGCTTCTCCCAGGTGGGTGTAAATGCTGCCGGATTTCAGAACAGCTGGCACGAACAAAAACTTGTTGGAGCGGTTGTACACGCAGCTATGTCCCTGCTAGTGGCTTTTCTGACAAGTTTGGTGTGTATATTTTACTGTCCCAATACTTGCTGGTGTAGGTGGAGCTGGACAAGGTGAAATATATGCACGTTGTTGTTAGGAAGCATGGATGGACCTCTTAATAGCAATGCCCCTCTTCTCCCAAAGCTGGTATGGATGAAATGTAAGCAATGTATACAGTCTATACGGTGCAAACCCTCCTTGCAGTCTGGGGTGGGTCTGTGAGGTGCAGCGGGGAAGCTTTAAGGCACTGATGGCACTGCCTGATGCAGTGTACCCTCTCTGCGATGGAGGGGAGTTCACAGAGCTGGCCTCTGTGTTTGGCTTGCCCCACTGTCCTTCTCATGAATGCATTCTGTCCCTTGCCACGTGTACTGGTAGCATCAGAGTAGTCTGCTTATTGTCTTTGACTTCCAATGACTCTTTATTTCTAGCTGTTGTGCAGATTGCTCTGATGTAAGAAGGTGGAGTTTGTACTGGAAGTAAAAGAAAATCAGTGATACGAGGTGGTGACTGCCATTTGTTTGAGGAATGCTGCAAATCAAGAGTGATACACAGTGGCAAAATTCCCTCTGTAGGCAGCAATTGTAGGATATAGAACTACAGAGCAGATATGCCTTGGTTGTCACAAGGAGTTAGAAAGCACTGGCTTTACACATGGTTTGTTGTTTTGTTCTCATTTCAGGAGACCTCAGCCACGCAGAGCTGATGATGATGACGATAGCTGACATCATAAAGCAATTAATTGAGGCTCACGAGCAGGGAAAAGATGTGAATCTGAACAAGTAAGTCACTCTGGGATGACAGTGAAGAGCTGATCCACCAGTGATGAACATGTCCTGTACAGTCTATTACGTTCAGCCTTTATTTTAAAATGTTTTATTTTCACAGGCTACTGTCATTTCTCTTACTGTTATCTGATTAAAAAATACCACCAAGATTTGTAAATTCTGTGGTCATTTGAAATCGTGCCTTGCTACTTCATTGGCAATGCTCAGAGAACAAAATGGGTTGTACTGGTGAAAAACTCTAAGAAACTTGTCATTGCCTTTTTGTGTCTCCACCTGCGTTCATCCTTCAGTAGTCCCAAAGTCAGTTCCATCAGGGAAAGGAGAGATTAATTTAGGGATAAAGTTTAAATCAGATTTTCTTAGCAATGTGTTATAAATGAAGTTGTTTACAGAAAGTTCTTCCTTCTTTACATATGTGGAATAATAGAAACAGTGGGAGAAATTCAGGTTTTATTTCATTTACATGATATAGTTGCCAGCTTTTTGCTGATGCTGGAAATAACTGACATGAATGTCTTAGAGGTTAACTCAGCTAGAGCCTGTGTATGTAGGGAAGTCTTATGAAAAGACTTAAATCACTGAAAACACAGAGTGTGCGGGCAGTTTTTGCAATGTTTTGATAAAATCATACTTAGAAGTAAAATACACAGAAACTCAAAACATTGGCAATTGTTGCATATCAACTTTATTTGGAGTTTGTTTTCAGTATCTTAATACAAAACGCAGCTGCTTTTTAAATAAGTTACCCAGAAAGGCAAACTGGGAGAACCTACCTAGATCTCCGTGTAACTGAACAGTCATACAGTAGCACTGCTGTGGAATATGGGTACGCAAGTCAGAATGGAATTGTTAATTTGAGGTATTTCTACGTTCAGGCTGAAAACCAAGACGTCAGCAAAGTATGGACTTTCAGCGCAGCCACGTTTGGTTGATATCATTGCTGCTGTTCCACCACAGTACCGCAAGGTGCTGGTACCAAAGCTGAAGGCCAAGCCTATCAGGACTGCTAGCGGGGTAAGCACGTACCTCATTCTCTCCATCCACCACCATCCTCCCCTGCTCTCATTGACAAATTGTATTTAATTGTTTTCAAAGACCAGGATATTGACTGTCCGGAAGCTTTAATGAAGATGCACTGGCTGCATTGCCAGCTTCCAGGTTGCCTTTTCTGTGATGTGCCCACAGGGATATTGCTTTCAAAACATTTGGGAGGAGAGAAAGAGGAGGTCTGGAGATTTTGTCTCAGGGCAGCATGTCTTGCTTTTTAGTTGCTGTAGAAACAGTGCAGCTTAACCTGCAGGCCCTCTCAGTGAAAAAAGGTGAAATGTTTGTATTTAACCTGTTTCTTTGAAAGGTAGTTTGGGCTGAAAGCAGGAATAGAGGTACAGCTGACACTCAGCTGTGTGTTTTTAAGCTTCCCTACTGTATGCATAGCATGTCTAAACTCAAGTTAACAAAAAAAAAAAAAAAAACCCCAAAAAACCAGAAACAAAAATCCCAGGAAATGTTCAAGTTTTATAACTTAAAAAAAAAAGAACAAACCCCAGACAAAATCACAAAAAAAATCCCACCCCCAAAAAAACCCCTTATTTTCTTTAATTTCTTCTTTCTGGCTATAGAATAGTTCATTAAACTCTTACTCCAACCAGGATTTCTGAAAACTGGAAATGAGGTATTCCAGGTTGGGTGCCACAAATTAGTGGACACTAGAAAATCTTAGTGTGTCTGTCTCGTCTTCCCTCTGGTCCTTTTTAAAAAAGAAGATAGCATCTTACATTATGCTTGCATTTAGTGTGTGAAAAGCTGTCTGAGATCAGCCTGGGGAAAAAAGGCTTCATTCAGTTAGGTGGAAGGAGGAAGCTGTTTTTATTATCTTTGGTTTATATCTTTTTGTTGCTCTTCATCTCTCCCCCATTTTCATCTTCCAGGTGGTGTTTGATATGGTTGGTGGCACACTCTGACCCTTGCACTGTTTTAGATACATGTTAGATGGTCCTGGTGAATATGGGAATGTCAGTCTGCATCTTTTCAGCAAGGTGGTTAATCAGATTTGGTATAAGACACCTGGTTCTTTATAATATACTGCCAGTTTGTTCTGAGTTGTGAAAATATTAAATGATAGGATTCCTATTTCTTGATATATTTGTTATCATAGAATCACAGAATGGTTTGGGTGGAAGAGACTGTTAAAGGCCATCTAGTCCAAGCCTCTGCCATGAGCAGGGACATCTTCAACTAGAGCAGGTTGCTCAGAGCCCCGTCCAGCCTGACCTTGAGTGTTTCCAGGGATGGGGCATCTACCACCTCGCTGGGCAACCTGGTCCATTGTTCCACTTAGCAACTCTCCATGATATTTGAAAAGTCTTGGCAGTTAGGTGAAGTCCCTGGTGAATGGAAAAAAGGAAACACTGCACCCATTTTTAAAAAGGGCAGCAAGAAGGACCCTGGGAACTACCGACCTGTCAGCCTCACCTCCTGCCTGGGAAGGTCATGGAACAGATCCTCCTAGAAGCAATGCTAAGGCACATGGAGGACAGGGGGGTGATTCGAGACAGCCAATATGGCTTCACCAAGGGCAAATCCTGCCTGACCAACCCAGTGGCCTTCAGTGATGGAGTGACTACATCAGTGGACAAGGGAAGAGCCATGCATGTCGTCTATCTGGACTTCTGTAAGGCCTTTGACGTGGTCCCCCACAACATCCTTCTCTCTAAACTGGAGATTTGTTGGGTGGACTGTTCGGTGAATGAGGAATTGGTTGGATGGTCGCATCCAGAGGGTAGTGGTCAACAGCTTAATGTCCAGATGGAGATCGGTGACAAGTGGTGTCCCTCGGGGGTCTGTATTGGGACCGGTACTGTTTCATATCTTCAGCAATGACACAGACAGTGGGATCGAGTGCACCTTCAGCAAGTTTGCAGACGACACCAAGCTGAGTGGTGCGGTTGACATGCCTGGGGGACGGAATGCCATCCAGAGGAATCTGGACAAGCTCAAGAAGTGGGCCCATGTGAATGTCCTGAGGTTCAACAAGGCCAAGTACAAGGTCCTGCACCTGGGTTGGGGCAACCCCCGGTATCAATACAGGCTGGGGGATGAATGGATTGAAAGCAGCCCTGTGGAGAAGGGCTTGAGGATACTGGTGGGTGAAAAGCTGGACATGAGCCAGCAATGCGTGCTCGCAGCCCAGAAAGCCAACTGTATCCTGGGCTGCACCACCAGCAGCGTGGCCAGCAGGTCGAGGGAGGGGATTGTGCCCCTCTACTCCACTCTGGTGAGACCCCCCTGCAGTACTGCGTCCAGCTCTGGGGTCCTCAGCACAGGACAGACATGGACCTGTTGGAGTGGGTCCAGAGGAGGCCACAAAAATGACCAGAGGGCTGGAACACCTCTCCTATGGAGAAAGGCTGAGAGAGTTGGGGTTATTCAGCCTGGAGAAGAGAAGGCTCCGGGGAGACCTTCTTGTGGCCTTTCAGTACTTAAAGGGGCTTATAAGAAAGATGGGGACGGACTTTTCAGCAGGGCCTGTAGTGACAGGACAAGGGGTAATGGTTTTAAACTAAAAGGGGGTAGGTTCAGACTAGCTAGAAGGAAGAACTTTTTTATGATGAGGATGGTGAAACCCTGGCAGAGGTTGCCCAGAGAGGTGGTAGATGCCCCATCCCTGGGAACATTCAAGGTCAGGCTGGACGGGGCTCTGAGCAACCTGCTCTAGTTGAAGATGTCCCTGCTCATGGCAGGGGGTTGGACTAGATGACCTTTAAAGGTCCCTTCCAACCAAACCATTCTGTGATTCTGTGATCTCCTTGTCTGTTTATCCAGTGTTACCTCCTTCAAGAGTTAACGCACAGATCTTCTAGGTTGCAGACTAAGCAGAAAACATCTTTAAATAGTCTCTCGCAGATGCACATGTATACATAGCCTTCCAAGATCCACTTTATTTTAGTAACTTCAGAAGCAATTACTATAATTTCTCTCTTCTTTAACTCTGTTTCTTACAGATTGCTGTCGTGGCTGTGATGTGTAAACCACACAGGTGTCCGCACATTAACTTCACAGGCAACATATGTGTGTAAGTATGACAGCTTAGATGATCTAAGAGGACTGTTTTCCAGTATTTCTCTACAAATCTAGTATTGCAGTAGCATTGTATTGGGGACGGGCTTCCTTTCCGCACAAGCGCAAAGTTGCAGATTGCTGATACCTGCACGTTACGCTAAAAAGACTACTTGTTTTCAGTTTTTCTTCAAGGAGGAAACCTTTTTCTTTTGTGAGCCAAACCCCACTTACCTTAGTAGATCTACACTTTCGTGAATACAGTAACCAAGAGAATGTATTAATGATCAAATGTAAGTTGTATTACTGTGGCAGGGTGCGCAGGTGTGTTGTGCATATGGCTGGGTACGTAAGCGGATTGGAGAAGACTATTACAGAAAAGAAATGGGGCTCAATCTGAAAAGTTTGAAAACTGCTGAACTGAGACCCACCTGAGGAGGTGCAGGTGTTGTCTGCAAAGACTTGCTCGGTGTGACAGTCTGGCTCTGCCTGGCTCTGGAATGAAACGAGGGCACAGATAGAAGGGAAGGCCTCCAGCTGCCAAGAGCTTCTGGCATTAAGGGAATAGCTTCTGAGTTTTATTTGAATTGGGAAACCCAAGATGGGTTTCCCTTGAAGCATGTTACCTCTGTTTGACTTAAGAGTATGTGCACCTGAAATCTCATCCGGTTTTTTCCTAACCATATCAGTTCATCTGTTTCAAAACATTGCTTCTCTTTCCCGCCTTGTCACTCCCAAAACATCAGTGTATTTCGCTACCAGCTGCCTAACACAGAGGGAGCTGGCTCCATTCTTGTTTTTGCATGAACAGCTATTCTGTTTGAGGTGTTCCAGGTAATTACGTATATGAAATATCTTCAATTGGATTGCACAACTTTTGCCAGCAAATTAATTTGGCCATGGTAATTTGGTAATTAATTTTATAATGGTGACAGATGACTTGGGTTGAGTTTGCAGGGCAGGCAGGGAGGAAACTAATCAATTATACTGTGAACCGAATATGTCTGATTTGATAGAGATGGCATTATCTTAGTCTGTGCATTTGAGATCTGCTCACCGTAAGTAACAATACGCTGACTGCTTTGTTACCTTGTCTGTTGGAGGTGCTCAGCACCTGCAGCTAACATTGAAGGGGCTGTCAACCCTCCTGTCTCAGGTCGTCTTTGAGCACAGAATGACTGTAGATTGGTCATTAATCCCACAGCCCTCAAAAGAAAGCTAAGGACCCTTCAGAATAAATTTATATGCCTTTTAATTACTGTCTGCTGTGTACCGTTCCTCTCCTGGCTAGCAGTCTTGCTGTGATAGCTGCAAGTCTGTCTTGCTGTGTCACAGAATAAGAGTTTCAAACAAGCCTCTAGATGCAGAATCTGTAGTTCAATACCAAACTGCCATACAGTTATCTGGAGTAGGTGGACTGTATTCTTTTGAAGTAGTCTTAGAATGCTGTATTCATTAAATAACGTGTTCCTAAGTTCAGAAAACAAATGTAAATGAGCTTTCTCACCATCAAGATATTTAAATCCTATAAATTTCTGGAAAAGAAATGCAGATCGTCTAACAGGATGATGTCTCTATTTTATGTCTTTTCATGCCAAACAAACCCCATATTCTACATCAAATGAGATGATGTTTTTGATAGAATGGTGGAAAATATTTAAATTGTTTATGATTGTAAAATTACTTTTTAAAATCTAATAATCTGTGTGTAACTGTTACTCCAAAACTCCCTAAAATAATGCCATGTTCCAGAAATATGTTCACAGTACATTTTGCTTCTAGTCAGTCTTATCGAGTTGTTCTATGTGGATGTAGTCATTTGACAGGTCTGAACTGTTCTCTGACATCCCATTTGCATTAAAATTAAATGAAACAACTGTTTTGCACTGTATACTTAGCCTTTGTAAACGTACATAGGCTCAGTTCCTCTCAGTGTTACTGGATATCACAGAACTGCTGTCTTCAGCATGTGCGTTTGGGTCTGTACCTATATTTACATCGGGTGATGCAGGAACACGGGAATTCATTCATTCATCCTGTGCTCTCAGCTGACCAGTCGTGAGCCAGCTTTAGTCTAGAAGCTGTATTGCAGCATTAAGGTACCATAGTGCTTGAGCTGATAAGGCCTGCCTTTTGTGGATTTGTTTTTGCCTATTTGAGAGCTCCCAAATGCCAGCAGAGCAGTTGGCATGTGCTGCAGTCAGGCTGTCTCGAATTTGTGTTCCCCTGCGTTTCTGAAGAGAGATGGGGTAGTTAGAGCAGTGTCTGCTCAGCCTGTGCCCTCTGTGTACCTGTACCTCAGACAGATTAAGTTGTTGCAATTGTATGAGTTTGATGCCTGTTTTCTGTCTTTTAATATTTGCAGATACTGCCCAGGTGGACCTGATTCTGATTTTGAATATTCAACGCAGTCTTACACTGGATATGAGGTACTATTTTGGTCTGCCGTAATGCATTGCCTCCACTCTCTATAACCTTGGGTTAGGCTGCTCTTTATTTCTACAAATTCACCCACATTGCAAGAATAAAAAACAAAAGCAGACTTCATAAACTTCAAGATCTAAAGCAGCTCAACTAAAAGACTGGAAATTCTTCTCAATTATTGTAGCAGTTGTTTCTTTCTCCTCACCTTGGTGCTGTTTATACTGTTATAGTGTAATATGCTGTAGAACAGGAGCAGGCAGCCTGTGATTCTGAGCAGGGCAAGTGCAGCATCGTGGCTGTACCCATGACTCGCTGGTGTGGGAACAGCTGTTAATCTGAATCTCCAGCTGTGGAAAGTGATGAGTGAGTAAGAGCATTTGAAGGTGACATTGCTCTCTCCTATGGGACACTGCTGCATGCAGTTTCTTGAAATGAATGCTAGCTATGATTCCTACAGCAGTTATCAATCTGCGTCAAAATTTTCCTAACTAAACAGTCCCACAGAAACATACAGTTTTACTTGTGGCTCAACACGAGTTTAAGAGAAGGGTATAGAGAAGGCAGAGCCAGACTCCTCTGAGCTACCTAGTGGAAGGATGAGAGGCGACAAACATGAGTTGGAATGTGGAAAATTGTGCCTTAATACGAGAAAAGAATGGTTTAACATGACAGTTGTCAAACACTTGAGTAGGGATCTGGAGAGGTTTGGGGAACTCTATTCTTAAAGATAGTCAAACACTGACTGGACACAGCCCTGAGCATCCTGCCCTAACTGGACTTGCTTTCAGTCCTGTCCAACCTACAGGACCCTGCGGGTTAACAAAGGTATTATTTAGCTGTTTGTGCTCCTGAAAGTACATCTATGCCCTTATATGTCTGTATCTGCAGCAATATCTCACTAAATATATATAAGCAAAATAACACTCGCCTGTTGTATGCCGAAAGTTTAATAGCAAAAGGTCTTGTTGTGACTAAATTACGGTGACTGGTTTTCACAAAACAACTCATAGCTATTGTACAGACGTAAAGTAGTAAAATGAGGTAAAATACAAACTGGATTAATTTGGTAAACAGTGATGCAGTGTCCTTTTAGTATGGATTTTGTCTGTTCAGTTTTTCAGTGGCTTGAAACTTGTCCCATTAGTGCAAAGTAGGAAAATCCTGTGTATATTACTTTATAATTCATGTTGTTTTGAATATGTTGTGTTCATTTGTTTAATACTAACAGCATGTGGGAGTTATGCATGATTTAAAGAGTCCGCATCCTTTAGAGCTTTTAATGTAACAGATATGAAATACCAAAGAAATCCAGGATACACAAGATACTTGAAAACCTTACCTTAGAGTATTATTAATAGGCTTACATTGGCTAGTAATATAAAAAGTTATTGGGGATTTCAATTGAAAGAATATGTTTAGATGAAAGAATGTTTGAAGTTTAGACTGAGTTCTAGAGGATGCTCCTTGGGTAACTGTTGTGCAAGTGAAGAAAAACTGAAATGAACAGGACAGCAAAACTTGTATTTCAAAAAAAATTTGTTTGTGATTTTTTTTTTGCAGTGTTTTTTGAGACTCACTACCGAGATTCTTTATCCTGCTGTAATGCACTAAAAATTTGAAAAACTTTGTCATTCCCTTTGTCCTAAAACTGTCTAAGGATAAAAAATGTGTTAAGGAGCCAAATTCAAATTTACAGTTGGATGGATTCTCTGATTGTGAGTTTGAAGACTATAGGGTCCGTTAGGATTTGAAGACTTCAGCATTTCAGTGCTAAAAATTGTCTTTTTGTTCTCCTTCAGTGTGGTTTTTTAACAAAAAAAAGTTTACAAAATGGATCTCCTTGTGTTTTTAGCCAACGTCCATGAGGGCCATTCGGGCTAGATATGACCCCTATCTCCAGACAAGACACAGAGTGGAACAGGTAAATTTTTACAGCGCAAGGGGAATGCATTGTGATTGTGATGAAAATAATGATAATGCTTTTAATTGCCTGAACTGGTGGGCTGAAAGGGTTGTGGTCAGCAGCACTGAGTCCAGCTGGACGCCAGTCTCTAGTGATATAACCCAGCTGTCAATATGGGGGGCCAGTAGTGTTTAATCTCTCTGTTAGTGACCTGGATGTTGGGACAGAGCACACTGTCAGCAAGTTTGTAGATGATACAGAATTGGGAGGAGTCGATAATAGACCGGAGGATTGTGCTGCCATTCAGAGAGACCTGGACAAGGCTGGAGAAATGGGCTGGCTGGAACCTCTTAGAGTTCAACGAAGGGAAATGCCAAGTCCTGCCCTCTGGGGAGGAACAACCCCAGGCACCAGTACATGCTTGGGGTTTACCAGCTGGAAAGCAGCTTGACAGAAAAAGACCTGGGGGTCCTGGTGGACACCAAGTTGACCGTGAGCAGCATTGTGGCCTTGAGGCAAAGAAGGCCAGCAGCTGCCTGGGCTGCATTAGGATGAGTGTTGCCAGCAGGTCAAGGGAGGGGATCCTTCCTCTGGCCTCAGCAGGGGTGAGGCCCCATCTGGAGAGCTGTGTCCAGTTCTGTGCTCCCCAGAAGACGACAGACATGAACATAGTGGAGCAAGTCTAGAAGGGCCACTAAGATGATGAAGGGACTGGAGCATCTGAGGAGACGCTGAGAGAGCCAAGACTGTTTAGACTGGGCAAGAGAAAGCTTGGGGGAATCTTACCAACATGTATAAATACCTGGACGGAGCCAGGCTCTTCTCAGTGGTGCCCAGTGATAGAACAGGACAGGATGCAACAGGCACAAACTGAAACGTGAGAAATTCCATTTGAACATCAGGAAAGAGTTGGGTGACCGAGCACTGGACCAGGCTGCCCAGAGAGGTTGTGCAGTCTCCATCCTGCGAGATACTCAAAGCCTGCCTGGACACAGTGCCGAACAAACTGCTGTAGCTGATGCTGCTTTGAGGAGAGAGATTGGACTAGGTGATCTCCAGAGGTCCCTTCCAACCTCAACACTTCATGATTCTATAATTCTATGTTAGCCTGACTCGATCCCCATAGAAGAATTATTTTTAGACCTTTTAATTGTCTAACAGTCATTTCCATTAGACAAATGACAAGTTTAGAACCTCTTATAAGATGTCATCTGTTCTGAACAATACCTGATTACTGATAGGAGACTCTATTACAACGAAATTGTACTGAACTTTTGTGGCAGTTGCTAATTCTTGATAATTACTTACATGACAAATTTAGTACTGAAATAGTGGCCTTCCTACCAAAATGATTTTTTTGGGGGTCTCCGCTGGAGAATTAGAAGATCTGAAGAGTTTCTCAATCCTGTTCTGCTTTGACTGATTTCCTGTTTATCTCTAAATCCATTGGAAAATTCTCCATGGATTCAGTGTAGTCCTTTTCTCCCACAAGTTTTTAAGGAAAGTTACTTCTCCATGGATTGAAGCAGATGCGAGGAAACTTTTCCTACTGGCCATATGTAAGCTAGCTTCAAACTGGAACCGGTGTAACTCCCATCAGCAAGATGCTAGGCTCAAATAATTCTGCTTTGTCAAGAAAACCTGTTATGCTGGGCTCAATATCTGTACTGTGTTCTTGCAGTAGAAAAATAACTTTTGAGGTTTTTCGGAGGGGGGATTACAAGAAATCTGTACAAAGGTGTTAATGGTTTGTCATTCATAAAAGCTATGACAACTAAAGAAGGAAATGCAGTGTAGGAATGTCAGGGTTTTCAGAGAAGTCTTTTAGATAAGTCCCTGATCGGTAATTTTTCCCTGGTACTTTTAATTTTACAGCTGAAGCAGTTGGGCCACAGCGTGGATAAAGTAGAGTTCATTGTGATGGGTGGAACATTCATGGCCTTGCCTGAAGAGTACAGAGATTACTTCATCAGAAACCTTCACGATGCCTTATCAGGTCACACTTCCAATAATGTAGCAGAGGCCGTCAGGTAAACGTCTTGGTTTTCTTTAATGTAATTATTTAAAAGTGTTCCTTAACTGATGTAAGAACAGAAAATACTGAAGACAAAAATTCAGACCTCTTTTTTTTTGTTGTTGTTTTTGAAAGGCAATATTTATCCAAATACGTGTTTAGGCACAGAATATTTATAGCTCAACTTGCAGCATTGCTCTGTGTACTGCGTCGCACCAGCAGAAGATAGGCCCATGGTTTATCTGTTTTCTCATGTAGGAAATGCTAAGCTGCTTCTAATTTCTTGGCATTCCATCTGGACTTCTACCTTTTATGCCTCATCACCTTGATTTGGAGTTGTGATGAATCACATTGCCATGGGATTTATTTCCTTTAGCTGGGAAGGGGAACTGATCCTGGCTTGGAGGGAGGCCAGACGTCAGCTCCCGTAAGGGATGACTCAGCCCCGAGAGCGTCAGTGCTCAGGAGCTCTGAGCCCCTTGCAGTCTCAAATGCAGTTACCCTTGCAGTATTTCGGTGTGACAGGGAGATGCTCCTCTTCTCATTTTACAGTTGATGAACTGAAAATCAGAGGCTGATTTATTTGCGTGTGCTTTGGGTCATTAAATACGTAACTTTCCAGTGCATTTTGCAATATAAAACTGAGAAGAAAAATGAGAAAGATTTGACGTTTTGGAGCTGTTAAAACTAGATGAGCATCCCTACTGACAAGTTGCTACCTTGTTGTTGTTCAGTGCAGTGGATTTTCCTTGATACCATTATCATCTACTAAAGAAAGTGGGTTTAATACTAAGTAGGACTAGCCCTTGTCTAGCTTCACATCTGTCTTCGTGTTTTAAAGCTGTAATTTCATTTGGTTTTCCTCTGGATGGCAGCAAACACTTCTGCTGGTTTTCTTTGGGGTTTTTTTTCCTTGTCATTCAAAGACCAGACAAAAAGTGCTATGCTGCTCTTTCCAAGTGGATTTTATCAAGATAAATTCACAAACAAGTTGGGAAAATAATTGCTTTTCTTTTTGCTCTAGTGCCCTGGTTGTGAGCATTGAAGGACACAGCTCGTTATGGAGGAAGGGTGGAGTTTGCACACTGTCTATTCAAATTAGCACTGTGCTTGTATGTACGTCAGGTGGCTCAGGATGTGGTTATGCCATTTTTTTTCCTGCTGCAGGTGTCTAGCTAATTTTACTGGGCCCAAAATTGCTTTTGGAGTAGCCTGTCCTTTGCTCTGCAGATTATTGAGGAAACTATTTACGACACAGACCGTGTGACTGAGTAATTTTAAGTGCATGCAAAAATGAAGTGACTCTGAAGTCAGTGTACTGCCTTGCAAGCGTGCAGATTGAGGAATGTGAGAAAACCGGCACTAACAATTTGTGTCTTTTTCCAGCAGATAAATAAAGGTTTATATTTTTAACATAAAATTCATCTTAAATGCTTAGTAAATGGACGTATGTGGGAGTTATTCAAGTTGCACTTCCTAAATATTCTAGAGGCAAGAAAATTGGGTTCAAGATGAATCAGACCTTTTACTTTTTGTGCTTCTTGCATTTAGTTGTTTTACTGTGTCACTGCAGTACTGTTTTGAGATGGTCAATGACACTTGGAATAAACAGTCAAGGTTGAATTTACTTCTCTTTGTACATGAGGATTCAGCCCTTCTCCCTCGCTACTTCCATCAACAGAGGCCATGCCACATGGGGAATACTGACAATATTTTACTTGTTTTATATTGTGGGCACTGCGTTAGGCAGTAACCTGAGATCTGGTCTCTCTCACCCCTTACTTTGAATGCGATTATGGTAGTCTTGAAATTTTTCCTCCTTGTGGCAATCATGAGTTAATTTTAGATTTTGTACAGTGATTCCCTAATGGGGAAAAAGACCTTCAGCCGGGATACTTCTTACAAAGTCTTTCTGAGCATGACCTTTGATTAAACCAGTGCAGCATCTATCTATATAGGCTTCAGTCCACCTAACTGTGGAGACATTTTTTTCTCCTTTTGTCTAGTCATTTCTTTACTTTGTCCTAAACTTGAGCTCTGCTTCTATGTCCAATGCTGTCTTTCCAGTGATAGTGATGTGCTGACCTGTACGGTCTGAATTGTGCAGCACTGAAGGGCTCATCAATCCAGCATCCTCCTCTTGACATAATTTTGAATTTTCTTCGTATAATACTTTGTCTTGGTCAGCCCACTGCAGCTTCTGCTCCCAGTTAATCTGATAAAAAGGATGTCACTCTCTGCAGTTTCAACCAGTACAGTACGACCATAGCCTGCCGTGGAGGTATATACTGTTCCTCACCAGGAACCGGCATTGCAAGTCTGACTAAAGAAATAAGTCTTCAAACTGTGTTGGTCCTTGGACTCCAGCTGATGTTCTGAGTTGGCTTCTGGCTTTTTTGCAGATTCAGAGTCTCATGGTGAATCCGGCCCCGTGGTAAATCACAAAGCTGCAAACCCAGCAGTGCCTATATGAGAGAGAAATGACGTGGGACTGGGGGTGATCTGTCTTGGGGAAGTGAGGCACTGCTCTAGCCAGCTGCTGCCAAATAAATAAATCTGAAACTGTGGCTTTAGTCAGCGGAGAGAGCAGGATCTTCTTGGGATGACTTGGAGCATGTAAGCTAGGTTGCTGCTTTAAACTTTTTCCAGGTAAACTGGGCAGCTGACCTGGCGGGTGTGAAGAACTCCCTTTATACGTCTCTTTATAAAGCAGTAGGAGGTCCTTTTTGTGTGAGTGGACCTGAAGTGAGTTAAGGTGTTGGGTTTTACGGATGCATGAACAGAAGATGAGTGTAGAAGTGACCATATTTACATACGTGAACTTGCCAACCAAAAGTGTGATTTTTAAAAAGATAAACTGCTAGGCTTTCATAGCAACTCTGTTGCAAGTGGAGGAAGGAAATTACTTCCCTCAGAAAGTGTTGCTGGTGTTCAGTATTTCTGTAGCACCTCCCTATTGAGGTAATAAACACTTTCTAGACTCTTCAGACAGAAATCTTTGCTTGAGGTGCTTTGGTATGCTTGAGAAATAAGTTGGCCAAGGAATGAACTGCAGAGCTAGAGGGGATCTTTGTTTTGTAGAGAGTATGCAAGGAGACTGAGAAGTTTTAATTTTTATCTGCTGAGAACACCACTTAGAAGACTTCAGTGCGCTTCTGGATGCTTATCAAGCAAGGTTGTAGACTTGGTGATAAGCTTCCCTTCTTTAGGAGGAGATTTGTAATTACTGCTAAAGAATCACTACAAGAGAGATTTTTCTTTTTGTACACTAGAGAAATACATCTTCCTCTGGGAGTTGTTCCCATCAAGCCAAAGTGTTGACTTGATCGCTGATGCGGCTGCCTTTGCTCTTTGAGGACAGTGAACCAAGAAGGTATAAAATACACATGCAAATGAGAATTGCTGCTCCCTATCATTTTGCTCCTCTCACCTGACCCATGAGTCATTAGAGGTGCTGGGCATATTTAACTGCCATCGTGACTCACCACTTAACTCCAAGGGCTGAGCACCTCTTCTCTGAGCCAGGATCTGACTTTTAATTAGTGAACGAGGCCAAAGAACTTGCCTGTGTTGTGAAACGCAGGTGTCAGCAAGGTCCCCCTAGGCTATGCACCCGTGCAGCTCCTTGGACTGCAACATCAAGCCTGGCTTCTCTTAGTGTATTTAAAAATGCACAGAAATGATTTTTTAAATTTTATTTGAACAGTATCATGCGTTGTCTCATGTTCGATCTGGTCGTAAATCACGTTGTTAATGGCAAAGTAAGATGGGGATAAAATTGCTGGAACCTCATGTTCTGCAATTCAAGTATCTTGTGTACCTGATGTTTATGTGACAATGTTCAGGTGCACAGCAGACATAATAACTATTTCCATAATAGGTCCGTAATCCAAGAGGGGTTTGGCTTTACATCCACTCATCAGCCTCTTAAAAGGCTCATTTTCCACTTGCATCATGCATTGAAGCCCAGAACTTGCAGAAGGGAGTACTGTCGGCTGCGTTTGACTCCTCATGGAGAAATTGCAGCTCCTAATACCGGATGACACTGTGAGACGGCCTTTTTCTTAGGCTTGTCATCGATTGCTTTTGCCATGTGTCCTTTTGTGTTTCCACCATTAGCTGTGTCTTCCTCTGAGCTGGTGAGCAGGCAGCAATGCTTCCCGCTGCCACAAATGTTTTCTTTATGCATGAGGAAATTTCCTTTAGGTATCCCAAAAGCTGTATTGATCTTTTGGCAAGCAGTAAGCAGGTAGATCCAGCTGTTTTAGACCCTTCCCTGAAAGAGAAGACACACGTTTTAAATAACCACTGCGTAGGGCTGGATTATTTTGTGTCCAGTTTAAGACCTCTTAGCCCATCCGAGGAAGAAGAAAAACCCCGAGCACTGGCAGTTTCAGCAGCAGTCGGTTTGATGTGTGGAGCTCCTGATGCATTTTTAAAACCCAGCTGATAATCACTCTTCTTGAACATGCCAGATCAGAGCAACCCGTAAAAGATGTGTTTTGTGTGGTTATCAGATGATGTGTTTTCTGGAAAGATCGTTACATTCTTTTCTCAAATACCCACATTAGGTCCCATGTATCAGTAATTCTTCTAATAGAAGCTGCAGTTTCTCCACAAGAAATACAGTGATTGTGAAGGCTGACAGCTAAGCAACTCCTAATTTTGCTTTTCAATAGTGTTGTGGTTTAACCTGGCNCCCAAAACCAGGTGATGCACCCGCTCACCACCCGCCAGTCCCTGAGCAGCGATCGCTTCCCCCAGCCAGCTCCCTACCATTAATATACTGAGCATGACGTCATATGGTATGGAACAGCCCTTTTGCCAGTTTGGATCAGCTATTTTAGCTGTGTCCCCTCCCCTTCCAGCTTCTTGTGCACCTGGCAGAGCATGGGAGGCTGGAAAAGTCCTTGACTAGTGTAAGCACTACTTAGCAACAACTAAAACATCTCTGCATTATCAACACTGTTCCCAGCACAAATTGAAAACACAGCCCCATACTAGCTACTATGAAGAAAATTAACTCTATCCCAGCCAAAACCAGCACAAATAGTGAGGGATAAACCTACTTCCAAAAGGTCGCTTTTTATTTTTGAAGTAAGTCTGTTTTAAATTTCCCAAATAATACTTTAGGAGTTTTGTTAGAAGGCGAAGGTTTCTGCCGGTAAGTCTAGTCTTGCTGCTGCCGCTGCTGTAATTTTACCAAGATTTAGCCTGGCTGCTTGACTTTTAGGGCACAGACACACAATGAAGTTATGTGGGGTAACAAGCGGGCGTATTATGCCTGTGCTGTTGCAGCTGGCTTTGTGTACATATTTTGCTGGCCCTACTTGTGAGAAATTCTGTTCTGTGAATCTCAAGGAAAGAGATTTAAGCAAACGTGCTTGTGGTGGGTTGACCCTGGCTGGACGCCAGGTGCCCACCAAAGCTGCTCTATCACCCCCCTCCTCAGCTGGACAGGGGAGAGAAAATATGATGAAAGGCTCGTGGGTCAAGATAAGGACAGGGAGAGATCACTCACCAATTACTGTCACAGGCAAAACAGACTTGACTTGGGGAAAAATTAATTTAATTTATTAACAATCCTATCAGAGTAGGGTAGTGTGGGCCCGCTGCTGAACGAGGTGGGGGCCCTGG
>WAAD01030539.1:33440-57373 GCA_013389945.1 Fregata magnificens | reverse complement strand
AAGGAAAAAATAATAAATAGACATGGGCTTTAACATATTTAACAGCCATCTAATTTCACATAATCACATCATTTGAAATATCATTACAAACAAAGAAGCAGTAAAATACATGCAAATTCTCTTTATTAATTCTCCCTTCTAAAATATCTGTCTGGTCTCCACCCTCCTCCCCCTTCTTTCTTCACCCTAGCAATGATTTCTGCCTCTCACAGACTTGATTGCTCTGATGACCTCAATCAAAAGGCAATTATCCAGTGAGGATGGAAGGTAATTATTCCCATCAAGGAGAGATTGAATGCACCTGAATAGACAGCTGCAGTTCTTCCAGGGATTACATTATTACTATAGAAATCGCCTCTATTAATTTGTGTTGCATGTCAAATTTATGATAAAAAGTTGATTTGTTTGCAGGACAACTACTTTTCCCATTTCACTCAACACTCACTCTAAGGCAAGAGCAACAGACAATTGTGAGTTACTTTAGTATATGTGTGACAACTGTCAGCATGCAACCATCTGCTCAGGAGTGAATATTACAAAACCGGGAAATGGGATTGAAGCTCTAGATAGATGTACCTTATACAATTCACAGAAGACAGGGCCAAAAGCATGGACACTTCAGTCCAAGCTTGCCAAAATCCTGCTGTAGGGAAAAAAGTATAGCAACAATAAACACTAGTAAAAGAAAAATGGTAAGGCTCCGCAAGAAAATAAGTTTACTCAATCTATTTACCTTCAATACTAGATGGGAAAATGTTTAATTCTAGAAGAGAAAGAATATAAAATCTGTAACTTATTATGAAAGATTTGTTCTTCAATATTTATAACAATGACCTTTTTTTAAAAGAGGTTGACAACTACCTGCTCTCAGATTGCTGAGGACTTGTAAATCCTTCGATTTATAAGGTACGTCTTAAATGCTGAGCCTTTTCTGGAAATTCTGGGTAAGGGCTCTAATCACTGTAATCATGCCACATGCTAAAATTCTGTCTTCCTTAGGCAGAATTATATGATTGAAAAATGACATTTCTAACATAAAAATTCAAATTTCAGTAGATTTGGATATACCTCTGTAAGTCACCTAGAAGCGATCAGATGCTTCAGAATTGCAGTGGGTAAAACTGGTCCCCCTGAGGGCTGGTGTTTGCCCTGAATTAAAAGGGACCATTTCCTTTAACAATGCTTACCTCCTAAAAGGCGTAAAGCATAGAAGGCTGAATAAGAATGCATTTTACTCACTTACTGCTGAACTATAAGGAATTCTAATGGACAATCAGCCAGTAAACACGTTGTTACATTTTATTAGAGGTTATTTTTCTGCATAGGCTACATCTGTAAATCTTGTATTTTAATGCAGGCAAAATATGTAAAACTTACCATTCTAATGCTAATAAATTGTAATAAATCTCAGTAGTAATGTCATATAATGTAGTGTTAATTAGGTACGTATATGGCGTATTTAATTTAGAAATAGGGAATTTTCTACTGTAATCTTACATCCCTTCATTGTTGAAAGTATACCATCTACTCCCATTGATTTACTAATCTCGAATTTATCATTTTTTTTCTATAAACTTTTTCTGGGACACTAAAGTCTCTAAAACCATTTGCATTCTTATTATCACAAAAGTGTATCACACAATACTCTCTTTTTAAACTAAGAACAAAACTAAAAAAAAACTTTTTAAAGTGTGGTCCAGAAGAACTAAATACTTTTCTCAGCATCTTCAACTTTTCAACATCATCTCCATCTTCTGTCTCTAGTTCACTGAAATATGAGAGGGGAAAGGAGAGAAGGGAGTAAAGTGTGGAGGGAAAAAAAACCCCAAAAGCTGAGAAGGGAAAGGAGCCTATTTCAAAATTCTTTTTTTACTTTCCAAAGTAAAAGACACAGCTGAATTTCGAGCCTCCAAATGATAGCTGTTCAGTTCAACCAGCTTTGCTCGTAACACATGTTTTCCTGCTTTCTTTTTTTGTTCTTTGTATGTTGCAGAAAGTTTAAATTACAGTCAAAGTTCACCTCCTTAAGCCTATTTCACCACTGAGTAAACATACAAGTCCTGGTTTGGCTTGACTTCTTTTTTTATCACTACTTAGAGCTGTGTGTTGGTCTCTATCTTGAAATTCTCAGTGATCAATGTCAGTTCATACATAAAATAACTTTTCTTTTTCCATGGTGACAATAGCAGAAATATACTGTAGAGTTTGGAATCTCTTCTGACCAGTGCTTTATTAAGTTTGTGTGCATCAGATATGGATAAAAGAAAACACAAAACTGTATTTTTCTTCCAGGAGAACTTTTGGTAACTGTATGACTTCTATTCGAATTATCTTTAGATTCATAATTACTGTGGTTAAACCTAGATTTTACAAGTTGCTAAATAACCTTCAGCCCATACATTTTGAAAAGATTGTCAGTTTCTGATTTAATCATGGTCAACTTCTTCTAGATACTGTGATACACTATATAAAGTATGTATGTAAAGCCTGTATTGTAACTAAATGCCAGACAGCCTCTTGGCAGACACTTTTCTCTTTGGTCTTGACCCATATAACACAAGCTCCTCACCAGGGTCATGCAATTTTTGTGCACAAAAATTCTCCAGTCCCTTTTGGGTATTTCAGAGAACATGGGGGAACTGGGCACTTAAGGAGGTCAAGTGGCCAGGTTTCTGGATTTGCCTTACTCTTCAGTGAGGAACATGTTATTGTGAGGTTATCTTAAGATCATTCTTATCTCAAGCTAGGTTAAAGAAAAATGCAAATGAAAGAAGTTATTCAGAACATCTAAAATAGTTGACACAGTTACAAAAAAAAAGAGAGCGAAGTGGTATTTAATCTACTCGAACTATGATTAAATCAAAAATCCCTTTATCTAGCAGCTGTGACATGGGCTTCTCTGGCATCTGTGGATTTTATTTTTCTCCATGCCTTGTACTCCAGGCTTTATCCCTGAAAGAAAATCTTGACTTGGTAAGAATGACTTGGTTTTAGAATTAATTTCCATTTTGGAGCCTTCCAGTGGGTCTAGATAGATTTAATCTGTTTTTCTAAGATCAGTTTACTTCCTTTTCATTACAGTAACAGTCTGACCATCCATCTGAATCAAAATAAACTTTCTCTCACTTCCTTAGAAATGCAAATTGCTTCTTACACCTGACAGACAAATTACCCATTCCTTGACTCAATGAGGGTATAAACTTCCCCTATCTCTTTCTTTTTGGGTGACTCAAGGTGACTTTTTACATTACATGTATTGCACATATTGGAGCAGAACTCAGGCCCTTGGCTGATAGTAATGGTACAACTGTTTCTTCCCTCTCCCTTCCTGCAATCATATCTAAATGAGACCTAAAGTGACCTGAAGAGAAGCCTTTATTTTGGATTGGGTAGGGAGGTCCTTTTCCAAACAATCTGCTGGTTGAACTCACTCACCTGTGAATAAATTAATATTAAATTCTGTGGAAAGGAGTCAACCATGTCTGTCTGGGAGGGAGTGAAAAAGGGGTGGGACGATTCTTCATGGCAGCAGCCTGCTATTAGTTGGACTATGCACAGCAATTACACCCACAGCACAAATGCTGTCATGTGAGGTACCTTCTCCATGGAAGCTTGCATGTCTACGTTGATGAATGTAGTGGAAACAAATACGTAAAGGGGATATATGGTTCATTACTGGTTCTTCACAAAGACACTGACATGACTGTCATTAGCCTTTCTGGCATGACAATGGGCCTGGCAATATGAAACCCCAACCCCAACATCCCTCCTAGGAGGGTGTTATAACACATAGCCTTTTTATTCAAATCCCTCTTGCAGTTTGCCAGTGAGGAGCTCCTCTTTCCTTATCGCGCTTAAGCACTGAGGCAAGCTACTTTGCAATCAGAAGAGTAATAGGAATAGCTGCTGCAGCAAATAACCCCTTTGAGAAATAGTGCAGTAAGAGGTTATCAATTTGGAGCAAACAGACAAATTGTGCCCTGGGCCTCTGGATATATCTGCTACTGCATCCAGTACTGCATTGATTCACAGAGTTGAATATTCAGTTTGTTGCTGCAGAACAGTAATCAAGGTGTCTTGGGTAATCTAAACAACTGAATTAGTCATGGTCATTCTCTACTAATTACGGTTATGGATGAACTGCTTTTGATTCGCCAATGAGTTTATTAATAAGTCCAGAGTACAACACCCTCCATGCAGAGACTAGCTTAAGGGTAAATCAGAATAAGGTGACTTACAGGAAAGAGTACATTACCTGCTAGCACTAAACATATCAATTTTATATTGCCAAGAACTGCTGATAAGAAAATTTTATGGCATGCTGTGATATACAGCTTTAAATTATGGAGTTACCACTCACACTGTATGTGCCTTACAAGAGATTTATCTGCATCTTTAAAGGTTTATACAATTAAATCTTCCTTTAAAATTTAGAATACTTTAAAAGATATACATCTAGAAATCATAAAAGCTCATAAATCATTTAAAATGAGAACATGTTAATATAAAAAGAAGCAAAAATTAATAATAAAACACAGTATCAGCAGACAAAGCCCAAATTACCATTTTAAGAGTCCTGGTTTCATGTCTAATCGCTACTAACTAAGCAGAGATAAATGGAAAGAAAAAAAAAAAAAAGAGGAAAACATGCCAGTAGGTCAGCCCTGTTGAACTTGTAGAAGTTAATAAGAGAAATGTGAACTTTCTACCATGCTTTGTATATTAACATGTATGTTCTTTTGGGACTGTAATGTGAGACTGTTAAAATAGAAGATGTTGCTCCATATTCGTTGCTTTTCTAATAATAAACAGTGATGAATGACTGCAAATATCTATTGCAGAAGTGGATGAGAGATGGATATAATGAACACACCAAGGGGGTATATTTTAAAGCCAGTATGTGATTGTAGTATGCAAAAAACCAATTATATAGGTAATGCCCACATCACTCATGCTCTGTTTTGCAGATCAGCACGCATTTTAAAGTTCCCAGTAATGAGAACTTTGCTGATTGTTACCCAGGGAGGGGATTTCAAGCAGCTGTTTTTGAAAAAACAGAAGACCAACCAACATATTTTTATAGCTTTATTTCCTGCATTAGAAACTGATGGCCTTTGTGAAATTATGGAGGAGTACAGTACAAAAGGCACACTTCCTAGAAATATACTAATTCCTTGCTAGGGAGACCATCTGTAGCAGGAGATTAATCTTCAAATTCAGTCTCTCTCAGCTTAACTCTGAAGAGGCTAATACAGACAGTGAGTGCTAAATGGAAGAAGGGAGTCAGAGTTTGACTACCAGACATAATTCACTGGTTTATAGCGATCATCGTTTATACTAATCTGTTTTTCCTTGCTCTGAAGCCAGATAGGAAAGCTAGTGAAGCCTGGCGTTAGCTGCAGAGCAGCCCACAGCCCACCTGACCATGGTCTGTCAAGCTCCTCTCTCGTCTCATCTTCCTTGTCTACATGGTCCTCTGCCTGTCTCCAAATACATGCTTTTTTAACCCAGTATACAAAGTAAATATTTTATGAAACACTATTAAAAAAATGATGTAATTTCAGAGTTGTGTGGTAATTCAAAAAAAGCATATTTCATGCATGCTTTATGTATTCAGAATGTCTTACAGAGTTTGTGCCCTCTCTGGCTGCATTAATTCTGGTATTGATGTGACTCTGCAACCTCATTCCTTGTGCTAACCTCGGAGAAAACTCACCTGAAAGTTAGCAGTTTTCTGCAAGGTTAGTGTGCTTAAATGCCTCAGGAAAAGGGCTGAGGATGAAAGGGAGGTGGCAGGACTGCACGCAAGCAGGGAAGGAGGAGGGATGGCAGGTAGCCCGAAGCTGAGTTTAGGCTGCAGGGGAGCCCCAGGCTCCAGTGCCACATTTCTGCAGAGGAGAGGACACAGGTAGGACAAAAAGCATTTTACTTTTCTGTGGCTGCATTGAAAATGAACTTAAGACTTAGATGGCTAAAGAGACTTAGATAGCTAATGAACTGATATGTCTCATGGCTGCTAATATTCTCTAGGGTTTCCCCTCCCCCTTACAACACCCAAATGTGCTTTCCAGTATCCACCTGTTGGATATTGTCTCTAGCAACTAGAGTTCATAAATATGCAGTGATCCCAAAACTACTCCCTGCCACATAACCTTAGTGTAGCAATGGCAGTCACCAAAAGTATGGATATAAGGTATGCTAGATGTCAGTGGCAGAGACAGTTGGGCTAATATATTAGAAAACCCAGCATGCGCTGAGCACAGGGTGACCCACACTGAGGGACATTCAGCTTCAGAAAATGCAGCATCACGGCATGATAATTCTCACACTTTACACTAAGGTAAAGAAAATATATATAAAGCCTCTAAGACAGATGCATATATGACATCTCCCATCATAAAGGTTTTACGCATCTCTTTTATTTTTAATTTCTTCATGGAGAAGTCAGTAGAAATCAGGGATAAGTACAGAACTGCCATACTGAAAATTCTGATCCATCATTGTATACATTTCAACATCCTAAAGTGGACTTTCTCCTAAATTGTTAATTGATTTCTGTGGACAGATACCATTATTTAGGGAAAGTGGAAGTTCTACAAATACTGTAATGACACAACTTTTTTTCTCCTGACAAACATTTAAAATTTAACAAAAAATCCACATCATATTTGAATCTACATACATAGAAACTGTATTCAGAATAAAGACCATATCTTTTCTCTCCAAATACCTGCTTACTTGATATGGTAAATGAACTAAATATTCCACAAGACACCATTAAAAGAAAGACTGATGTAACTGCAGAATTGTGTGCAAACTCAAAAAATACTTATTTCACACCTATTTCCTGTATACCAAATGATTTAAAGAATGTCAGTTGTAACCATAACAACACGGAACAAATGTATAAGTATTTTCCAGATTTAATGCAATTATGAAAAAATAATTAAATAGCACTATCCAAAATACTACTTATGAACAGCATATTTAAATATTCTGTAAAAAAAAAAAACAAACAGAAAAATAAATCTCTAAAAAATTAAATTCATTCTATAGGAATAAAATTGGAAAAAGCCTATTTATCTACAGATCTTTGTCCCCAAAGCCATGCATCCACAAATATAGTACCATGAGCTTCTTGTGGCATCCCTACAGTATCAATGCAGGTTAAGAGAAAGCATATTCTGTGCTCAACCTATCACTGTATGTAGCAGTTTGCTCACCACATGTATTGAACAGAATGTAGAAAATCCACATTCTACCTAAATTTCTCCCAGTAAAGGATTTGGAGGGTTTTTTTCTCTGCTTAGATTTTTCACTAAATTTTGATGAACATCAGCATTGAATATTTTTTCAAATTTCTGTGGAGTTGGCTAATGAGTTCTGCTATTACTGGGATGGACAGACAAATGACAAAATGCATAAACCATATCTCCTGTTGAAAATCTAAAGAATGTTATCAAGACTCAACATTCTTTTTGTCTTTCTACATATTATCATATGTATTCTACATTACTGCCACACCTTTCCACCCTATAATGAAGTTTGTTTGTGGTTCCCACCCTGCAATTATATTTGGGAAGAGAAACATGAGACTGCATTTCTTCCCACCAGAGAGCAAAGGGAAAAAACCAAACACCCTCTATCTGCACTAAGCCTGCTTATCTTAAACAGGAACACATTGGGATAACAGAGAAAAGAAAGGACTCTTGTTAAGTGAATCATTTAAGTGATATATATTCAGAGAAGCCAAATGTGAAGGACTTCAAGACCCAAAGGATTTCTCCTGGCTTGGCCAGACAGAATAAGGACCAGCCGTGTGCCTACACTGGACTGGTCACTTTTACCCTCCTCCTCCCTATTTTCCCAAACCTGTTCCTCCCCATCCACCTTGATCCCCCTGTTTCCCCACCTTTAGCCCTTCCCTTAGACATCATATAGGTTTCATGTATATCCACAATCCTCTTAAAACTTCCCGTAACAAGATTTATACAATCCTGCAAACCTCTCAAATATCCTATAGTAAGTTTGCTCTTACCCATGAGACCCATGATGTTCTTGTTTCCTCCCTTTTATCAGTTATGAAGCTCTGGCTGAAGCTCTCCAAGGCTATGCTCCACTGATCCTTTCAGTGTCCTGCAAGCTCTTGGCCTTTGGTGTTGTTTCTGTTACCTCCTAATCAGTTAAGTTTCTATATCTAGATGTTTAACTTATTACTTCTCCTGATTCTTATTACTGTTTTTTAAGTTGAATTGCCATTAACGAGGTATCATCACAATCCAGATGTGCTTACATTTCATGTGTCCACATACCTTTTACCATCCACATATCCTTATAATATAAATTTTTCAAAGAGAGAACCACCTGAATTAAGGGATTATGACAACTACCATTTAGTAGCCTCAAAACAACAGGACTCTGACTGTGCAGGATTGTAACCTTACATTCTGGATTATTTTCAAATTTAAAATGAGCTACCCTATCACCGTATATATTGAAACATGGGAGAAACACACTCTGTTTTAGACTTTTCTTGTCAATGAAAATGTTTTGTTACTGATACACTGAGTCCTTTATTCATCACACCAATGAATATTATCAATCTTTCATTGCTTTCGTCACTCTGTTACTGTATTGGTTTATTAACTGTAAAGAAGAACAACAATTTTATTTTGTCTTTTTCCTTCAGCTGTGAAGTACATGGTATAGTGGAGTCCTGGTCCATGACTGCTACTGACACTGTCTCGCCAACAGAAATAACAAAAGCCCCAGTATTAAAGAACATGCCTATTGAGAATAGTTGAACTTCCCTCTGCAGCCTTGGCCTTCGGCTGCTGATGCCTCCCTCTAGTAATCTGCTGCCCTAATTCATTGCATCACTTCAATTTCCTCTATTAAGGCCCCTCAAGGTCTTTCTCTATCTGGTGTAGGAGTGTTAATCTCCACGAAGCAACTAATAAAACCCAACAATTATGAAAATGCCACTTTCCTCTTTCTGGCAGGACCACATGGTACATCTTAGAAAAATGTCAGGGTTTCCACAGGCCACAGTGTTGTTATTGATGTTGTTTGTATTGCACAGTAAAGCAAATAGATTTAGAGTTTAATGATTTTACAATATTTTCTATCAGAATGCGAAAAATGTTATCCCTAATGGTGATGTAAAAAAAAAAAAAAAACCCAACCAAAACTGAGTTTTCAACATGACACAGAATTCTGATTTTCTATGTAAGGATAATATTTCATCATCAGTATGAAAAGTTCACAGTGTAATAAAAAAACCCCAACAGAACCAGGATACTTGATCCCATGTTCTATAAGGCAAACTCCTTACTTCTCTTACTTATATTAAAGTTGAGTCATTCTGAACAACAAGCGAAGCCTGAGGAGTACGGATGTCTCTAGCTCTTTTAGTGACATGCCCTCAAGGAGTTATGTCTCATCATTCCTCACTAGACAAAATCTTTGAGGGTTTTCAAGGACAGCTCTAAAGAGAGCTTGTTGCAATATTCTAGCCCAAAGGCACAGAGCACTATGGGCAGGTTTGTGTCCATTATCATCTTTGAATATTTCAGAAATTAAAATGGCTATATAAATGTGATGTCTGAACTATTTCACTATGAGGCATTACTGGACTACACTTTGATGTTATTGAATTTTACCAAACACGTCATCTCTAAGTGAAACAAGGGAAAAATTGCCCGTATTCTTAAACAGAATTTGATGTAGAGAGAAAATCTTAAGTTTCTGTAGCAATTGTAGAAGCGGAAAGGAGGAAAGGCGATCAAAATCAAGAGGAAAAACGGGAAGAATAATAGACAAGGAAACCTAGTTGGTGCTGTTACAAGGCACACATAATTCTGAAAAGGAAACATATTCAGAAGGTGCTCTAATCTGCAGGATGTATTTCTGAAGTTTTTTGGGGGTTGTTATTTATCCCATGGCACTAGATTACAAATTCAGTGAAAGGAGTTTACAGAAAGTTATGTACCATCAATTTTTTATACAATCAGATGTATCTTCATTGTTCAATTACAATACAAACTTTTTATTTCTTTCTAACTTTCTTTAAGTTTCTTTAAAATAACTTAGATCTTTGGGTGTTCATAGATGGGGGATGTTCAGTCTGGGGAATGTGATGCCTAACAACTAAACCTCCTTAAAAATATTTTCCTTTAAGCATTTATGAGATTTTTGAGGAAAACAAACAAACCACCAAAGAAATAAACCCCCTCTGTTCCCAGGTCCAGTTGAATATGTCCAAATTAAAGAAATCCAAATAAAATAAAGTAAAATACAAATTCACAACAAAACCAAAGTCATCTCAAAGTATTATTTACGTAGTTTTTACAGAACTAAAAATTAGAACCAAATTAAGTAATTAAAAATTAATGAAATAGCATAAGAATTAATGAGATGTTACAAATTGGAAAAATAAAAAAATCTTTCTTAAAGTATTGAAAATGAGTTTTTAGATAATTTTAAACATTTTCAGCTTTTTTTGGTAGATTTTTATTGACACCAATCTTTTCCAATATAGTAAAAATAATCCTGAATGTTCCACTTAGACATTATGCTACATAGAGAAATACTTATGCAATTGAAATTATTCATCTAAAATATACTATTTCAATTGTCCTCTCTTTCAGCATAGCAGCCTGCTCAAATGGAAGTAATGCAAACACCTGTTTACATCATCTAATTACCATCAGATTGTTCAAATGTTATACCTATAGAATCTCTCAGGGATATACTTGTTAACTTGAATTTTGACATGCCCAGCTTAAGAATCAGGTTTAGGAAAATAATATGAAGTAGAACAACAAAAAAAAAGACAACCAATCAAACCCATCAATGATAGATTTCGGGTACATGCTAAAGGTGTGAGAGAGAAAGTTATTTCTGGCTACCTTACTGCAAGGAAAACAGAACTCAGAAACAGTTGTAACAGAATTTCTTTTCCCATTTCTTTATTTTATAGTGCATTGAAAGTTAACACTGATTTAGCATATGATTGGGAACATGTTCGGCCATTTGTACTGCATACAAAAACTTCTGTCTTCCATTACACATTGCAAAGCAGCAATTGCAAGTAAAGAAGACATGCAGGAGAATAACCAACTTAGCCTTTTCAGAACTCTAAGGATTTTATTTTTTTTTCTCCCTGAATAGTTTGGAAACTCAGAGAATGTTGAGATACTGTGAAAAATCAACGTAACACAGTCTCTTCATGTGAACTCTTTATCTGGTAGTGGAAAAAAAAGTTCTCATAAGATACTGGTTGTGAAAGATTCACCGGGTAATTCTACAGTTTTAAGCAGTTTGGTTAACCATCAAATACTTAACCAAATGTAACTCTGAACCTAAATAAAATCCACCTTTCTGAGATTTCTGCAGTGTTCAAAATATACCCTGACACAAATTAAATGTACTGAAATTTTTATTAATGGGTGTTAGGTCTGGCTAAGACTTAAGATTGGTTTTACAGTTTTTGTAAGTACTATGAAATATTTAAAATTATAAGGAATCTTATTTTGTAAAAATAATTGTCATAAAGTGACAAACCTGGACTTGCCTTTTCTCACAATTTTCATATTTCCCTGCCATAACTGGCTGCAGGCTTCTCCTCACCTTCTAAATTATTGAGCGATAGCTTTGCTCAGAGCCCTTTTGAAATTAAAAATAATCAATTGAACTTAACTCACTGGGGGTTAAACAGCATTATAACAACTATTTCTGAAACTAAACTGTAGTTTGAGTTCAAAAGTAATCTGCTATTCAAAAAAGATGTGGACAGGCTGGAGGGGGTCCAGAGAAGGGCCACCTAGATGATCAAGGGTCTGGGAAGCCGGCCATATGAGGATAGGCTGAGAGAACTGGGTTTGTTCAGCCTTGAGAAAAGGAAGCTTAGAGGTGATCTCATCACCATGTATCAGTACTTGAAGGGAAGTTACAAAGAAGATGGAGACTCCCTTTTTACAAGGAGTCACATGGAGAGGACAAGGGGTAATGGGTATGTTACACGTAGGGAGATTCCGATTGGACACGAGAGGGAAATTTTTCACAATGAGAACAGTCAACCATTGGAATAATCTCCCCAGGGAAGTGGTTGACTCCGCTACACTGGATACTTTTAAGACTCAGCTGGACAGGGTGCTGGGCCATCTTGTCTAGACTGTGCTCTTGCCTAGAAAGGTTGGACCAGATGATCCTTGAGGTCCCTTCCAACTTGGTGTTCTATGATTCTATGATTTTTGGGCTGGATTAAGGAATGGTACTGTTCTTATAAATGTGACGTTATTAATTAAGAAATCATTAAGGAATTAGCTAAATGAAGCCCTGCATCGCGAGTGGCAAAAAGTCATTTCAGTTTCTAATCATAATCTGTTTAAACTCCTTCTGGCAAAAAGTAGTTTGTGATTTATATTTTCTTTCATTTTAACGTCATTGAGGAACATTCCACTTCCACAAACTCCTTTTTAGATTTGTCCTGTTTCTGATCTTTCAGATGTTTTCCGGGGAAAAGGATGGCCATGTTTAATGATTATTGTTCCTAAATTTATCCTTCTGAAGTACTTTAGGTTTCATGAGTTTTTTTTAAAGGGCTAGAGAAAGTTGCTACTGAATTGGACACATAATTCAACAAGTTTTTATGACTACAGCCAGCAAATAAGTAGTAAAGGTTAAGGAAATTCCAGAGTAGATCTGCCAAACTTATCTAGGTTCTTACAGGATGATTATCCAGTGCTATCTGACTATTTAAAAGTCTATGCAGATCTGCAGTGTGTCTTTGGAAATATTACTTAATCTGTATCAGCAGTAGAGCTAGCCAAAATGCTAAAATACTTAGCAAAATACTCAAGCAAAATAACTTTTTTTCTTTTTTTTTAAATCATTTTTTAGAATTTTTATAATTTTTTTTAGAATTTTGACAACATACTGATCTTTTTCACAAGCAGGTGATTATACTATGTTCTTGTATGACTGCCACAGAGGTATTTTTCTGTAGATGTTTGCAAGTGCTCCACAGAAACAGTTATGGTTGCTTCCTATAAAAGGAATGAGAAGCTAGATTTTAAACAAAGAAGCAGTTATGGATGTGCACAGACTTTCTTTTCATTTTCATTGAGGAATATTATCACACCAGGCAACAGGAAAATTATATAGCCATAAACTTCAAGTTAAGAAAGACGGGCAAGGATAAAACCCAATAATTAAAGCGTAAGACTGGCAAGATCTTGAACCATTGCTTTTCTCAGCTTACTTCCTTGGACATTCTCACCAATGCATAGCTGGTAAATTCCTGCTGATGTTGACTCCACCACTCAGGCAACAAAACCAAAAATTGAAGTGAAATGTTTCCATGAGCATCATAGGCCAGATATGTTGACATCACTCTCATTACTTTCTCTGAGGTGCAATAAATAACTTAGTCTCTACACATATCCAGTTTTATCTAACAAATTTTCTGCTAGCAGATGGAAGATGCTCTTTATCTCCCCTATTCTTTATGCAGTTTTATAAAGTATTTGGTCCATTACTATTTACGAATAAATTCACCATTAATTGTTCTGTAGACTTTCTGAACTAAACTTCCAGTCTTTTGACTGGAATTTGCAGTGATCTTGTGTTATCCTTTTCAGTCCTACTTTTCTGTGATTTAAGTCTTCCTGATAGAAAATCAAATACTATACTCACATTAAAGGTGAAGTAGGACAGGCTGGCCTAAACAAATCAGAACAAAACCAGGAAAAGTGATAGATAATGCTGAAGTGTAAAGAGAATGTTGTTGATGAAATCATATTAAAATAATAGCAGTTAGTGATGGTATTGTTGTAGAAGTCACTTTCTAGCTTAAATGGAATCCAATACATAGCATTAGTAGCAAGGCTTGCTAAAGCCTTAGGCCACAAGCTGTGAACTTTCACCTACATCTGCTGACTGTATACTGAACTTTTACTTAGCTACATGAAGGAAGGCCCCGAAACCATTGCAAACCAGACAGATAAGGTAGCCACAACCATCAGCAGAAGCTGCACCCATTAAGACAAGAAAAGGAATGTCCCGCCTGGAGACAGAGAAAGGATCCAATAAGGAACAAGAAGACCCCAGACCCAAATATTGCTACTGGACCAAACCATCATGTCAGGGGAGGGAAATTTAGATTGTAAGGGTATAATTGCCCAGGGATTTCTCTGTTCGGGGTCCCTCTCCGGAGGCACCCAGCTCGAGCTGTTCTTCTGTACCACTCAATACATCCATCTGGCGTACGTCATGTCGAGACTCTGCTTCAGGGATACCTAGGGTTGAGCCTGAGAGGAGAAAAAGCACCCGAGGGTGAGTGTGTGTGAGCAAGGAGTCGAGAAGGGGCACCTGTCGGCTCAGTGGAGCTGCCCGCTGCGAAGGGGCTCCGGTCCTAGCAGTTAAAGTCTTGGGTGGTGTGTGTGCGACTTCCTGAATGGTGTGGGAATGCTCGGGCTGCAGCTTCTCCCTTAACAGCATTTCAGCTTGTGCCTTGCTCATACCAAACTCATCACAAGTTTGAAGCTAGAAAATCAGCAAAATGGCCTTTGGCTTCCTCCTGTTTCCCAGCCATTCTGGGAACCATTGTGGAAACCATAAACTCAGGCAGTGCACAAACACTTATGACCAGGTCTTGCAGTCACCATCTCTTCAGCTAATATCATTCAGCTTATGTCCAAATGATAGCATAATCCAATATTCCATAGGCAAAAACCAAACCAGACATAATAGGAAAAAACCAAAACCCCAAGCAAAACATAATAAAAAGCCCCACAAAGTATTATAGGATACTGCTTTTTCTCTCTTTTTCCACTTAAATACAAGTTAACGACACTATGACACTAAAGTACTCCATCAGCCTTTCACCTCTGCATAAACGAGTGCCTAAATATCTTTTCAGATTTTTCCTTAAATACCCTACCCCTAACTTCAGGGATCCTTTGACGTCTGGCAATCCAAGTGTTGTCTACGTTCAAGGAGCTAAACCCAGCTTCCGTTTCCCGGATTTCCTGTGAACATCTAGGTCAAGGTGGTCTCAACAATGAAAAGATTTGAAGCAGCATCCTCAGTGCTGCGAGACTCTACTAATGCAGTCAGTCTTCCTTACTCACACTCAATAAAACTCTTTGTTTCATTATCAGCTCTGGCAAAATAGTTGAACACACTTGAAAAACTTGCCTACTAAGAAAGATGCACAGCAATCATTAACCTAATGATTAGGTTGATGATGAACCTAAAGATCCTTAACCCTTTGCTACTCTCTCTTTAACTCTCCTCAAAATCCTGCAAAAGTATATTGTAATTCAAACCAAAGTTGGTATCGAGAGGCAGAAGGACATGTTTCCCTACATCCTGGCTTTAAACTCAGCCAGAACAAACTCAGCCCTCTGGTGCAGATCACCTACGTAGCACACTGCGCAGCGGAGGGTTTCAGCCTCAGCATGAACGATCTCCACCCTAATTTTGTCAGCTTTAAGGGTACAAGTTATAAAAGCAATCCTGTCATTAACTGTAAAACAGGGTTTGGTGCGTAGGCCTGTATTTTAACAATGCTTTGCAAGAAGTTCTGGACAAGTGCTCAGAAGAGAACATTTTGCTTGGTATCACCTATGAAGCCATCACGCCAATTCTTACTTGCTTTACATCTGAAATTTACTTTGGTAGGATTGTTTACAATGTAGTAATATCTCCAGGCATATTCAGAGTTTTCCAAGAAATAAGTAGGATGCTTGCATTTAATCATTGCCTAATCACCTCAGAGATGCAGTACCTCTCCTGAAACAGAGATTTAATAAATCTAACAATGTCAGAAAAAAACCCTCCACCTTTTTCAGAGTAAGGAGGAGAGACTGTCTCAGTTTAATATATGCATAATTTTTTCAGCCATGGGAAATGAAAGAATGACTAGAAAATCCTATTACCTAGCAATATCCCATTAACTTGGTACAATAAAGCCAAGTTCTCCCTTGTTCTTTTAATACTATTTCCTGAAGAATTAATCTAAGCATTTCATTTTTTTATGTAAGAAATTAACGTATATGATAAAGGATCAGGGCCAGCACCTGGGAACTGTGGTATTTATGCAGGTCTCCGGGGTTTCCAGGATCATACTTATCACCCCTGGAGACACATCCTTGTTGCCAAGAAATCCTCTGAAAAAGTCTGACTGAGTAAAATCAGTGTTTTAAAACAACCTGAATTAAATATTTGAGCAGTTACAGAGAATTAAAATAATATTTGAAGAAATTACTTTTTCACAAGTGTAGAACACTAAACACAGTGCTCTTGAAGCGCTCTTTTTTTCTTTAAGAAAGCTTTCCATTCAGTGATTACCTAGTTTGGGAAAACCCCTATAATTATTTCATTGCCATTGGTGTACTGACTGTCACTTTGGCATTAGCAGTGTTACATGCTCTTTTAAAGGGTCACCATTACCAATTCCAGTCCAGGCAGGATAGACTGACATGACAACAACAGGACGGAAAGGTTACTTCTTAAACATATTAGCCATGGCACACAGCACTATCTAACTCAAATGAAATTTGACAGGTTTTGGTGTGCAACTCCTTCAGTTTAAAAAATGGACTAATGATCTAATTAATTCATACTGCTGAGAAACATCATAGTTTCAAGAATAAGCACTCTTTAATGATTTTATATCCTAACACTTTCATAAATGTTTTAAGACATAATTAAGAAAAATCAAAAAATGTTCAGTGCATTTTAAACCTATTGGATTGAATCGGTGACCTGTGAGCACTGTAGTTTAGGCATGGTTCCATATGAACTGCTTCCCTTTTGGAAAATGTCCCATTGAATGCTTTCTACTGGCTCTGGAAATGATCTGTCAAAAGATGCTACTGCAGATATTTCCATTTGAAAGGAACTCGGGAAAGAAGTAGAGGGAGAGGCACATCTTCTCCCAAACTGCCTGCCAGTCTTGTTCAAGAGCAGATCCAGAAACTAAAATTTCTGTCCTTTGGCAGAAACTGCAGAAATGGCTGAAACATTTTTAAAATAAGGTTTTACATGAAAAAATACTCCATAAAGTGTCATAGCACTAGTGACAGAATAAGGATACACCCACTCAGAAAGCCTCATGTAAAATTTCTACCTTTCAGATTCTATTTTCACAGGAGGATGACATAAATACGTTACAATTTTTTGAGCAGGACCTTTCTAGTGTCTTGTTTATGTAGCACAGCAGTAAGCAGAGAGAGAGCATTATAATTACTTTGCAGATTTGATTTCTGCAGATTCTCCTGTGACTCTCCACAGTCATCTACACCTATGAAGTCATGTAGAATGACACTATGCTGACTTCTTTCTTTTCAGAATCTTATAAATGGATTATTATTTCTGAATTGGGAACCTGAGTACAAGGTACTATTTGTATGAATAACATTAAGATATAAGGGCGATAAGTAGACATACCCAGGCTGGCAAAAAAATATAAAAAATCAACTGATAGGAATCAGGAAATAAAATGTTTCCACCTAACAAAAAGAAAATTTTTACCTGTACATTTTGCAATACATTTTCCAACATTTATATCTTGATCAAGGTTAAATATCATGTTAGTTACCAAGATACCACAGAATAATGTTACTTTTGGCTAGAGGAAAAGGCAAAAGTACATTTCCAGTTACAACTAACATAATATGAAGAGAAAAGCCTAAGAGTAAGCCATGAAAAGGCATTTCAGACAGTAGAAGTTATCTATGGAGAGACTCTGTCTAGTTTGTTCAGGCATACAAATTTCATTAACATAATTGTGATATCAGAGAGATCAGAAACATTTGAGAAATTTAAAATAATTGAGTTTGGTTCCCAGAAGCTAGATGAAAAATTCACCTTTCTTAGATTATGAAGAAATATTTGCCATAGCAGTTATAAAGTAAGAAGACTGATAAATAAAAGTAATCATGACGTGCAGTTTTAAATCAGCAGTTTTAAAAAAAGTTAGCTAAGGAACAATCTGGTCTGCTGATGCCCTGTTTCAAGCCTTGAAACACTAGAAAGTCCAGGGCCATGGAACAAAGTTGATGCTGTGGCAACAAAAAGTTTCATCTGGATTAACCAAGTAATTACCAATCTATCAAGTGCATGCCAATCTCTTGAAAAATAACAGGTAGGACTCCATTAATAAAGAAGGACAAGGCCATGTTAACTGGCATGAATTATACAAAAGTGCTGATAGTGTACTTAATAATTAAAGGAAGGCAATTAATCCAAATCAGGATAGATTTATGGAAAGTAAATCTTAACTTAGATCTCAGATATCTTGGAAAGATATTTCTTTTTTTATGCAGTTAGAAATTTGATTCATAAAAACAATAGTGCTGATACAGTATGCTTAGATTTTAAAAAGCATTTCTTTTGATACTATTCAAATTAAATTGTTCTCATTTCTTATTCAAAATGTAAAGTATCCTGAACACTGAAATCAATGAAACACTGATTAGTTGATAATGTGAGTAAAAAGAAGAATTGTCTATTACTAGGACGGTTGTCTACTAGGGTCCCAGATACCTAGTCGTGGCTAATTTCATGTAATCTAAAAATGACCTTAAAAAACCTCTAGTCCTAACAAATAAGATTTGTAAATGACACAATAATCAAACCACTAATCCTGGATTACCTGATGAGTCAGAAGAAAAAGCAACACCCCCCCCCACCTCAGTTTGTTTTTCAACATTTGCATGTTTTTCAAAATAGCGTTGCTAAGTACCAAGAAGTCTTCATAACTCTGAATAACTTCAAAATCAAATCACTAAAAGCCAATGTCACAGGCAAAATAATAATAAAAGGTCTTGTGGGTAAAATAATAAATATTGTGTATATATGTCAGTTCTCTTACACAACTCCTACTCGAATACTGTGTTTATAATTCACAGAGGATATCGAGGAGCTGGAAAGGGTTCAGAGAAGTGCTATTATTGATTTTAAAGTGTGGAAATTAGGCCTTCTAGTGAAAAATTCAAGTCCTTATACTAATGCAAACATTAAAGGTGGCCTGTCCAGGAGTAAACTACATTTAGAAAACCAAATAGCCAATGGAGTGTTTTATATATTAACAGCATGATGTCACAAAATCAAAGGCTGAAAATTAAAGCTGGAAATTCTTAGGCTGAAATAAGTACATGTTTAATACTGTAAGAGATTAAGCACTGGATCAACTCTACCACAAGCTTTTGCAGCGTCTTTGTCAACGAATGTGTTTTGTTTTAAAACTTGAATTTTTTGTCCTCAAATATATGCTATAGTTATAGAGATTTTATAAAGTCTATTGCCTGATTTAGAGAGATCAGATTAGGTAATTGCAAAGGTTCCTTTGGTGTTACTTAAGAATACTAGCTCACTCTATTAATTAAACATAGTTCTCATTGATCATTTCTCTGAAACAATAGGATATTCTACAATATGGAATACAGATATTTAGGAGGTAAACAGAACAGCTTATCTGCAGTTACCATTAATGTTGTTTTCAGTTTACTTTCTTTTCAAATTACATCTCTTCTTACAGACTCGTCCACTGCACTGAGAGAAAGAAAAAACTTAAAAATTCTGCTTAACTGTAATAAATTCTACTAAGCAAACTCCTCAACTGCCTGGCTTGAGGTTTTGCTAAGGCTGCTGATCAATAGGCATCAGGAAGAAGTGCAAGTTCAAGAAATTCCAAGCATTCCACTCATTCAACGTACAGGTAGCATTAAGCTTTGTCTGAAATCCTGCTGTTCCAGGAAGACAGTTACTTGAATCAGAGATATATTTGAGGATCTGGTCCATGATATGTGCCTGTCATCTCCCAAGTCTCTAACACGGAAACAAAATCCCACAGGCTCCTACTGACAGTGTTTGAATTGTCAGGTTTTCTTAAAGGAGACATTAAACCGGCACTTACACTAATAAATTGTTATTATAATTGTATGGAACAGTTCAAGATTGGTTTTGAGTATGTCTTAAGAGAAAGCTACAGAAACCTTCTCAGCATGCTGAAACTTGTTGACCTGATTTCTACTTTCATAACCCTTTAAGGGTCAATATATTTTGCTGATACCATCCTCTGAGCCAAACTCATTAAAATTCTTTGTATCCATTCATATCTGCACTGCAGGGTCATCTCTCGAAAGCTTTATTTTCATCTTCACAGAATAGGTAAAATTATTCATAAAGCTGTAAAGTAATTACTTTGCAATTACCCATATTTATATTACATTTTCACTTAGCCATTTGAGATCATTGGCCCAGTGACATGAATGCACATATTTCTGCATGAAAAAAAGACGCAACATGCTAATGAAATGTGGTGGAATATAGCGCTTTACGTCCTCCTGTTAGATGAGAAGAATTCAAGGCCAGTGAAACTGTTTTGGAATTATGGATGTGGATACTTTAGATTGGAAAAAAACCCACACATTTCAAAATTCTGAGATACACTGAAGTTATGAATCACAAGCACTTTACCATTTATTGTACTCTATATAATTATTATTAACTACAAAGCTATTTAAAATCTGAACATTTTTATATGTTTGCCTTTGGGACTAAATCCTGAAGTTCTAATTCAGGAAAAAACACTTTTATGACTTTTTTTTTCTCCTTAAAAACAGAGTTATTCATTACATAAATCAGAAAGGTATTAAATTTTATTATTTCATTTATGAAAAATTAATATATTACCTTCAAAATAAATGTGTTGTTTTTTTTTTTTTTGAAGCTAAATGTTACCAAATACTAAGGAGTACCATGATGGTTGCGTAATGTTATACATTTCTTTTGTTCCACCTCTGGAACATATATACGGACAAAAATATTTTACCCTAACTAGATACTGACTTCCATATAGGAGTATCAAAGTGAAACCTAAATGAAGTCCAGAGAAACTAATGATTTCTCCTGGCTCTCAATTCAGCCAAACTCTGCAAATGGTTCCCTTGGTATTTTCTGAAGCAGGAGAAAATAACAGGCTTTGAATTCATACGTGCAAGGGTGAATCAGTACTTGCTGAAATGCGCTGAATTTCTCTATTAATGATCAGACAGAGAATACAGCAAAACAAATACTCCTTCTCTTCCCAATATTTCCTTGACAATGCATCCAGATCTCTTCAAGGCTATATAATGTCCAGCCACCTTCACTTCCAAGTGGTCAAGCCACCATCATCTTAGCACCAATGTTGCTTATTCTGTAATGCATTAAAATTTAAATGAAGTTTACTATCAATGCCAATTCAGTTTATACAAAACATTCGACTTCTTTCATCTTATAGCCGTAATGGTAGTCCAAGGCAATCAATATAGGGCTCTTTGGCTCTGCGTCCCAGGAAACAACCCTCAAATATGTAGTCCTCCAAAGTGCACAAAATATCTCTGCCAGAGCTATCCTTTATAACTGAGATGACCATCAATTTCTCAACTATTTCAGGCCAATTCTAATGAAGTATCAGTGCAATCCTTCTCCCTCTCTCTCTGAATTCATCAAAATAAAAGAAGAATGATGTAAGGTTTTTACATCATGTCTTTGAAGTATAACTGCTTTTCTATTTATTTGATATCGTAAAATAACCTTCACCTTCACCAGCCCTCCCACTTCTGTTGACTGAATTCTGCTAACCCCAGGTGGCACATGAATGATGAAGTAAATTAAATTTGACATCTCTATTGACACAGTCATTGAAAGACAAAAAGCAAGCACCACTGATTTTCTAAATGTTATTTTTGTACGGAAAAAAATCCACCCTTATTTTTCTAACAAAAAAAATTCTATTCAGAAGAAATTATTTCCTCTTATGGTAATAGGAATTACAATATAGGTGGCTCATGTGCCACTTACTATTAAAGTGGCTGATTATTTTGATGTGGTAGGTTGACCCTTGATAGATGCCAGGTGCCCACCAAAGCCGCTCTATCACTCCCCCTCCTCAGCTGGACAGGGGAGAGAAAATATAACAAAAGGCTCATGGGTTGAGGTAAGGACAGGGAGAGATCACTCAGCAGTTACTGTCACTGGCAAAACAGTCTCAACTTGGAGAAATTAGCTTAATTTACTAACAATCCAATCAGAGTAGGGTAACGAGAAATAAAACCAAGTCTTAAAACACCTTCCCCCCACCAATCCCTCCTTCCCGGGCTTAACTTCACTCCTGATTTTGTCTACCTCCTCCCCCCAAGCAGCACAGGGGGATGGGGAATGGAGGTTGTGGTCAGTTCATCACACTTTGTCTCTGCCGCTCCTTCCTCCTCAGGGGGAGGACTCCTCACACTCTTCCCTTGCTCCAGTGTGGGGTCCCACCCACAGGACACAGTCCTCCATGAACTTCTCCAATGTGAGTCCTTCCCACGGGCTACAGTTCTTCACAAACTGCTCCAGCATGGGTCCCTTCCACGGGGTGCAGTCCTTCAGGAACAGACTGCTCCAGTGTGGGTCCCCCGCAGGGTCACAAGTCCTGCCAGCAAACCTGCTTCGGTGTGGGCTCCTCTCTCCACAGGTCCACAGGTCCTGCCAGGAGCCTGCTCCAGCGTGGGCTTCCCACGGGGTCACAGCCTCCTTTGGGCATCCACCTGCTCCGGTGTGGGGTCCTCCACAGGCTGCAGGTGGATATCTACTCCACCGTGGACCTCCATGGGCTGCAGGGGGACAGCCTGCCTCACCATGGTCTTCACCACAGGCTGCAGGGGAATCTTTGCTCCAGCGCCTGGAGCACCTCCTCCCGCTCCTTCTTCACTGACCTTCGTGTCTGCAGGGTTGTTTCTGTCACATATTCTCACTCCTCTCTCCAGCTGCAACTGCGCAAGTTTTTTTTTTTTGTTCCCCCTTCTTAACTATGTTATCCCAGAGGCGCTACCACCATTGCTGATTGGCTTGGCCTTGGCCAGCGGTGGGTCTGTCCTGGAGCTGGCTGGTATTGGCTCTATCAGACATGGGGGAGGCTTCTAGGAGTTTCTCACAAAAGCCACCCCTGTAGCCCCCCCTGCTACCAAAACCTTGCCACACAAACCCAATACATGTGAATAAACACTCCTTTGTTGCAGTTGCTCATAGTGTTTGACCATTCAGGCCACAATTTTACATGTTTGTGATGTTGCTATGTCCTTTTGTTATTTTTCAGACATTTATTCTAAGTAATTTATGAGGCATTATTGCTGAAATTAAAAGAAAAGATTGTTCTGCTTCTGCTAAAACTCAAGCTGTTACAATCATAAAAGTCAGAAATACTAGCACACCTGTTTCATGTATCTGGGACTTCAGTTTTGAGAAGTGTGTTGTCCAGATGCCATAGGTGTGCTTTGCTCGTTCTTCTGAAAACCTCTATAAAATTTACCTTTTATAAATCTCTGCAATGGCAGTCCACATATAGTCAGATCTGTTAGATCTCAGCAGCTAAACACTCTGGAGACTCAGCATGTTTCACTTAACACAGCCTATATCCACTAGTCATATTGAATCTTGTGTTTGTGGAGAAAGCAAGATTTCTTTCTCCAAATGCTTCTTTGAGGCCTAAGGACCAGAATGGAACTTGGCACAAAACAAATAAGGAAGACCACTGTGTTTTTCTATAGTCAATAAGAAAGAAAAGAAAAAATTTTCTGAAATATGGAAAGAACAGGAAAATATAAAAAAAAAGGAGGATGGAGCAAAGGAACAAACATGAGTAGCAGAAAGAGGAAAAAGAACACATTTCTCATGGCCTGTCAGAACCTCCTGAAAACCGGAGTGAACTACAAAACTTCCCTAGAGGTAAGCAAAAAACAAATGAGTGCTTTCCAGTATCTATCACTTACATGCATCCCTTGGTAAAGTAGTTTTGAAAATCCCCATCTGAAGATGAAGATTAACAGGAAATTAACTGATAACAGGAAATTATTGTCAAAAAAAAATCAAATAAGATCTCCAACTAATTAAAATCA
>WAAD01030539.1:0-33384 GCA_013389945.1 Fregata magnificens | reverse complement strand
CCTCCCGCCCTCCCCCAGCCCCAACCTGCCGCCAGTCAAACAAAAATGCATCACAAGTGTGTCAGGCTGTAAACAAAAAACTGAAAAGGTAGAACGTGCCAGACTATATGTAACCTGAAATCACCCTGGCATATGTAGCCATTCTGATACAGTTTTTAGTTACATGATCACGTAGTATTTCCCACAGGATCCCTACGTCATTTAGGTACCGTGTACTGGAAATAGACAGGATTATATGTTTCAGACAGCTGAAGTTCAATTTGCAGGGGTCCTAAGTGTTGACAGTTGAAACTGAAATCAGTGGGAACTCTGCTCTGAATTAAATTTCTGTGAAAGTGTTAAGAAAACTGGAAAAAAAGTCAACCTCTTAGCTTCTTGGGTAAGGCATAAAAACTGGTCAGCACTTTTGGAGATGCTGCCTATCATTTGTGACCAAGCTCCCTGGTGAAGTGGGGATAATATAACATCACTTCAGAAAACCACTGTAAGGATAAATTCACTGACAGCCTGGAAGAGTGAAAATATTCTGAATGAGGACTCCAAAGTCAAGCCCTTATGAAAACTAATAATTCCTTGCTTGCTAAAGATTTGCTTGGTATAGGACAGACAGGACTAGATACAACTGGTATATAACAGGTAGGACTAGATAAGACTCCACAAATAATAAAAACAAATAATAATGATTTTTTAAGAAAAACAGTAAATGCCTGTGTTTCAGCATTACGCAGAAATGACTGTAGTCAATGATCCTGGACACAGACATAAGCAATTTCATTAGCTGCCTTCTGTTTATATGATACATGGTCACTACCCTTTTAGAGCTAAGCTTATGTCCATCATAGTAGTAATTTTCTCCGTAGATATAATGTTGACGGTTCAGGTACTAGAGGACAATATCATAGAATCACAGAATCATAGAATGGTTTGGGTTGGAAGAAGGGACCTTTAAAGGTCATCTAGTCTAACCCCCCTGCCATAAGCAGGGACATCTTTCACTAGATCAGGCTGCTCAAAGCCCCATCCAACCTGGCCTTGAACTCTTTCAGGGATGGGACATCCACAACTTCTCTGGGCAACTTGTTCCAGAGTCTCACCATAGTAAAGAATTTCTTCCTTATGTCCAATCTAAATTTACCCTCTTTCAGTTTAAAACTGTTGCACCTTGTCCTATTACTACAGACCCTGGTAAAAACTCTCCATCATTCTGATAAGCCCCCTTTAAGTATTGAAAGGCCACAATAAAGTCTCCCTGGAGCCTTCTCTTCTCCAGGCTGAACAACACCAACTCCCTCAGCCTTTCTTCATAGGAGAGGTGTTCCATCCCTCTGATCATTTTCATAGCCCTCCTCTGGACCTGCTCTAACACATCCATGTCTGTCTTGTACTGGGGACCACAGAACAGGATGCAGTACTACAGGTGGTGTCTCACGAGGGCAAAGGAGAAGGGGAGAATCACCTCCCTCGACCTGCTGGTCATGCTTCTTATGCAGCACAGGATATGGTTGGCTTTCTGGGCTGCAAACGCACATTGACGTCTAATGTCCAATTTTACATCTACCAATGTCCCCAAGTCCTTCTCCACAGAGCTGCTCTCAATTCATTCATCACCCAGTCTGTACTGATGCTGGGGATTGCCGTGACCCAGTTGCAGGACCTTGCACATGGCCCTGTTGAACTCCACAAGGTTCACATGGGTCCACACTCCTCAAGCCTGTCAAGGTCGCTCTGGATGGCATCCCTTCCCTCAAGTGTATCAACTGCACCACTCAGCTTGGTGTCATCTGCAAACTTGCTGAGGGTGCAATTAATCCCACAGTCCATGTCATTAATAAAGATATTGAACAGTACTGGTCCCAATATGGATCCCTAAGGGACACCACTTGTCACTGATTTCCATTTGGACATTGAACCATTGACTGTAACTCTTCGGATGTGGCCATCCAGCCAATTCCTTATCTGTCGAATTTTCCATCCATCAAACACATATCTCTCTAATTTAGCTACAAGGATGCTGTGGGGGACCATGTCAAAGGTGTTACAGAAGTCAAGATAGATGGCATCAGTTGCTCTTGTCTTATCCACCAACGCAGTCACTCCATTGTAGAAGGCCACTAGGTCAGTCAGGCACGATTTGCCCTTTATAAGCCATGCTGGCTGTCTCAAATCACCTCCCTGTCATCTATATATGTTGACATGTCTTTCAGGAGGATCCATTCCCTGATCTTCCCAGGCACAGAAGTGAGACTGACAGGTTGGTAGTTCCCAGGGTCCTCCTTTTTACCCTTTTTAAAAATGGACGTGATGTTTCCTTTTTTCCAGTCACGGGGGACTTCACCTGACTGCCATGACTTTTCAAATACATTAGAGAGTGGCTTGGCAACTGTACCAGCCCATTCCCTCAGGACCCTGGGGTGCATCTCATCAGGTCCCACATACTTGTGTATGTTCAGGTTCCTCAGATGGTCTAGAACTTGATCTTCTCCTACGACGGGTGGGACTTCATTCCCCAATTCCCTGCCTTGAGATTCAAGGACTCGAGAGAGGTGGGAAGAGCAATTGCTGAGGCAAAAAAAAAAGTTAAGAACCTCAGCTTTCTCTATAGCAGTTGTCACCAGATACCCTGTCTCATTTATGAGGGGGGCTACAATTTATTTTTTCTTCCTTTTCCGACTAACGTAACTCTAGATGCACATATTACTATTCCTCACTTCCCTCAATTTAGCTCCACCGGTGTCTTAACTTTCCTGACCCCATCCCCACACTCCTGGGCAGTATCCCTACATTATTCTCAGGATGCATGTCCCTGCTTCCACTGTGTATGCATTTCCCTCTTGTGTTTCAGTTTGACCAAGAGGTTCTTTCTCTTCTTTCATGCTGGTCTCTTGCCTTGTCATCCTTACAGTCTGAACAGAGTCAGCCTTCCAGAGTGTGTATTGTTTGGAACAGTGTGGCATTATCTATAATAGACATTTTTTGTTTGCCTTTGGGACTAAACTAAACTTCTTCACTGTGAGGGTGACAGAGCATTGGAACAGGCTGCCCAGAGAGGTTGTGGAATCGCCTTGTCTGGAAATATTCAAAACCCGCCTGGACCCGGTCCTGTGTACCCTGCTCTAGGTGAACCTGCTCAAGCAGGGGGGTTGGACAAGATGATCTTCAGAGGTCCCTTCCAACCCCAACCATTCTGTGATTCTGTGAAACCCTGAAGTTCTAATTTAGGGGAAAAAAAAAGGTAAAAAATCAATGTACCAAACTGCCCTGTCAGCACCAAGTTGTAGCTCAGATACAGAGATAAAAGCATTAAAACACAAAACTGCTACTTATAATCTTGCACAAGCACAGTCATTCATTGACACCAATATGAAATTGAAATATCTGTGTTTTGTTTCAGGGGAAATGAGCGTTGTTTTCAACTTATATGTGCTCTAAATACAAAATAAATCATCCAATTTTACAACAAAGCCAGCAAGAATTCTAGAGAAGCTGAAACTTAGGCTGTTTTTCAGCACCATTTTTGCCAAGGAGTTCTATGCAAATACAGATACAGGGAAATCTTTTCTAGTTTTGTTCAGCATAGGCAATAAAACAGTCATCAGACTGATGTGAAAAGGTGTACCACAGTTTTTCAATTGTTTTGCAGTACATCTAATGCAAGGGCTGCAGGGTGTCTGTTCTATAAGCCCTAACATATGTCTGTTTATCTTTGCCTATACATAGGAAGGGCAGCACTAACTTCAAATAAGCTAAAAACTCCTGTAAACTCCTGAACATTAAAATCCATTGTTCAGCTCCTTCTCAAATGGTCTGAGAAAGATGAAAAAAAATGCTAAAAATTCCTCCAGGCCTCTGCCAGTTTTGGCCCAACAAGGAAACAAAAAAATTTATTCTCGAGACTAAACCAAACTGTCAGACTTCTAGCACTTCTAAAACCACCTAAAAGTACAGTAGAGGGAAGCAGAATGGGGTAGTGACAATGAGCTTCATAAAGTTTTTGGCAAGCATTATAATGAAGAAGGAAGGTGAGTGTACAGAACCAGTATCTTTCCTCTCTCTCCATCTGGTAACTGAGGCAGAGAGACTCCATGCTATGAAGTGGCCTCCCCTTCATTTTCACATTATTTTCTCTCTTTTTTCGCACACCCTTCTCTATCTGTAATTTGGTCATTTCCACCGTCTGTTAATGTGGGCAGAACGGTGTTAATAGCTGATCAACAACTTCCCTGTGGCTTCCAGGAAGATATTGATTGCACAGACAAAACAAGTTCAAATATTTTTTCAAGTAATGACAATTAATTTAGCTAGCTGTTCATTTCAGCTGAGTACTTAACACAATATGCAGGTTTTAAAATAACTTATGGGATTTTTCAATGATGATTCAGATTTTAGCACTATAGATCATAACTATGTACTCCATTTTTCTATCAAGGTAATAAAAACTTTGAAAAGCATGTTAGAATTCTAAACACTGCATTAATGTATTTATGCTTTATAAACACATATTAAAGACTGTTTCTTCCAACTCCATCAGTGAAAGAGAATTATCAAATAAATGAGAATTAAATTGTGTGTCTTCAGCAAAGATCTATACAGAAGATAGATAGACACCCTAATTTGAAACTACATTTATATCATCTGTATATTGCTGTAGTTCCATTAAATTCCATGGATTTCTCTGAAATTTTTGCCTTTTCAGATAAAAGGAAAATGAAGTTCAGAGCCTAGCCAAAAAAAAGCAAGTAAGTGACAATCATCTGCAAAAAGGTTCCAGAGACTGCAACTTCACACAAGGCAATGTCAAAAATCCCACTGGTAGCACACTAAAGAAATGTCAAGGGGGAGGGAGGAACCAACCACTTGTTCCTGCTTTAATAGATCTAGTAAATTATATGTTTATTTGCACACATACACAGTCTTGCTCTGTAACCAGACCGAAATATTTGCAAGCATCCCTTGTCTTGCTTTGTGCATATCTTTTCAATTTTTTGCTTTTTGAAGAGTGACTTTGAGAGTTAAATTTGGAAACTTCTCAATACAAGGAAAGCTTCATTTAATTGCAAAGACATTATACCTTGAACTGGAATTTTCATATTTTTGGGATTTGCGAAGAATTGAGGTAGAGAGGACAGGACTAGCTAAGGAATGTACTGTCTGTGCGTTCATGTAATCACAAGTTTTAAGTAAATGGCAGGAGGAATAAACTACAAACCTGAAAGCTCAAGTGGTAACCTATATGTTATCTAATTTTCAACAGATATATTTGCTAAGAAGAGTGAAAGTGTTCTCTAAGCTTTGGCAAACTGATCAAGTTATCTTGAAAATCTACAGGACTTAATAAAAATTTAGGGCATTCATTGTCTATCAAAGTTAAGCTTACTTTCCTACAAGACATAATTTCAGATTATGCCATTCTGGAAGTTATGTACTTCTCTGAAAACATCTTATGCCATTCTGCAGTGTTTCTGTACTACTTCAAAGACCATATTTAATTTAAAATAACACAAACACAGCCATTTGTTTAAATACTAATTTTAATATAAGCACTATAAATCCATTTACTAGGCCAATTATTAAACATTCTAAATTCAGATGACATTTGATACCACTTCCACTGACTGACCAGGTAGGTGTTCTGCTATTTAAAAGATCAAGAAAACATAATTCAGGTCATTTATCTTCTTAAAGTGGTTATGTATCATTTGATTAAATCCTTAAAACACATTTCTGAACTAGATTATTTACTTTTGTCACATAATTTTGAAATGGTCCCTCCATAAGGCCTCAAAAATTTTAATACCCTGATTTTCTTTTTTTTTTTTCCAAATAGTGAATATTTTAAGCCTTCCTCCGAATGTTATCTGTCAATATCACAATATGATAGCATTCAAACATTTGTTATCTGCAAATGCAGAACATCTGCTATTTTGTCACTTAGCAACACTGTGCAATAATTTTGCCCTCCCCCCTACCCATGTATTATTATGCAAAATGTGTTCAGGACAAGAAATGCTTAGAGGAAAAATTGTTCATGCGGTGAGATATTTTGACACAAAAATCTTTTTTCATCAAAGATGAAAAGCACCTTGTCATTCATTTCTAATTACAGCCGCCATTCTGTCAGTACAGAAAGATGCCAGCTCCCCATGGTGATGTCATACATTGACATTTACAAAACTACATTGGACTTTGTCTACTCTTGGTGTTTGCCAAGATCAGTCAGTGTCAGCACTGATATACACTGATATAGGGAATTTATAATTATGAGTGTTAATTGTGTTTAAAGTCAAGAAAAGGGCATTATGCTTTCTGATGTCAATAGTTGCTGAATCACCTTCTAAAACAATGGAAAAAGCCTCATTTCATATTCCTGTTCTGAGATGCTAAGACGTCAAACTGCAATGACAACAGAGATTTCACACTCCAAGAATCAATTTGAAAAGATGTAAACTTATTAAAGATTAAAATGAACTATTTAGTGTTCTACAATTAGTGTTAACATCCAGGCTAAAACTACCAGTGGGGAAATAGCTGAATGGAAGTAGTAACCATGTGAGAATGCAAAGCCTTTGAGAAATTCTAACCCTGGCCAAAACAGCATTAGACAGTCTAATTCAAACTACAGATGCACTCATATTAGCATAAATAAGGAGAAGAGATAAATAAATCCCCCTCATTAGTTCTACTTAATGTAGTGGCTCTTATTAATTTTCTGAAAGTAATAGAGTAATAGAAAATACTTGTAATTGTATGTGTATTAGCTAGAATTCTATTTTACATCTTATTAGGAATTATTCACAGCTGTCAAGATAACCACAATAGCAAGAACTTCAGAGCTCTTGACATAATTGTCCAACAGGTGTTCTTGGTAATTTCAAGATGTTGTGATTTAGAAGTCCAGTTATGAAATTATTATAGGATCTCCAAGTTATTAATGAACTCGGCACAGATATGAAACATTACTGAGTTACCTATGGTCCATAATATTTTCAGAGAATCATAGAATACCAGGTTGGAAGGGACCTCAAGGATCATCTGGTCCAACCTTTCTAGGCAAGAGCACAGTCTAGATGAGATGGCCCAGCACCCTGTCCAGCTGAGTCTTAAGTTTCCAATGTTGGGGAATCCACCACTTCCCTGGGGAGATTATTCCAATCGTTGATTGTTCTCATTGTGAAAAATTTTCATCTTGTGTCCAACCGGAATCTCCCCAGGAGATTTTGCATTCTTTAACATCAAGGAAGGAACTGTTCTTAAGGAGAGCATGATATACTATATTGCTTCTAATACCTTGCTCTGAATTAAAAATTAGATTTTCTTCTTCTTGAGCTAAGACTATTCTTAAGTCTCTTTTTAGCTATGTACGCTCATTGTTATACAAAACTGCCCTTGGGAAAACCTGTCCCAAAAGGTTATGAAAGCATAACTTGAAAGAAAAATAAAAGTGGGGTAAAATCAAATGCCTATTGAAGGATCACATATTTAAGAGGGAGTTCCTACGAACTATCATTCTATTTTCTATCTAAATATTCTTTCTCCAACAAGAAAATCAAACTAAAATGCACAAAATGTATTGAATCTGTTACATGGATGATGATCTTTATGGGAATGGCACTGAACAAGTCCCATTTTAATATACAGATATATAAAAGAAATACCTGTTTTTTATATATTTTTATATATATATGGAAAATACTCTGCAGTGTATGACTATCATACCACACTTACAAGATGAATATCAGACTCTACGGGATGCTTATAATATAATATGTAATCACCATGGAGCAACAGATTGGTTACTACTGCTAACTTTTATGCGGGGGACAACTGCATGTAATCCCAGGGTCTATTTTTTTTTTTTTTATTTTAAGTTAGTATTCTGCAGTTTTATTACATTAGTTTCACAAAGAATTCCTTTGGCAAGGAGTCAAGGTGAATACACCCTCCCAGTGCACATGTGAATATGCAGTGCAGGAGGGTGTCCTTGTCAAACAGTCACCTCTAGGGCAGTAGAGAGTGGGTTGAGATACGGGTTATCAATAGACTCCTGCTATGAATCTCTTCTTTTGAAATTTACTGCAGTGCTCTCATGCCTGCTGTTGGTATTTCTGTGCTTTGAAGCTGTCCAGTTGGCAGCTTNAGAGTGGGTTGAGATATGGGTTATCAATAGACTCCTGCTATGAATCTCTTCTTTTGAAATTTACTGCAGTGCTCTCATGCCTGCTGTTGGTATTTCTGTGCTTTGAAGCTGTCCAGTTGGCAGCTTCAGTAAAGCAAGTATTGTTGATAGCTGCAGGGGACCCAATGTACATCTACTTATCAATAATTAAAATATATGCAGCAGAATATTTGCTACTGTAGTCATCTTAGGTTGTATCCTTCTTATAGAGGTTAAATGCTACAAAACCAGTGCTTATGTCCAATAAAGAATCAAAGGCATTTTTGTAGAGTGGAATTTTCCAAGCAGCCTGTGCAAGTTTAGTGTCTGGCCTTAGCTGGATTTTCAGAAGAGTTTGACAGAAACAGAAAAAACAACTTTAAAATTCAGGAATAAACCAACTACCTAGTACTTAAAAAGTTCAACCCAGATGTTCCAAATGAACTAGAAACAATTACAATAAACTTTATTTTTCAAAGATTTTCATAATTTGTAGCAGTGACAAAGTGACAAAGTGACAATAGACACCACTAAGGAAGCACTATGAATTTCGCTCTCTGCTGTTTCTGCAGAGCAACATATCTCTAGACCTAAACAAAATCAGAAATATTCATAAGGCACATGCAGTACCTAAATTAGATTTCATTCTTCACATAGTCATTGAAAATAAAAGGCTGCTTTGTGTCACCCTCTGGAGATACCTCTGGAGATGCCCTGAAACTTCTGTTTGTAATCATGGCTTTCAAATGAGGGGATGGCACAATATGAAGATAACCTTGAATTTCATATTTTAACTTAATAAAGAAATAATAAAAACAAAACTTGAGGAAATGGGAAGAATAAGGAAGTTTCCACAAACACAGATCAGTCTGCCCATGTCACATATACCTGATGCACATATAATGGGAAACCTTTGCTGAGATTCACACAAACTGTAGCAGTTATGAACAAACAACACCTCAGGCACCATGAATGGATTCTCTTGGTGCAAATAGCAGTGAAAATACCATTAGAGTGAAAAAAAAGTTTTATTATCTCACAACACCGACTCTGGTTTGTGAGCGTAAATGTAGCATATTGATTTTTGTAATCTTTGCAAACACATAACTCAACTGAGCTACAAGATATTTCACTTTAAAAACAAACACAATTATGACCTTAATTAAAATCTTACACTATCCTAAGCACTTCTATTCTACCAATGCTAACCAATTGAAAAGCTATATTAAATAGACCTCTTTCATTTTTAAACTTCTAACAAATGCCCATGAGGCACTAAATACTAGAACTTCTTAAATAAAAGTATGATTTTTTAATTAGTTTTGTTTAAAAGAAGAATCCCAGAAGAGATCCATATTGCATCTCTACCCCAGCTGTGGAGACAAATGCCAAGAAATATGTATCAATTTTACTTCTCACCCAAAATAATCAATAATGGCCATGAATTCCAGGGCAGACAGTCCCTTGTTGGAGGGGTTACAAAGCTGGTCAGCACTGACTGTATTACAGGAAATGGAAACCTATCAACTAGAACTAATGTAGGACAGTGAATTTCCTTTTCCACCTTCATAAATTGATACCTGGTAAGTTCTACCTTTGAAACTATTCTAAGATGAATGATAAATCAAGGTACAGGTTATTCTACGAAGTGAAATAAAGAGTGTGGATTACTCTAGGAAGGGGAAGGGACTGGAGGAACAATTCCTGAGAACTAACCTCTTTCATGAACTCAGGTGTATACTTTGTTTTCTGAACTAAAACAATGATCAGTGTAATTTAAATACATGACTCTTATCCGAACTTTTCATAGCATCAAGGCTCTGAAGCCACATCCTTTTATGTGTCACATAAGAAGAAAACAGCCACAACTCTGTGGGTGTTCTTGGTAATTTCTAATGGGCACAAATTAGAACACTGGAAGTTCCAGCTGAACATGAGAAAAAACTTCTTCACTGTGAGGGTGACAGAGCATTGGAACAGGCTGCCCAGAGAGGTTGTGGAATCGCCTTGTCTGGAAATATTCAAAACCCGCCTGGACCCGGTCCTGTGTACCCTGCTCTAGGTGAACCTGCTCAAGCAGGGGGGTTGGACAAGATGATCTTCAGAGGTCCCTTCCAACCCCAACCATTCTGTGATTCTGTGATTCTGTGACCTCTGGCAGTTTCCGGCCGAAAGCAAGGCTCTTTAAGGGTTACTTTAGCTAATGCAATTATGACAGAGAACTTTGCTCTTCATCTAGTAGATAGGGCATTCAAATAACCTGTGGAAATGTGAAATTTTGCCCCTAGTGTTAGGGTCCTGAAGGAGGCACCATTGCACTTCATCAGGACATAAGTCTTGTTATTGATCCATATTTGTCTTCTGGATTGGACAACACCCAGATCCTGAGTAGGTTTTGAGGTGTAGAGAAGTGGAGAGGCAAAGTAGCAGTGGTGTGTTTGTCTAAAGTTAGAATGCTAGAGAAAAAAAAGGAAACATGAACTAAAAAAACCCAAGTGAAATTAGCTCCATGATTAAGTGGAAGTTCAGTGGGAAGGTGAACTGAGCCTACTTTCTTCAACTGTGCTTGTATCATACTTTAGGTGCCTGAACTTTTATGGGCTTCATACATAAACTTCTGCTTTGTTACATATGACATAGTTGATTCCAGAAAAATTCTGAAGGCAATGATCGTTTCCATTTGGCAAGATCTTTCCAAAGCTCGGGGTAAAACTTGACTGAGAGATTAGCATTACAAGGAATCTTCATAGCTTCTAAGGACAGAATAATAAATTGTCTTTTTGAATTTATTCTATAGTGATAATTGGCTCATTCTTTTTAATAAAATTCAAGTGTCATTTTTTTCAAATAAATCTTCAAAGAAAATTTGTGAACAATTTCTCTACAGATCAGGGGTTAGTGTAAGAAACGTACAAAAAGTCTTTCAGAAACCCAGAAATTAAGAGTGTGGAATGCAAGCTCTTACTCTCTTTTCCTCACCATGATTTCATCTTCTGCTGAAATTTAACTGATACTAAATCAGTATCTAATGTTGTTTTACAGAGGTTACTTGGCAATCATTTCCACAGAATTGCCATTGTTTTACTCTGCCACAGTGAGATGACGTGAAGACACTTTCCATAAATCGAAGTAGACTCTGAAGTTCCTAAAGGGAAAAGACTGTTAAAACTAAGTAAAGCTTATAAGCATTTGCTTTTCCAAATGCTGTCAAATTAAAAGCTTTTACATAACTCTGCTAATATAGAAAACTCTGGACACATTACTTGCTCTTCAGTGCTCTCAGTGACATTAACCTATTACAATTTTAGTTTATAGTTCAAAACAGAATTATATTAGATGAACCTTAATGTTTTATTCATTTTTAAAAGGCAATTTTAGACATGAGGAGGTTGACATTAGCCACATACCATTATTCTAAAGTCAGTTGCAGTGTTTTAAAGGTGCTATAAGTCTGTTGCTGCTAAAAAACTTTGTTTTTTTAAAACAAAACCAATAAATTCCATAAACTGAAAGATGTGTACATGTACAAACATTCTGTTTCAATTTAGTAAAGCCAGTAGAGTTGACCATATATCTATTATCTGTGGGTTTTTTAAATATAACTAAAATCCCCCTTTGAAAATATAAGGATTCAAATTTCAAAATGTATGTAGGTAGCTCTTTAATCAATTGTATTTGATTCTTGTTGGGTCCAAATCTCCAAATCCCTTGTCAAACACGCTATCCACACTTACTGAAGAAAGAGTGTACTAAATCAAGTTCAGGATTTTTTAATTTTTATTCAAAAGAAAACACTGGCCAGATATTTATTACTCTATTCGTGAGCTACATCCAATTATTTTTACAATGTATGGCATGTTTCAGTATTTGACAGAAAAATAAATTGCTGACAAAGAAATAAAAAATAAATAAAATGCTCTCTCACATCTCAAAGCACAAATGACGTTAAATACCAATTCCATTCCAGAGTAAATACATTTGATTAGCACAATGACTTAAAGGAATGATTTGTTTCACAAGATGCAGTAAATCTGCCATTTATTCAAATATTGATAATCACTCTAGTTGAATTGCATAACGAACATGGAAATTAGAGGAAAGATAAACAAATGCAAATTGGTTATCACAAGGTAAATACATTATAATGAATTCTCTATTCTATGTAAGCAGCATCATCCCCAGTAGCCTACTTTGTTCTTAAACCAGTGAATATATATACATAGATGCTTAAGACTGACTTTAAGTCAAAACATTTACAGAACAGACTTTTAAGCTTCTCATGTGTGGCTGTAAGAGATCCTGTAGCACCCAAATCAATATGCACTGCTTCTTATTTATTGACTATGGTGTTAGGATTTCCCCCACACCCACTTTCAGCAGGTTCAGAGCCCTCCAACAAACCCGCCTGCACCCTGCAGCCCAGTGACTTTCTAGGCTCTTCTCTCCCTTGCAGGGTAGAAACAGAAGTCTGGTGCAGAAGTAGCAGAAGACAAGAACAGGCAAGTGGGATTGCTCCCATGCGGGGTGCCCACATGCTCCCCTTGCCACAGACAGCAGTAGCTGAGAGAGTGGCAATGGGACTGCATGCCCTGTGAATGACTACTCAGCACAGTCCGAGAGCCTGTTTGCCCAAATGCTGACAACCCTAGAGGGGAAGATGCCAATGACTGCTAGATTAAATGGTAGGCAGGGGCTTACCAAGAGATTTTGGAAACAAGGAAGTGAGCTTGAAAAGAAGTACAAAAAGACCATGGCAGTTTGAGAATGCCAGAGTTGCCCCGCTGTCACTGCCATCTCTGTCTAGGGCTGGCAGGGCATCCTCACTGTCGGGGGGCACAGGGAGCCTCATGCAGCCAGGGCACCAGTGGTACAGGTTGCAATGCAGGACCTGCACCTCGGATGTGCACCCATGGGGGCTGTCTCACCAGCGGGTGGGCCAGTAGGGTGCAGGGAAAGCCAGAGCACACAGGCAAATGTGCGAATGTGTGCGATTCACGCTTCTGGGGATTAGTTATAAAAGGCTGTTTAGAAATTTAAAAGGGTTTCTTACAATTTTATATATGTCTAGCATTATAGTTTATCTTTTGTACTGTTGACATTGATTCTGAATATATGGTTCATTGATTGCTGGTTAATTATGTGTCATTAATAAATCAATAAACCACTTGGAAACAGATTTGATTTAAAACATCATGAGTCGAGCAGTTTTTCTGTCTAACATTGTTATAGATAGACTTCACGCTCAAAGAATATGTCTTCAAACAAGCTCGAAACATATGGCAGAGAAAGAACATCCAGGAGCCAGAAAAGTGAACACATTTCATACCCAAATGTTAAGCAGAAGCTTTCAATGGTGGACTGAATTGTGGTAGGAGAATGAAGCATGTTGAAATCAGGATATTGCAATAGAAGTGGCAAATACAACTATGTATTAGTAGATATGGGTCAGAAGGTGACTACAGTCTTGACCATATATGTATAGTCCCTTAAAGTAGATGAAGGTTCAAACAGTTAAATAAGATTCAGATTAGGCCAGTTGATTGAAGTATATCAACTGGGAGTAACTGCTCTTTGAAGAAAAGCCAAATGATGACAAAATGCTTTTATAATAAGAACTGTGAAGTCTGTTTTGCTAACCATAAGGTTGTAGTTTCCTCAGCACTTCATAATAAAAGAGTTATATGATAAGGGTTGGATGCATAATACAAACAGCACATACTCTGAAGAAAACTATTTCACACTAAACACAAGTTATGTTTATTAAGGTTTACAGAGTTACAACATAAAATCCTGTTATACATACCCCATTTTGCAAAACATTAACAAGATGGCTTCTGTAACATGATTCTGTAGAGTGTTGCTAAATGAAGCTTAACATGTAATACTGCGCTGACTCATCCTGACTAGGCATCCCAGGTTCCTTTTATTGACAGACATCCTCAGGATGATTTAGATGTTGGTTGAACTGAATTATGTTCTATTATTTCTTTCCACTCGTTACAAACACAGACTCAGCAATGAGACTCAAAGCCAACATGCCTTAGGCCTGCAGTAAAGTGTATGAAGAGTGCTTCCTTTTTTAAATTTATCTTTCTAAATTAGTATCTTGGACTGGCTGTTTCACAAATGGCAAGTTTTGTGTAAGCAAAGTTAAAGATAAATAAAGAAATCATGCTCTCTAATTCGTGCATGCATTTCTAACCTTGTACAACCAGAACTAAAAAATGCACACTCATTTGTAAAAAAGTGTATTTTAACTATCTAAAACTTACAATGTATATATTATTGGCTAAATAGACACTACTGCATATGCAACTGTTAATTCAGCTGCTAAGATGAGTACAGTTGCATTTATTTTAATGTGCAAGTTCCAGATTCTCGTTTAACTGAACATTCATTTGTCTGGAAGACTGAATTTATGTGGGCACTAATTTGTTACAGAAGATGAATGCACTATGCAAGAAAAACACACATTTCTTCTTCATCAGCCAAGTTATTTTTAAATTTAGCAACATCACTGGTTACTTATGTATGGCAATTTCCACATTTTCAAATAGGGTCATTTCATAGTTACTTATACTGAGGTCTTAAGAATTATTAAGATTTTATATGTTTCTGCCATAAAAATCTATAAAGAAAAAAAATTATATTGATAGATTTCATACAGGCATAAAAATACTAAAGAAAAGCATTTGGGTTTAAAATGGAGTCATTCCTCATCCCCAGTTGAATTATTACTCTTTTGCTATGTTCACAAACAAGTCTCTTGTACAAATTATGATCTACGTATTGGAGTTTTAATAATGCTGATGACTTGGTAGAAACTCAGTAAGACAATGGTATATGTTAATTTCCTTTTCTACAAAAGGGAAAATAAAAGTAAGTAAGAAAACCAACGTTTAAAATTCTCTCATACTTCTGCTGCTCAATTGTATATTCCACAGGAAAAGCAAAGGCAGAAGTGGAAATTCAAGCCTAATTCTTAATAATTCAGTCTAATTCTCACACAATCCCTTATGTTTCTTGTATCACCTGGACGGTTATTTAGTCAGAAGTTACACTACCACTGTCTATGCTATAGATTTTACTTAACTGTTAAAAACAGAGAAGCAGACAATGTTGGCCCCTTGGAGTTGTTCAGCTACAATATCTGTCTCACTAGTTTTTTTTTTTTTTTTTAAGTTGATGTAATTTTATGCAATGAATATTTTTGGTTGTCCTGTTTCTCTTCATTTTTTGTGGTCTCGTCCTCACACCACTCTACTGAGTTAAGAGGTTGCAATGTGTGGCATGCCTTCTATTTTTTAAGCGGTTTGGGAGATTATTTGACTGGCACAGCTGTCCATCTTTTTTCACTTTATCTTCACATAGTGTTTATAGTGGGTCATTTGTTTCCCTATTAACATGATGTTGTCAGTCATTCTACGAGCTCTGTTGGGTTTATCTTCAGAGAATGAATTGTTCATTTATCATCTGATTTTGCTTTAATCAGATCATCTTCTGATGGTTTTCTGCAACGCTCTCTTTGCTATTCCACTCTCAAATCCTAAAACGTATTTTAGCTATGAAGCGAAAATTCTAATTGTAACTGCTTAGCAGTGGTAATTTGTGACTGAGGAATGATGTGGCACGGAGGGCAAGAAGGCCCAACTACAAGAAGGGGTTAAATTGGCTGGAAGCAGGAATGCCAGAGAGAGAAGGACTCCTTGCGAGGGAGTGAAGTTTCCCTTGGTGATGAGATAGAATCATAGAATCATAGAATGCTTTGGGTTGGAAGGTACCTTTAAAGGTCATCTAGTCCAACCCCCCTGCAGTGAGCAGGGACATCTTTAACTAGATCAGGTTGCTCAGAGCCCCATCCAGCCTGACCTTGAATGTTTCTAGGGACGGGGCCTCCACTACTTCTCTGGGCAACCTGTTCTAGCCCTTCACCATCCTCATGGTAAAAAATTTATTCCTTATATCTAGTCTAAATCTACCCTCCTTTAGTTTAAAGCCATTACCCCTTGTCCTACTGCAACAGGCCCTGCTGAAAAGTTTGTCTCCGTCTTTCCTACAGGTGCCCTTGAAGTACTGAAAGGCTGCTATAAGGTCTCCCTGCAGCCTTCTTTTCTCCGGGCTGAACAACCCCAACTCTCTCTGCCTGTCCTCGTTGGAGAGGCGTTCCATCCCTCTGATCATTTTTGTGGCCCTCCTCTGGACCCACTCTAACAGGTCCATGTCCTTCTTGTGTTGAGGGCTGCCGAGCTGGACACAGTACTCCAGGTGAGGTCTCACCAGAGCAGAGTAGAGGGGCAGAATCACCTCCCTCAACCTGCTGGCCATGCTTCTTTTGATGCAGCCCAGGATACGGTTGGCCTTCTGGGCTGCAAGTGCACATTGTTGGCTCATGTCCAGCTTTTCATCTGTCAGTATCCCCAAGTCCTTCTCTACAGGGCTGCTCTCAATCCCTTCATCCCCCAGCCTGTATTGATACCAGGGGTTTGCCCCAACCCAGGTGCAGGATCTTGCACTTGGCCTTGTTGGACCTCATGAGGTTCACAGAGGCCCACCTCTCCAGCTTGTCCAGGTCTCTTTGGATGACATCCCGTCCTTCTGGCCTGTCAACTGCACCACTCAGCTTGGTGTCATCTGCAAACTTGCTGAGGTTACATATGATCTCGCTATGTCATTGATGAAAATATTAAACAGCACTAGTCCCAATATGGACCCCTGAGGGACACTTCTCACCGCTCTCCATTTGGACATTGAGCTGTTGATCACTACCCTCTGGATGAGATCATCCAACCAATTCCTTATCCACCGAACAGTCCACCCATCAAATCCTTATCTCCCCAATTTAGAGAGAAGGATGTTGTGGGGGACTGTGTTGAAGGCTTTACAGAAGCCCAGATAGATGACATCCATTGCTTTTCCCTTGTCCACTGATGCAGTCACTCCATCATAGAAGGCCACTAGGCTGGTCAGGCAGGACTTGCCCTTGGTAAAGCCATGCTGGCTGTCTCAAATCATTTCCCTATCCTCCATGTGCTTTAGCATATCTTTTAGGAGGATCCATTCCATGATCTTCCCAGGCACAGAAATGAGGCTGACAGGTCACTAGTTCCCAGGGTCCTCCTTTCTACCCTTTTTAAAGATGGACACAATGGTTCCCTTTTTCCAGTTCCCAGGGACTTCACCTGACTGCCATGACTTTGTCTTGCAGCCATCCTGAAATGGGAGCACTCAGGGACCCAAGCTTAGGGGCCACCTTTGAGCAGGAGTGCTGGGCTGGCAGATGGACCCACAGCTGGACTGAGGTGCCCCATGCAACTGCTCTCAGGACTGGTGCTGGTGCAAGGGTATATAAGAAATCTGGTTGTGATGCATGCTTGCAGACTCCATGTAGAACCGCATATTGCGGTAGGACTCTGCCCAATGCATTATTCTTTTTTTTTTTTTTAATATTTGAGCACATATGTGTGTTTAGTTAGCCTCAAGGGATACCAAAAAAACTCCCAAACAGCTACTGAGCTGATTAGGCACTGTAGAGTTTTAATGAGTTTTGTTTGCTTGTTTTTGGTTGTTTTTTTGGTTTTTTTCTTTTTTGTAGTGTATTTGTGGTGGGTTGACCCTGGCTGGACGCCAGGTGCCACCAAGCCGCTCTATCACTCCCCTCCTTAGCAGGGCAGGGAGAGAAAATGAGATGGAAAAATCCCTCGTGGGTCAGGGCAAAGGCAGTTTAATAAGAGCAGAGTCCATGTGTAGAAACAAAAGGAAAAGGCAAACAAAGATCCCACTCCCCACCTCTCACCAGCAGCGATGCCCAGCCACCTCCCGGGAAGCAGGGCCCCAGCACATGTCGTGGCTACTCCCGAAGACAAACGTCGCAAATAATGAATTACCTCCCCCCTCCTTTCTCCCAGCTTGTATCCCTGAGCAGATGTCACATGGTATGGAATAGCCCTGGTCAGCCCAGGTCAGCTGTCCTGGCTGCCCCCTCCCAAGATCCTGCCCAGCCCCAGCCCATGGCAGGTGGGGGGGGAATGTTGGAGAGGCAGCCCCGGGGCTGAGCAGGCACCGCCCGGCAACAGCCAAAACACTGGTGTCGCCTCCAGCCGCCAACTCAAAGCACAGCAGGCTGCCAGGGGGAAAACCAGCTCCCCCTCAGCCAGACCCAATACAGTATTTCATACGGAAACACAAGAAGGGATATACTGCACCTTCAAGATCTATTGCCATGCTACCTCACATTTTCTAGCTTTCCATGAATCCATATCTCCACTCAGTTCCTATACTATTAAGTTTGAATTAATTTTTGCTTTTTTAGTGAAGGTTAATATGCTTACTCCAAATTCCCTGTAGTATCAGTAGATACTTTGTCTTTGAAAAGAAAGTATATATATAATTTTTATCGGGTTCTACCTCCCAGATTGTATGCTGTTCTTCAAATTTCTATAAATTTCATGGACTTATGCAACCTTTGGCACTACTGGAAGTCTTGCGATTAACTACAGTGGAATTTGAACTAGATTTTCAGTTGATTGTTTTATAGACTTTCTACTTTCAAGATCTTTTACCATATGAAATCTAATGATGCAGTTTTTTCAACTATATTGCCTGTTGTTCTACCTTTCCTTTTATTCCAACAGTTTGGATCAGAGATTCTGTTTATACAAATAATTATATAATTAGCCTGTAAAATACTTAGGATTCTTCATAAGCATTTTATCAGATAGGTCATTGAACTGGGATAGTTAGGTCAGTTGATTTATCAAACAAAAGAGAGAGAAAGTGAAAGATCGTGGCTTGTAACTACACAGTAACAAGAAAAGCATAGTGCTACTTTACTATATTACTTACAATCTCTTGAGTTCCTTCTCAGCAATAGCTCTGAATTTCCCGTGAACGGTATTACTTATGGGACATAGACATAGCAAACTGATTTTCATATAACCGCATGTGCTAGCTGGGACTTTAACCTGCAGAAGCCAGTGGAAGCATGTTTCTGACTCCCTGAGTGACAGAGAATAGCTTTTGTACTTCCACAGTTTCTGTACAGGGATTCCTGTCCTGATCAAGGGACTAAGTTCCTTTCCTGCCCCTCCCCAAAGTTAGCTAAATTTCATTTGTGTATGACTTACAGAGTAAAAGAGATATTTAATGAAAAAAAAAATCCATTTTATTTTTATTTTATGACTTTTTGCATTCATCTTAATAAATAGTATGGATTACTTTTCACCAAGTCTGTGAACTAAGCAATTCCTGCCTAGGGTAAAAATATAATATTCAGTGCTGGTCAAGTTGAACCGAATAAATAACACTGAATGTTCTCTACCTCAAATATCAACCTAGCTTTCATTTTTAAACTCAAGAAAGAAATAAAGTAATATCTTTTTCCTAATCTATGGATAGTAGGACAGGAATCTACTTGAAATTTTGCATTATAAAAATAGTTAACTAAGATCTATGGATCAAAAGATATTGAAAACTGAGTAACTCTCCTTAAGTACATGTTAATTATCAAAAACACATTTAATATAAAAAAGAGCAATTACTGATTTTCTGAATGATCTTGTATAGAAACACTTATATAAATTTTTGAGGGGTGGGACTACTACGGATACATCAAAATACTGCAGATACAAGTGAAATACTCAGAGGGTAGCCTTGAAACTGAGCTGAGAGACCGTTTACTGAAGTTTGTGTAGCCAATTTTATCGTTATTAAAAGCTCCAGAATAACTGTCGCAAAAATGAAGATTTGCCTAAAGAAGAATGAGCTATATCCACCACATTTATATCTTTAGCAACTCCTTCACAATAAGATGTTATCTCTACACAGAAGTAGGTAAGGAAATCTGGGGGATAAGAATGTATTTTCCCACACTGCAGAGTCCAGTCAATCAAGCTACTGAAGATATAGTCAAATTATATACAGAAATTGGGATGTCCCCCCACCTTTCTTTTCCTAAATTTGAAAATGAAAAGAAGATTTCTTTCACTTAGAACAAATAAAACAAATATTTAGCTCACATTCACTACAGAAAACTAAGCAAAGTTTTCTCTCAATTTGAAGTGAGTTTTGCCAAGGAACCGCAGACACTTGCAGTGCTATTCTGTTCCCCTTCTACTTATAGTTAAGTGTCTTGAAACTTTATACATTTGCACAAATTAAGGTTTAAACAAGGGTTTCAGTTTAAACTAACTAACTTAGGGTGAAGGATTTTCAGTATCTAATTCTGGAAATTGAGTTTTGCTGCATAAAACATCTCAAGTTCTAACTGGTGTTACTGTAACGATATTTAAATGCTGTGTTTTACTTGCTAGAAATAGCCGTTTACCTAAATTTATTTTGTATTGCCTAGTCCTCATAAACAATTCAAGTATAAGTTCTATAAAAGATTCCTTGCACTTCAAATCACTCTAAAGTGATTTAGCATATCACTTTTATTTGGGTACTGTATTAAAAAAGTTATGCTGATCTTTTTTTTCCTTTTCCATTCCTGAAAGAGCTTTCTTGAAGGACAGTGGCTTTGACAGTCTGGCAAAAATGGGGATAGAATCTCTGTCAAAAGCCTTGTTTTACAGTGTTCAATAATACCTCTTTCTCTACTGCAGACAGCCACACAAAAACTTTCTTAAAATCCAGAACATATTCAGCCCACCAGGTAACATTTCTATCAAGACTGTTCTTCATTATATGTGCTTCCTTCCACATTTTATTATTTAGTAAAGAAATCAGTTATTTCACCAGTAATGTTGAGACCTTGTGGTCATAATAGTTTTATTCGTCTGTCTAGGTGTTAACGCTTTATTACATAATTGCATCAGACTATTCTGAGTGATAACTAATACACTTGTTCTTTCTTAAATGAATGCAGACTACAAATTTCACTTTGCCATTTACAAATAAATAAATCACTAAATGTAGCATCTGAACTGGGATGATATTTAACAGAATATTCAATTACAATATGTCTGAGGCAACAGGGTTAAAATTAAATTTTATTTTTAGTGTTTCAATAACTTAAATCCCAGATTTCCTAGTAATATTTTAGGAAAGCTGCAACCCTCTTTCATTTTAGATTAAGAATTTACTGAAAAGATTTTGGAGTAAAAGAAGAGAAACACTGAAAAAGCTACATGTTTCGCTTCTATTTTGCTGCAATAAATGGTGATCTACAACTTTCAGCTATTAAATCACAGACACTACACACTGTTTTTTTAACAGAAAAGAGGCAGTCCATGCTTTTACTGTTTCTTAAAAAATACAAAAAAACACCCAGAAAAAGAGTGTCAAAAAAAGTGCGGTCACTTATTCACAAGATCCATTGGCTGTAACTCTTGTGACTCATATAGACACACTGTTCTCCCTTTCTGGCTAAAAATAAACCTGAGAGAAATCACCCTATAAATATTTCTCTTTATCAGATATTTTCATTAGGATGATACACATCTTTCCTCTGCATGTACATCCTTTTCTCTCTTGTCTTTAGAAAAAGTAGCAGTGAGCTGCCCACGCTTATATATCCTTTAGTATCTAAAAGCAGGAAAGCACAACCCCACCATGTGCAATAATCAAACAAGAGATAAAGCCATGAACTAACAGGAAAAGTTGTGCAACTATACATATATATATATATATACACACATACACTAATAACTAGATCTAATAAGAGACAAAAGGGATAAAACCAAAACATATCTATACTTAAGGGTGTTAAAGGAAAAACAAAATATAATAAACTTGGGACTGATGTGTAAAACATCTTCGTTTTGCCAAATCACTCGTAGAATGTTAGTTTCTACCAGTTTCTTAAGGAGTTCCTCAGTTTGTTCACTTTCTTGAAAGTTGCTACTCTGATGACTGCCATGTTATTGGTCTGAGGACAAGGCTGGTATCCTGGGAAAGCAGAGGTGTGCATGAGCACCTGGTATCAACTGGCATGAGTGGAGCAGCCCCATTCAGCTATTTCATTTCGGAATACGAACTGGTACAGTTCCCGCCCATTTTAAAACAAGTAAACAGGGATGTCTTTCACATCAATTAAAAGTTGTTCTTTCTTTTTGCTCTCTCTCTCTCTCGAACAGAGAATGTGATGTTTACAAGAAACTGTAGCTGTGCAAATATCACCAAAAGAAGGAACTGAAGAATTCCCCTACAGAATCAAATTAGATCATTGTGGTTCTTACCTTACCTTACCTCTTCCTCTGTCTGATGTTTCTGAAATCAGGAATTTTTAAGAGAAGTTTCATACAATTATCTTTTTAAAGAAATTTTGCAGCCCTTTGGATGGATGTGTCTGAAGGCCAAATTCTGCTTTTGGTACATGAGCAAGAGTCTGATTCATGCTACTGTAAATTAAAGTTGGTCTCAACTCAGAAAAAAGTGCCAATTCAGTCATGTTTCTGAATCTTGTCTTATGAAGATAAAGAATGTCTTATTTCCCACTTGTCTGAGAATTTCCAAATCTAGAATACTGCATCCGGTTTTGGGCCACTCAGTACAAGACAGACGGTGACCAACTGGAGGGAGTACAGCGGAGGCCACCAAGATGGTGGGGGCTGGAGCACTTGCTCCATGAGGAGAGTCTGGGGGAGCTGGGCTTGTTCAGCCTGGAGCAGAGACGGCTTTGGGGGGATCTAACAGCAGCCCCCAGTGCCTATGGGGAGGTCATTGAGGAGACAGAGCCAAGCTCTTCAGAGCAGTGCAAGCTGGGAAGATGAGAGGCAACAGGTATAAACTGAAATGAGAGCAGTTCAGCCTGAATATAAGGAGAAGCTTTTTCACCATAAGGACAGTCAGGCAGTGGCACAAGCTGAGAGAGGTTGTACAGTCTCCATCCTTAGACGATTTCAAGACTCACCTGGATGAAGACCTAAGCAGCCTGGTCTGACCTCAGAGCTGACCTGCCGTGAGCAGGAGATTGGACTGGAGACTGCCCAAGGTCCTTTTTCTATCTGAACACTATGATTTTATGAACTTTGCTTTTTATACAGAGCTACTTAATTTTACCAGATTCAGCAGTTATCTAGTTTATTTCATGTGATAGAAAATCCAGGCAAACATCAGTTACAAGAAGTGATTTTACAGTTGCACAATCAATAAAGCTGAAGTCTATACTTTCAAAAAGCCCCACGCAAACCCGTAAAAAGACACGAAAACCAAGGTAAGACCCAATTATGTGTGACTGCCAAATTTATTAACATTAACTAACAAGACTGTTGGCTTCTAAAATTGCTTGTGTCAGGTGGCAATGACAAACTTCGTAAGACAGTACTTGCAAAATGTCATTAAACATTTTGGAGCTCATTTCTATCAGTTTAGAATATTAGATTAAGACAATAACAATGTTCACATGAATTTGAAAGAATTAATTACAAAACTTCTTTAGAAACCCCACTGCATATGTTATTAAAAGGATGGAAATAGCTTTCATTCTGAGGACTTTAGATAGGAAAAATACTCCTGCTATAACAAATAAATATCAATAATTAATATAATGACAACAATTAACACTAAGCTTTGGTTCTTCTCATCCCGCCAAAGCATAAGTAATTATTTTTTCTCCAAAAACTGCTGATAAAGGAGTTGTGCTGCATTTTAGGGATGTTTAATGCTTATTTTCAGAGTGTCTCTGTTATACTATGTAATGTTTTAATTTTTGTGTGAGGCTGTGGATTTTCTATTATTTTCTTAAAAGCATTGCAAAACCCAGAAATACATCCCATTTGCCAAGACCTCTTCTCTAGTTTATGGTCCAGAAAAGTAATCTTTCAAAGAAGTGTTTTATTTTGCTATTTGTAGCCTAGAACGCTTCTAAAAAAATCTGCATGTTATGCAAACAAAACTAATTTTAAGTCGTGGATATTTGCAAGACTTGAGATACGAATGTGGATTCAGGTTTGAAAAACTGAGACAAAATCAAAGTGTGTTGACAGCCCCTTTATCTCTCCTTCTAGTCATGTAAAAGGCAGCATGGTATAAGCATCTTTATGGCATTTTAGCATATTTTTTTTCAAGTCTAGGGAGATAAAACAACAATTATAAACATATGTTTTACAAGTACTTCTAAAAACTTGAAATGTAGATGAATGTAATACAAAACCAGATACATGCATGATTATATGAAGTTAGTTATTCTGAAATATTGTACCTGTATAAGCTGTACAATGAAAAACCTACACGAGACTTAAGCTCTGTCAGTGGCTTTTTTTATCAATTTCGGTCCATCAGTTTTCTGTACTGAAAAAAAAAAAAAAAAGAAAAATATGGGCATCTTCCAAAACTACCTCTAGCTCAGGGATTTCTACAGCTGACTCTCACCGAAATATCTGAATTCCATATAAAATGGTAATAGTTATACAATATCCGAAAAGACATGGTCAATGAGCTGTCTTCAAGATTCAGATGCTTGTTGCTTTGAACATTTGCATTCACTACTCACAAAGTATGTATGGCTAACAACATAAGACTTTCTCCTGCTCATTTCTTAGGAAAGGATGGATGGCTGTTGTTGTGGTTTGACCCCGGCTGGACTCCAGGTGCCACCCAGCCGCTCTGTCACTCCCCTCCTCAGCAGGGCAGGGGGAGAAAATGAGGTGGAAAAAAACCTCCTGGGTCAGGACAAAGGCAGTTTAATAAAACAAAGACCACGGGCGGAAACAAAAGGGAAAGGACAACCCGGACCCCCCTCCCCACCTCTCCCCACAGCGACGCCCAGCCCCCTCCCGGGAAGCAGGGCCCAGCACGTGCCGCGGCTGCTCCCGAGGACACAGACACACGTCCCAAACCAGGAATGCCCCCCGCTTCCTCCTGCCTCCCAGCTTTGATCCCTGAGCAGGCGTCACACGGTACGGAACAGCCCCGCTCAGCCCGGGCCGGCTGTCCCGGCCGCCCCCTCCCCAGATCCCGCCCAGCCCCAGCCCACAGCGGGGGTGGGGGGGGAATGTTGGAGAGGCAGCCCCGGGGCTGGGCAGGCACCGCCCGGCCACAGCCAGGCACTGGTGCCGCCTCCAGCCACCGGCACAGAGCACAGCAGGCTGCCAGGGGGAAAACCAGCTCCCCCTCGGCCAGACCCAGTACAGCTGTGCAATATCTTCCCCAACATCCATTTGCCTGCATCTGTCCCCATTGTGAACGAGTGGCTGCCTTGTGGCTAATCTCAGCCTGGGTGTTGGGAGACGGTGATACAACGGGCACAGCTGGACATGCCATAGCCAGGTTGGAGACTGGGCTTTCATATTCATTCTGTGGAAAGTAGGCATATTTGGTCTTTACAAAAATTTTATAGCTGTTTTTAACAAACACTGGAGCCTGCCTGGACCTTAATGGCTTGAGAGGCTTGACCCATTGCTGCTTTCCAAAAGTGCATGGTGCCCCCACAAAATCAGACAAGAAGTGGGGGTGAGGCCTTACCCCGCTTAGTTTTGCAAAAATAGCTAATCATTCAGCAGTGGCAAGTGGCACCTGCAGTGGAGTGGCTCTGCATGCAGTCTGCTGCTGTTCACATTGGGATTTCTGATGCTATATCAGTGCAGGGATCTTCCCTGCTTCAAAAATTAAAGCATGCTTTGTGGCTTAGTGTGATAGCAAAGCCAATCTGATAGCAAGCTGCCACAGAAAGCGGAAGTCTTGCTGCCTTGAAATTTCCCTCGCATCTAGTATACTGGTTTAGCCACAAAACAAAATGAAATGAAAAAAACAAAACAAAAAAACTTTTCCACGATTATGCATTGGCTATACAGTCTGTAGATCTGCTACAGGGAAGACAAGGTAGCAAGGAGAGAACTGAACTACGTGTTTTGCAGTGATTTGTCATTGGTTAGGCTTCGTTATCATGTCAGACTGAGCCTATGTAACTATCTTAGGATAAAATCTTTTCTTCTTTAGATCACATTGAGATGTATAAAAAATGGCTTCTTGTAGGGAGAGAGATTTATAGCAGATCTGAAACCTCAATACATGCAATTACTTAAAATAGTATTTCTAGTTTCCCCATTCTGCTATAACAGAAGACAGTGAACCACTATTAATGTTACACATTAGATTCTCATTAGTCTGTAGTGAACTGTAAACATATATATCACAATTTAATCCATCAAGTTATGTACTCAGTATTAATGAAAATGATACTAATATTTGAATACTTCAGGACTATAGTCTAACAGGACTTCAGACATTAATCTGAAGACTTTAAAAAATGTTTATATTAACATCAAGTCTTAATTTTATAGCATTTTACCCTTTGCAAACCTATGCAGCAGCAAAATATAAGAGTTCATCACAAAATTAAAATCAAACAATTTGGTATAACATAAAATTGAAGTCTGAAAGCAAATGGTTTTAAGGTCTAAACCCTCTGATATTCTAGTTATTTCTATGGCAAACACATAGGTAGGAAAGAGGGGAATCACTACAGCCATTTCAGGCCTTGAAAACATGAATCTTCTCAGAATACAAGCATGCCCATTGGCAACAAGGTATCAGGCATACGAGTCCAAAACCTTTTAAATCTTCCTTTTAAAATTACTGTAATGCAATTAACCCTACTACCTGTCATAACTGTCATGATTCCCCAGCCTATGTTGCTCTCCCCACCTTGAGAAGGAAGGCGTTACTCATGTGAGATGATTCAGCTGCTACCAAGCAGCTGCTGAACTACCCCACTTGACATCCAGCAGGGAAAACTCTTTATGTAATATTGAAATTTGAGCCCTTCATGTGTGAAACAGACTACAGAAGAAACCTTTTCTGATTAGAGCATTTATATCTCAAATAGATTTGGTGGCATTTTCCACCTCTAGTATTTCTAGTTCTATAATCTATAATCAAGGGAAAGCTATGCAGGTGACTTACACGCTCAGTGCAAGCTTGAACATCAGTCTTAAGTTAGAAAACCAAGGAAAGCCTAACTGAATCATTGGTGTATAGTAAGTTACCTTTGGTAATACTCTTAACCTGAATTTTGCATTGACATGAAACAAGTATGATGTATCTAGCATTACTATAGGAACTTAAATGTACTTTTTTAAAAAAAGGCAAAAAAAAGAGATTCTATTTCAAATCTTTTTCAAACACCCAAGACTAGGAATCAGTTTGAATAAACGGTAAACATTTAGAATTTTAGATGCCTCTAGCTCTTCAAAATTAGGTAGAAGTAACATGCAGGAGCAAGGTACCTCAAAAGCAGAACTCCCAGGAAGAATCTCTTTTACAAAATTATTTTGTTCTGATTGGAATGGAGAAACACTGAATATTCAAGTAGCCAATGCGCAGTTTTCTATATATTTATTTAATTAAACTCATTAATTAAATGCAGGCTCAATTTTTCATGGCAAAGATCACACGGTGTATCTGATTTCATTGGTGCTGGTTCTCAGAAAATTATGTTAAAGCTAGAGATACAAACAATTAGGCTAAAATCTAAAATGATCAATGTCTGAGACTGAATGCCACTACATGCACAGGTGGTGAGACTTTCTCCTTTGCACTTTTCTAAGCTCATGCACCCCAAAAGCAATCACAATTACCAGGAAAAAAGCTACATTCATCACCTTCAGAGCCACAGCTATTTCTCTTTTAGCAAGGATAGAGTTAGTGTGGATAGCTTTAGCTGGCTATATGATGAAAAAACAACCTTGTTAGATTGGGGGAACTATCCCCATGGAACATGAACTGGCAGAAGGCCACAATCTACAAGGAAAATTCAAAAACAGCTGCAGCAGAGCAGCAACCCAGATCCAAAGTATCAATTTTCAAAATAATCGAATCATTATTTAACACATGAAGTACTCAGTAATACAATGTGTTATTTTATTTGCCCTGAATACATTACCATAACCATTAGAAGTGAATTCAGTAAACACTTTTTTTCACCCATAGTTTTGAGTGAGTAGAATTTCTGGCAGCTACCCAAACAGGTCACCACGAACAGGATAATGTGGCAATCTGTTATCATTAGCTCTGTTGGAAAGGTTCTGAAGACACTAGAGAGAATTAAATGACCTGGAAAACTCAGTCTATGGAAAAGTCTATTGTACTCATCTCCGTTATTTCCACCTCTATGCATCACTGGAACAGTGGAACAACATGATTTGCAGTGGTGACAAAGATAAAGGTCATTTTTCTGTTTTTCTTTTATCCAGCACGAACCATTTAAGGATTGTTAAATTCCACACACACAGAACGTGACTAATTCATGTCAGGTCCTTCCACTCTCTCAGTATGTTAATCTATTGAAATTTTCACATTTGGAAGACAATGCACAGTTGTATTTTTGAAAATCACTACTATTTTTGTTCCTGTCCATCACTGTTACAACTGTCAGAATTTCAGACAGTCTAAAGTAACAATATACAAAACCCCTACATAGCCGATTTTAGCAACTGTTTTTCCTAACTGGTACAATTCTTCCAGCAAAATTTGAAAGAAAGAGCAGTTCTAAAAAGATCTGTTAAATGTAATCACTATGCCAAGGTCCACATGGTAAAGCCTATTCAAAAATATGCATCAGAGGGATTTCTTTTGTTTGTGTAAGCTTTCCTGCTGTTGTTCTACATTTATCTGAGTGATTAACTTAAAATGAAGAATCAGACTTTGACATGCACCAGCTATTCTGATTTAACAGTTGTGTATGTAAGCCTTATTCCTGGGAAATCCAACAAAAGTTAAGTCCACAGAAATGAAAGAACAGAAACGGGAAATCTTAGCAGAATCTTAGGCAAGAAACTGGAGATCTTGTGCATTTTGGGAAAGGAGGGATGAAAGTATTCCTGGACCTCAGAGCTGAGAAAAAATTCAAGGGACTGTAGTCAGGGGAGCTGAGTGTTTTCCCTAAATCTGTTTTATTTCACACTGTACTTATTCAGAGGTTGAGGGCATGGAGTACCAAAGATATTGTTTTGAGGGCATATTCTTCACCAGTAAATAAGCAGCTCCTGCTTAGGCATAAAATTGTGCCAAATCATCTTCCTTCTTTATAGAAGTGGAACAAAACACAGCATGATTTGTGTTTCACTGGCAATTTATGTTATTTTTTTACATAGGAATTTCTATAAGTTAACACTTTAACATTTATTAGGAATGAACCACATGGATTTAAGAAAGAGACACAAGACTCAGTTCTGCTCTATTACAACAGCGGATGAAGTTAAGATCATGCACAAAGGCTGGCAGGCCAGAAGTTAATTCTGTCACCTGATATTATAGATTTACATAGAAAGAATATCTACATAAATGATCCTGGCATATTTGTCAAAACTGGACTATCAAAAGCCTCCAGCCTAAAGACCAACTGAATTCTGACACAGTATACACAATTATTCAGGCTATAGATAGTTATTATTTTGAGAAACAGAAATCTGTAGGAAGTTAAATTTTCAAACAGAATTATGGCTTAACTTTATCTTTGTTGTTCTTTGGCAAGAAAGATAAGAGAGAGCAATTTTTCATTTATAGCTTGGGAAAAAAACTCTTCCCTCTTCTCTCCTCCTACCACATCTTGCTCCTCAAGGACATTAAAGACACTTCTTAGATGCCAGAGTGCCCGCTTTGCATGCACTCAGAGCAAAAATGCTTTTTTATGTAAAGAATATCCTTCAATAAATCTGCTACTCTAATAAGGCTTGTACAGAGAAAACAAGTTAAAGTTCACCTGCCAATCTTTCCTATGCTTTTAGTGGTTGCAATACATTGTCAAGAGCAGGAAAATGAGTTAAACTGTGTTATATTTAAAATGACACTGTGAATTTACTCATATCAAGTTCATCAGTTCTAATTCAGTTATGTCTGTTTGGAGGTCACTGTCTGTCTCATTCATTACAATGGCTTTCTAGTTTTCTGATATGATTCTCAATTAGCTGGGTAGGCAGGTAAAACATCTGACATCCAACAATGAACTATGTGCTTCCAAATATGTTTGCACAGCCACATATTACACTTTAGCAAGCTCTTTATATTGACCTATTAATAAACCATAGTTTGAGGTTGAGAATAAAGACTCAACTCAAAAATTAATTAGAGGTGTTCTGAACTACATGATCATAAGTCATTCAGCTATTAAATGATGAAGCACACCAGTTAACAGATAACTGCAGACGTTTACTCCATCTTATTTCCATCTGTGGCTGTATTCATGATAAATTTAAAGTGAATATCCATCGTTCATCTGGACAATGAATAGCAGATTCAAATGACTCATACCTACAGCTGCTATATCACAGTGGTTTGTATCACAATAGGCTCTTAATGAGCATGCCACTTTTGACATTCACCTGCTTCATTAATACAGATTTGTATTTATTCAAATATTCTAATAAAACATGCACTGAGTTACACAAAACTGCTTAATATTAGTTGGGAACAAACTCTGACTGCCTAACAGGGTGCATTATCCTTGACGTTTATGTTTACCTTCACGAGAACTTGCCTGTGATTTCAGATTCCTGTAACACACCCACCATATTCTAGAACTAGACAAAGCCACACTGAAATACCTGGGAGGTTAGAAGTGCAATATAGACTTTGTTTCTAAATCTTGTCTGTAGAGTTTTGCAGAACTAATCTGATGCTATTAAACATGAGACAAAATTATTTTTAAAAAGATATTCAGTCTACCCAGGTTAAGAGCATACTGCAGGATTATGTTAAAACACAATGAGTGGTAAATGCTTTCAAGACAGAACCTGCTACAAACCCATGCTGAGAAACATAACAGTATTATCCAGAAAACTGGATTTCTTTTTTTAATCTATGTTCCATTTGTAAGCTTATTGAGGTTAAATTGCTGGTGAGAGCTTCTGTGTTTGATTTTAATTTTATAATCTAATAAATGCAAGCAATAAAGCTCATAAACATATTCCAAAAGTAGTTTAAATATCCACTACCTTAACTCTCCTATTGGCTGTACAGAAGTTGTCCTTCAAAACAGAAATGATCTCCACAGAATAGTTCTTGTATGAGTGAAAACCAATGATGCTCAGGGGCTGAACTGAATCAAAATGTATTAGGACTCCTTTTCAGTAATCTGTGGAACAGAAAAAAGAAATAGTTACATGTACGTGTAGAGCTGTATTTGAAGCCTTAGATCACTCAAACCTTCTTGTATGTGGAGATCTGTTCATTTTACTCTCATATTTCATCCCATGTATGTTGCATGACATGGCAATGCTGGTTGGCTGTATGAATTCAATCTGAGATACCTTTCTTGTTTCAGAATGGATACAAGATTCAAAAGTGCTTTGGTTTATGCTGTTAGGGGAAAAAATGTTATTTCTTACAATAACAAAAAAAGAAACAGGAATGAAGAGTTCTTTTTTATCTGCTACCCTATAAAGAAAGGATAGTACTGAGAAGAATGGAAAAGTTACAAATTTACATTATTAGCCTTTTGCATTTATGTATATTCACCTGTAATGGAAGAAATATAAAATAATTTCTGTTGTTTGAATTTAAACCACCTCATTTTTCTAAAGATGCTTTCTCATTTTTTTTAAGTGACCTTTTCCAGATAACATGCAATTACAACTTCATTGATTAATTCATTTTCAAATTACTCATTTGAAATTATGCTAGAGGCATGCATCACCATTTGGCTTATCATGCTAAAAAATGCAGCAAAAGACTTCCTTAAAATAATTATTGTTTGAACCAGAGTCTCTTCTACCTAGATATCCAATCATTAAGTTAAACTGGCAACAAAAGAGAAATCACAACACTTTCAGTAAATTTGAACAATTGTTAGCATCCTCAGTCAGAAAAGCAAAAAAAACCCCCATGAACCAAAAAACCACCAGCGTTGTGATGCTATAGAATCATACAATCATTAAGGTTGGAAAAGACCTCTAAGATCATCAAATCCAACCGTCAACTAACACCACCATGCCTCCTAAACTAGGCCCTAGAGTGCCATGTCTACACCTTTTTTGAACGCCTCCAGAGTTGACGACTCCACCTATGTGAGCTTTTGGATTAACTAACTTTCACATGAAGGCTGAACACCAGTCTTTTTCCTGCAGAAGTCTTTATTAACTAAACAGTAAACACAGTTATATCATCTTAAAGCTTTCCTTTTTCCCAGTTTTTCTTGTACCCAACCTGAGTTATGTTCTTAGATGCTTCTTCCCTTGACTTTTGCAATACTTTATCCTGATTAAAGCAGTCATGAGAATGTCTTCCTGTTCCAAATTATTCTCTACTTAAGATATTCTCTTGGGAATCAGTCAGCAGCTGGGAATTGCATCTATTAAATAATTTTGGGCCTAGTGAAAAATAAACAAACAAACAAATAAAAGACAATTAACTGTCCTAGTCAGACCTGTCTATGTCATTACCAGGAAACATATTAGATGTCTAAAGTTCTTCTACGAAAGGCACTGTGGTAGAACTAGCTACCAATTTCATAGCTAATGCACTTGAGAATTATGAACAATCTTTCCTCACTGTATTGGCCTTGAAGTTTGAATTGAAAAATTTACCTAGACCTTGCCTTTAGAAAGGCACTGAATTCAAGGACTGGAGAGTAGTTTTCACTTACACTGCATATTAAAAAAAAAAAAAAATCAGTACAAGGGAAAAATTCTGATGCTGTTCTCATTAATTTTTTGTAGACCAGCCTAGTGGATAAGAATTTACCTAAGTGATATTACAGCTCAATCCCGTACTGCTTGAATGATTCAAAGCTGCATCTGCAGTTCAGCAACCATTTAGATTTGTGAGGCAGAGGAAGGCAAACTGCTCACCTCTCTGTCAGAGCTGTCTCACCTTGTAGAAAACAGTGAAATTTTATAAAGATTATGAGGAGAAAGATTACAGAAAACCAGTGATGAAGCCACCATATTGGAAGAATTAGATCTCACTGCCCATTCCCTTACAGTATTTGTATGTTTTTAATCGCTAATGATAATTATCTATGTGAGTAAGTATCCATGTGAGTGAGTCTACAAATACACTCTTCTCCCAGTCTAATTGTTACCCAAATCACTGAGTGGTAAAAATTCATGATCTAATAAACCTTCAAAATTGTATTTCATGGCACACCTTTGGCACCTTTAGTAAGGATTGTCATCCCTCCCTCCTGTTTTTTAAGCACCTGTTTGTTAGCAACCATTTACAGTCACATTCTGAAAAGGGTGAACCATTACTCATCTTTGAGAGGAACAGCAGCTTCATCTCCCACCTCTGGCAGAAGCACTTCCACACAACCACTATGTAACGAAAATGATGGGGAACTAAACAATAATGAAATATAA
>WAAD01030538.1:4673-16116 GCA_013389945.1 Fregata magnificens | reverse complement strand
CACTACAATTACATTTGACCTTTACTGCTTGAACTCCAGGGAAAATAATCACAATTCACAGAGTTAATTAAAAATACACAATGCTGCAGAAAATTGAAAACTATTTGAAAGTAAGGAGAGAAAATTTTATTTGGTAAGTAAAGCTCCAGGTGCGGCTGTTTCTCAGACAAATAGAAACTTTTAAAAAATCCCTGCTGTTATAGTAATAGTTATTATTCTGCAATTTCCCAAATTTTCCAGTCTCTTGAATACTATGGTATAATCCTACTGTTAATCTGTTGATAAACTAGATGTTCCATAGATTGGCCTGAAGTGTAAATTGATATTTCACAAATCTGATAGTTTTTTCCTGATGTTAAAATATACGTATGTATACACACACATAAAGATATATAGTTTGTATATGTCCACCTTGAAATGAAACCATTAGGTCTAATGTAGATCTCAATGCAACACTAAACAAAGCTGATTTGATTTCTCTTAAGAGATTTAAAATGTATTAATAGAATTATCTATTTGCCCATTTGGGGAGGCTTCTGACGCTTTTATAACATTGTTACTTGAGCATTCATTGCTTATAATAAACAGACAAAAGAGCTACAGCCAAAGGGCTTAGTCAGAATTGGGATCTCAATAATGCTATTCACTAAATAAAGCAGAGACAGTGCCTGTCAAGGAAATTTATAACTGCATATTGTGTGCATTATATCAAAGCGCAGCGTACTCATAGGACTCTAATGAGGAAGTAAACAACACTGAGGGTCAGATCAGAGGGCTGCAACATTCTGCTCTCTACAGGGAAAATAAGGGTTGAATTAAATCCTCTATTGGTAGCACTGCCACGGGTAGGGATGTATTTTACTCTTTAGACATATAAGGTGTTCTAGAAAACCATTTCCCAGCTTATTGTCACAGAGGTCTTCTATTGATCACAGCAAAATGACACTGTGATTGATCCTTCTTGTCTGTAGTATTTCCAATATGCTCATAAACTAAAAGTCTAGGTACCGTTTATGTGGAAGTTAATGGGACAGTATGTTTGAACCTAGGTTACTCAATATATGTGCAGTTTTATAGAACAGAGTCCAACCCCTTTATGTTTACTGGTTTTACTGCAAAGGATCAGCAGACTGCTTAAATAGTATTGCACATAAAAATATTGCTTGATAAACCTATCACAATATATACACATCTCCACTGAGTCATACTGATTTTATACGTTTTTCCATCCTGGTCTTAGGAGTATAGTAGCTATCATATTTATCACCTCAGTGTTCATATGCCGTCTTCTGTTATTTCAAGTCTTACCTCCTTTTCTATCAGGCTGAGATCCAGGTCCCATATTTATGCTTGCCCCTGAGCTTCACGGCAACAACTGAGAGGCCTTTATTCCTCTTAAGAATTTAGCTCTCCTGTTGACACATGTTCTATGCAAACATGCAATCTTTTCTCCAAATAAAAAAATCAGTCTTTGCCTGACAGAGCTTACCACATTAGCATGTAACTCAACAAGAAGTGGAAATTTAGCAAGGAAAAGAGGACAGAAAAAACAACAGTAAAACTGGTGCTTGCCAAGACAACAGAATAAAGTTTGTACGCTACATAGTCAGCACCCAAGCAACTGTTTTACTCTTGTACATCTTGTGAAATCTGTACTTAGCTCTCTGAAACTGATGTACATACACACTTCTCTGTCTTTCTGCTACCATGAACCATTTTATTGAGAGACTCATGAACTTCCTGATAGGTCTGCCACATCAAATGCTGCTAGAAGACAGGACAAACCATCTCCGTCAGCAGTGTAAGGCTGATCTCTTTCTCAGAACCTCCATTTTTTGTGATACCTTGGGCAACAAGGTTAAGAAAATGAATTTCTCATTGAAAAGCCATCTTCTTGTTAAGTGAAAGGAAGAAATACAGGAAAAAAGGAATAAAAATGAGCTGATATTTGCCAACGTTAATGATGAAGAGGACACAGAAAATTAAATTACATAGTTATGCAAGTAGCATCATCTAGAATTGGTTCCGAAGGAATGACAATGTGTTTTTCTTTATGTTGCTGATGCCCCGCTTATTGGATGTGTGTGTTGTGCTCATGCATCTACCTGCATTAATGGACACTTGAAACATGAAAAAGTAATATCTAACACAAACCATAGGTACAGCACAGCTTTGACTTGAATGGGAAGGGGCAAGGCAGCCATAACTTCATATAAGTTATGTGAAATTATAGATGGCTCCAGGCACTTCCAATTAGCCAGTGACTGAGAGGCCCTTTAATTTCTTTCACTCTATTCCTCAGAAATTCACCCTTGTAAACACACTTGAAGCAAAGAGAGTGTAGAAAATGAAGCTAAAGGAGGGAAAGATGAACTGTGCAGAGAAAAAGAATAACACTGAAGACAATATGGAGCAGAACTGTCTGCAATTTTATCATAAGTTAATGTTTTTTATTGAATGAAGCACTCCCTGTAATTTGAGGTCTGTTATTTCAACCATACATGAACTCTTGAAGAAGTTACAGAAATGACAGGAATTATGGTCTTACTCAATTCTGTCCTGAAGCAAACTCCTTCACTTTTAAAAGTTAAATCTAGAGGCGAGAAAACACTTCTCTGCAGCACTAGTTTCATTTGTTTGTTCATTTATTTCACAATGTAATTTTTTTCAGTAAAATCATATCTGTTCTAAAATAAAATTAAATTGGACTCAAACACTGTCACAATTTACTTTTCACAAACTGGATATGAGGACTCCAAATATTCCTGTTACCCAAGAATAAACTCTGGGAATTGGAAAACCGTCTAAGATTTTCTCTGCAGCATTAAGCCAATTTGGAGAGATATCCAGCTGTATTCTGCGGCACTGATGAACTTTTCAGGGAAAGTAATATATTTGTTTTCAGTATGTTTGTTTTTCATGTAAAATAGAAACAGCGGTCCATTCATCAGGCACAAACTATTATTCTCATGACAGAGGGCTGTCCCAGTCCAAAACAGATTGCAGGGGTGGACAGACAGAATGGACAGAAGAACATCTAATGTGAAGAATTCTCTCCCAAGGAGCAATGGGCAATGCCTAAATGTGAATATGCTATTACTAAAATAGCTGGAAAAAACGTCAACTGTAGAACTGACTAACATTGGGTCAGAAAACAATCCTTTTATGGTACCTTCGCTGTTTGGAAAACAATATTTGCAATTTAGAATAAAATCAAAATATGTATACTTTATCAGCAATTAATCTTGAGCAGCCTTCCAAACAGTGTAAGCAAAGAAATGTTTCTATGAACGTTCAGTTGAAGTCCTGAATCTGGATTTCAGTTTCACTGTCTTCTTAATTTTTAATACACTTCTAGTTAAGAAGTCAGTTAAGAGGAATTCTGTAGCATAGGTGAATGTAAAACTATAGATATATATATATATATATATATGTATGTATGTATATCTGGAAAGTGAATCTTCAGTTAATAATTTTCTTTGTATTATAAACTTGTTTCTGAAAGAACAGTCATTCCTTTGATGTAGAGAAACTTACTTGTTGACCTAGAAGACCAACCCAGTTTACTCACAACAAATTTTGAGCAGATAGTCTTTGCTCATAATGAGCTGAATGCACACACGTAATCTGCATATTAAGTAACTTTTTAAAATGCAAGTTCTATACAAATCAGCCTACAAGGAATAAAATATTGATTAAGTACTTATCTCTAATAACTCACTGGGTATTTTTAATTAGCCGTTACCTACATTTTTTCCCAGACTTTAATCTGATACCATACCTGTGACAAAGGGATTCATAGCAAAATGTTGCTGCAGTTGCTTCTTTAAAACTCACCTAGTTATTAGTTCCAAACTTCTTCCCTTTCTGAAGACTCAAGGAAGCCTCTCCATCTCCTGCAAGCTCAGCCAAAGAGTGTGACAGGGCTATGCTGCTGGAAAGAAGACAACAGATAAAGACAATTTCATTTAGATCTGAAAAATTAAGTTGGACTTGCAATAGAGCTCCAACATAGAACAGATGTGTTCAAAGAAGTCATTTTAAAAGTAAACACAAGTCACTGTTCTAATACAATCACTTCAACATTAAACAGCATTGTTTAATCACAGCATTAATGATATTTGTGACCCTCCAGATCCTGCAGTAACTTTCACTTCTGGATTGCCTTTCATGTTAAAAATACTTGCTTTTAATAACAGTGAACTATAACAAATATTTAGTAAGAATAGAGAAGCAATGTATAAAAGTGAGGCACATTATAAATAAAGATTCTACAGCAGAAATCTTTTTTTCATTGAGAAAATATCAAGGAAAAAAATAATATCTCTTCGATGTTCTATCAGGCTAAATTTACTATAACTCCACGTGATTTACACCAGTGCAGCTCCAACACCAAAGTCCGCTTCTCGACTACTTCATAACAGGGACTGTGTCCTTTAATTAATAGATTTGGACTTGGGCTTAAGAAACAGCAGTTTATACAAATTTTTAAGGCCAAGATATTGTCTGGAAAGGGATTCTCTCGCATTAATATATTTATACAACACAGATTAACTAGGCAGCAAGATATTGAAAGATGAATAAAAGTAGTTATTAACACATACTGATTATCTAGGAACTGTGGATCAGGCTACTTTGCAATTCCCTTCTACACAGGGGGAAAAAAAAAAAAAAAACAACCAAAAAACCAAGCTTTGTTTACATTTGCATCATTGTATAATTTTTTAATTTTTTTTCAAATGCATTAGAATGCTTTATTTTTCGTGCTGTGGAAAATAAATATATTCAGAACAGCTGCAAAATATTGCAAAGAATTATTGTCTTAAAGCTGGCACTGAATTCAAACAGATAGAACATCCATTATTTCATCTAACAACCAGCATAGCTAAGGATCAGGAAAAAAACCAACCAGATAAACATTCCAAATGCATTACTTTATTTCAGCACCCCATTTTTGTGAAAAAATAGCATATAGGTTCATCTACATCAGCAAGCATATATAGCGACATGTGGGGAAAATTAATTTAGTAAAAAGAATGTGAGAACTGTCTATTTTGGTCATCTTAACTTAGATAAGCTTATTTGGCAGGCAAAAAAATTATAAAGCTTTCACTGAGATGTCAACTTGTAGCATGTGCTCTGCTGGTAACAACTGGAATACATCAGCTGTATGGACTGGCTTTTCCTCTCCTTAATTTCAGTCAGTCCCACAAAGACAAAAATATTATCTGCTTGTTTTGCCAAATGATAGTTGTCTTCCTGCCATTGAAAGATAATTAAATTTCATTCAAAGAAATAACATTTGGGTGCCTGCCCAATATAGATTGCTTCTTCCTGGATACACTTTCATAAAACCATACAAAAAAAAAAAAGCTATGGGTCTTGTATCAAGACTGTTCCCTATTGAGACTGTAGGACAGACCTTTAGACAATAGCAGAGATGCTAAAAGAAAACAAAGACTGAAAGACACTTGCACCACAATTGCCTTCAGCAACCTAAATCTGACTCCTCTTCGAGTAGGTCTTGTGGTCTTGCTTCCATTACAGGTGTTAAGAGGTCCAGAAAATACAGAACTAAAATTGCTTTTGCCCCAGCCAAGGAAATCCGTCAACATCACCTCTTCCAAAAAGCTGGGACAGAGGCAAAAGAATCATAGAATCATAGCATAGTTTGGGTTGAAAGGGACCTTCAAAGGGCATCTAGTCCAACCCCCCTGCCATGAACAGGGACACCTTCAACTGGAGCAGGTTGCTCAGAGCCCCGTCCAACCTGACCTTGCGTGTTTCCAGGGGTGGGGCATCTACCACCTCTCTGGGCAACCCATGCCAGTCTTTCACCACCCTCATTATAAAAGAAATTTCTTCCTTAGATCTAGTCTAAATCCACCCTCCATTAGTTGAAAACCTTAAACCCTTGTTCTATCACAACAGGGCCTACTAAAAAGCTTGTCCCCATCTTTCTTCTAAGTGCCCTTTAAGTACTGAAAGGCCGCAATAAGGTCTCCCCGCAGCCTTCTCTTCTCCAGGCTGAACAACGCCAACTCTCTCAGCCTTTCCTCATAGGAGAGGTGTTCCATCCCCCTGATCATTTTTGTGGCCCTCCTCTGGACTCACTCCAACAGGTCCATGTCTTTCCTGTGCTGAGGAGCCCAGAGCTGGACGCAGTACTGCAGGTGGGGTCTCACCATAGAGGAGTAGAGGGGCAGAATCACCTCCCTCAACCTGCTGGCAACGCTTCCTTTGATGCAGCCCAGGATATGGTTGGCTTTCCGGACAGCGAGTGTACATTGCCGGCTCATGTCCAGCTTTTCATCCATCAGAACTTCCAAGTCCTTCTCCGCAGGGCTGCTCTCAATCCCTTCATCCCCCAGCCTGTATTGATACCAGGGGTTGCCCCGACCCAGGTGCAGGACCTTGCACTCGGCCTTGTTGAACCTCATGAGGTTCACACAGGCCCACCTCTCCAGCTTGTCCAGGTCCCTCTGGATGGCATCCCATCCCTCGGGCATGCCAACCACACCACTCAGCTTGGTGTCATCTGCAAACTTGCTGAGGGTGCACTCAGTCCCACTGTCTATGTCATTGATGAAGATATTAAACAGTACTGGTCTTGGTACGGACCCAGGAGGGACACCACTCATCACTGATCTCCATCCAGACATTGAGCTGTTGACCACCACCCTCTGGATGCGGCCATCCAACCACTTCGTCATCCATCGAACAGTCCACCCATCAAATCCGTATCTCTCCAGTTTAGAGAGGAGAATGTTGTGGGGGACTGTGTCAAAGGCCTTACAGAAGTCCAGACAGATGACAGCCGTAGCTCTTCCCTTGCCCACTGATGCAGTCACTCCGTCATAGAAGGCCACTGGGTTGGTCAGGCAGGACTTGCCCTTGGCAAAGCCATGCTGGCTTTCTCAAATCACCTCCCTGTCCTCCATGTGCCTTAGCATCACTTCTAGGAGGATCTGTTCCATGATCTTCCCAGGCACAGAGGTGAGGCTGACAGGTCGGTAGTTCCCAGGGTCCTCTTTTCTATGCTTTTTAAGAACAACTTGATGATGTTATAAATGAAAGGCTTATCTTAAGAACTTTCATATCTTGCTTAAACTATTTCCAGAAAGAAGTACTTAATTTTAGCTTGAAATGGAATTTCATTTAAAAAATAATGGAAAAGGTCAAATTAACAAATTTGAAAATTAATTTTTATGTCAAATTCCATAAGTCTGAAGTCATACATCAGAGATTATTCGTAATTTTTTTCTGTTTCAAACCTCCAAACACCTCCATTTAACCACCACCCCCAATCAGTTTTTCCACTCAGGTCTATTTCCAATGCAATTTCCTAGAGGTCAGCTTAGACATGTATAGAATATATATCATTTTAACCTGAGCAATAAACTGTAAGACATGAAACTGCTAGCGGAGCTAGTAACTTCTCTCTACAATTGACCTGTCAGTCCTCCATCTATTTCATATTTCTGTTTAATCACATAACCAGGGTTATTCTCACTCAGCTACTCTACGTATTTCACAGTTTTTAACCAAATTTTTACCATAGTTCTTTTCAAATCAAGTCTGACAGAGTTCACTTTTATAAAAATATTCTTGATTTTTTTATCAGATTTAAAAATTACAAGATCCCACCATGTTCAGAAGTAGTGTATTCTTTACTATACTATAGTCAGTTTTAAGCTAATTGGACTAGTTATAGTTTCAAAAACAACACAGAAATGGAAGGAATTAAACTGGTCGCTGCTGAGTTCGCCATTATTTCTCCATAAAAAGCAATACAGGAATGATAGTTTTAAAATGAACGTTTAAGAAGTCATTCAAAATACAATTTGAAGTATTTTTGCTTGTGGTAAGAGAAAACCATTTTGCACCTATTAGGAAACGTTATCACAGGTCACATGGGAGGAAACACAATCCAAACATAGCTTAACTCCACCACAAAGAAGTTGAACAACACTGTCTTTTTTTATCCTCCACCAGAAATGCTATGTTTAAAGAGCTGTGCTCAAAAACAGACAATTGGAACTTAAATTAGAGAACCTATAATAACATGTTTTATAAATTTGCCAAGTATGAATGCCAAGTATGGATTGCCACTGATTAAAGTGGTAGCCTACACTAAACATGACATTGTATAATCACAGGCGCAGTTATATAATTTTTCTTAGATATAATTACACACCTCAATTTCATCACTTGCCCTCAGTCAGGAAGTAAAATACCTTTTAGAAAGGAGAAGATCAAATACAGCTTTGCTGACAGTGCAAAGATGAAACTAATTTTTAGAGAAGTAACCAAGAGAGACGATAGCTGTTTGCCTCCAGGTTTTCCTTAGCCTTCTACCGGCGTGACCATTTCTCCTGTATAATTTGTACCCTGGCATCAGAATGTATCCATGTTTTTCCCCCACTTGTCAAGAATGCGTCCATTGTGTCAAAATCCTCATTTTAAAATAGGTATATTTATTAATAACTTATTTTTACTATACTAAGACTTTTTAATAGCCAATAGACTCATATATATATAAATTGGAAATGATCTGATATTATGCAGCACCCTGGGTGAACTGGCAGCAGTTCAGGGATCCACAGTATAAAAGTACTATTCAAACAGGACTCTCTCTTAGGGCTCCTGCCCTGGACTGTAATTAGGAAACCCAGCTCCTGGTTCCAGCTCAAGTTGGTCTGTATTTGTATGTAAAAGCAATCCTCTATATGCATTTAAAGGCAAATCACAATATTTTTTCAATTTTAATAATCCCTTATTTTAAAAAAAAAAAAAAAAAGTTATTAAAAAACAGTTCTGTTTGGTACTACCGGTTCTCTTTCCAGAAAAAGCCACATTTTCATTGAAACAAAACAACAAAACAATCAACCTGAAATCCCAATGGTGGAAAACTTCTTGCAAGTGATGAAAAGCAGTTATTTTCTATAGAAAATACTCATTTTCACATTAAGGTGGGGTTTTTTTTATCCAAAGTTCAAGTATCTTTCAAAACACGACAGAAGGATAATTTGGCCAGCACTACTGAGGATGCTTTTTTATAGACACAAATGTAGCTTCACAGCAGTGAGAGAAGAAACGAGCCCTATGTCCACAACTAACTCAAAGGAGGACTTCTCAGTAACTTCTGATTCAGGAACTGTCAAGTGTATTGCCAGACACTTTGTTAGTCCAGAGTATAGAAAACTATCCAAACTGAATCCCACAGTGTAAACAATTCCCCTTTTAACTTTCTAGCTTTAAAGTAGTAATTCTTCATTTATAACTTTAGTAGTTTACTAGGTAAGGTGCCTTATTTTTACATTAACTTTTATGATTTTGCAATATATACTATAAAGCAGTTCGATTAACATTTTTGAGGGGGGAAATCTGAATTTGAAGAGTTACTGTTCTGGAAATCTTGAGGGTTCTTGGAGTAGCACAATATTTCTACCATATGTTTTGCTTCCTTTGCTGCAAGTAGGGACCAGGTTGCTGTGGCAACTGAGTTACAGGATCACTACTGAGCCATGTTTGCTGACACTGTGCAGCAGGATTACTGTCCTCCTTGAAGGAAGAGTGCCATATATTACATTTCAGTTGTTTAAAAGAGGGTTCATTTTGACTCTGCAGTCGAGTCGCCTTCTTGCTTGTATTTACATCTTCTTAAAGGTCTGAAAAAGTCTCAGGAGGCAGCTGTCATGATAATACCCGGGCACTGGGGTCAATTAGATATTTGTTCCTGACTGTAAGTGGGACTGTAAAATTAAGGTAAATTAGGTCCTATCCTAGGAGAAAGGTTTGCTCTATAGTACAGAACGGATGAAACTGGCTTCATACTTTTATTTTTATTTTATTGCACTCCTGCAGGTCTCAGTTTAAAGGACAAAGTGGGGTCATAGGTTGGACACTCAATACCTTACAAATACTATGGCATAAAGGAAATCATGTAGAAATTTCAGCAGCCTTACAATTCTGCTACCTGGTGGGTCACCTGACAAATCAAAAATTAAACAGAGGTACACACCCACAAAAATCCCATTTAGCATTACCCAAGGATATTTTCACTTTATTCTTTAGGAAGGACTAGCAATTAAAACTGTTCCTACAGACAAAACAGACCAAGAGAATCAAAGTGAAAATGATATATAGATTAGCGTCTGCTCTTCTGAAAATTTCCATTCATAGGCCATGAACATGAAAGAGCGCATGAGTTATCTAAGATGGGAGACCTCCTGAGCTGCCTCTAGGCGTGACCCATGCTGGGCACTACTAGCCTTCAGACACTGATCACAAGCCAAAGAGATCTTGGCTCTTGGTACATCTTCAATACCCTATTACATCAGCAGCTTTTCTGTTACAGTGCATAAGGAAGATAAATAGGAAGAGTCTCACATAAGTTTTTGAAGAAAACATGGCTTTCCACTGGACTGATGACCTGCACCTCCTTGTGAAGTCAACATTTAGGAGCTGCAAGTTGGTAACCAGGCAGTTTGGTAATTGCCATCCACTAGTGAATTCCCCAAACAGAGCAGGTTTTAGGCTAACCTGACTGTTCAATCATATATGTGCTTGATAATGCAGACAAAAATACAAGAACTAAACTGAAGAAGAAAGATGGAAAATACCCTCCAATTTGGGATGATTGTTTAACTTTCTCGTGCTGTGTCAGGAAAGGAAGTCCACTTTTCTTTCTGTTTCCAGGTTTCTCTTTAACAGCTCTCAAAGTCCTTCCTTCATCATATTACCTTCATTTTATATATACTGCCCAACAACATATCACATATTAATACGAAGCTTCAGGGCAAAAACCTAACCTCTCTGAAGTTAATAAGTGTTTTATCACTCAGCTTCCTAGGGCCATAATTTAATTGCTGGAAAACTTAAGACCAGTCTAGAGAATATGCAGGCACCATCACTGTAACTAAAGTACTCTCCAAGGTAAACAAAATCCTGAAAATAACTTATTATTAACACTATTAACCTAACATTCCTTTAGCTCAAAAAAGGACTTGTCTTCATTAAAATTGCATCCAAATATCACTTATCAAATTGGCAGATCTCATTAGTTAGATTTTGCCTTTAAAATCTAATCAGTATCTTAGTCCCAAATCATTTTTATGCTCCTTCCTCATTACAAAAACTGCTATTTTCAACTTAATCAGTTTTACTACTTAGTTATATTTCATTAGACACAAAAAAGCTGTGAGACTGGGGTAGTCTATTAAAGAAAACATTAAACCTAGAGGTTGGTTTCTGAGAAACAAAGTGCTCTACAGGACTCCTAAGTGAAGAGACTGAAGGAAACATCATCCTTACAGAAAATTAGGAACTATACCTTGCAATGTATTATGCTAACAACGCACTATGTCTAAAAGAACTCTCAAATTCATTCAAGTGGAATTATTGCCAGTGTATAATTAGAGGCACACCTATTTTTCCTGTG